>JARQTH010000475.1:1181672-1747023 GCA_030142595.1 Trachelus iudaicus | reverse complement strand
TCTCTCTCTCTCTCTCTCTCTCTCTCTCTCTCTCTCTCTCTCTCTCTCTCTCTCTCTCTCTCTCTCTCTCTCTTACTATATCAAACTGTAGTCCTATTGCTTCAGCCTAACTCCACCCTGATCCGCAAATATTGACGAGCTCGTAACAGCTCCTCGTAAAAATCACTTGATTATAACCCCTCCCTCACCACCTAAGGGATAGAGGATTCTTAAAGGATTCTACCCCGATTACTATACCAGAGACTATCTCCCTATCTGTTTCTCTCTCCTTCTCTTTTTGCTCTCTCAATAAGACTGACAATACAACTCATTTATCTGCGAAGTTGTATATTGTCTTGAATGATTTCCAATTGCGATCATTTGAATGATCCTCGAACAATTCTTCTGAATTGACGAGCCAGAATTGACGTTTTAGGAAATTTTTACAATTTAATCCGAAAATCCTTAAGGGAAATCGAAGATATTGGAATAACAATGAATTCATCATTATCCTCATTATTTTGATTATATTTTCAGTCAACGTAAATGAGATTGATAATTTTTCATGTACATTATAAAAACTTGGAGATAGAAAAATTGTTGTAATTTATAACCATCGTTGTAACCAGCATAATAACACTGTATTCAATAATTAGAATCTGGCACTTGGCCCTCTACAAGGGCATAAAGCCATAAGGAACGAGAAGAAGAATAATTAGGATATTATGACAGATATCATATCAATGTTTAGACCATCATAGACCGATTGCATAAATTACGTCATGTTTATTAGAAATCGAAACGCAAATTCCCTGCTAATCGCTAAATTATAATTCTGCCGATAAACGATATATTTTCGTCTTGTGTTCATTGACCGTTAGTAGAATCAATACGGTTAACCTTTTCATTTATCTTTGACGCTTCGTGCGATAGAGTCAACTATCTCGGATTCCATAATTCACAGTTTGCCGCGTGGCGCGCCACCATCGAAATGTCCCGTTGAGTGAAATTAATATAATTTATTGGTCATTTTATGAGAGGACGCTATTTTTATTGGAAACGAACGAAGGAACACGAAGCACGAGTGATAGTTTGTTCTGTCGTAAAAAAAAGGGTGAAAGATAGAAAGACACAACGATAGCTCTGCTATATGGACGTATAAAGGTTTCCTCGTTCGGATAATCATAATGATACCGACGCGCAACTTTATATCCTCTTCTAAGCACTCGGCCAATTGCTCTCCAAGTTCTGCACGCTTCTATTTTTACAATTCTCATGACAAATCCTGAGCATTATTTGTCACGAATATTTCGAAATGTTCTATTCACGTAGCAAGCTCTGCATACAAGGATTATCCGCTTGACAAACGATAAGCAGTCACTTAATGAATTACATCCGTGTTCCAGCTATACGTGAGATACTGTTCCTATATCTATAGGATTGTTTGTGAATAAATTCGTAAGAAGATGCATTAAGACAGACTAAAATAAATACAAGTCTTGCGAAGGCCAATGAAATATCAAATGGCCTATTCAACGTGTGCACTGACATCGGCCGTCCACTCGAGGCTATTGTTCGACTATCATTCTTGCGAGGGAACGATACTTTTCGTACGTGTCCTAATGACAATACATAGGACGCCCGTCAGTTACACGACATGAGGCGAAGATAATAGAGTATGTAATCGGAGAGTTTCTTATCGAAAATGATGCCTCCATTATTGTGACAATGAACAAAATGGCAAGCGGCATCTTTCAAAACGGCCACCTTCTCAATATATTGTTTGCTCTTTTTGGTAAAATATTTAAGCTTTTTTTTTACATAGGTATACATTTATCATCCACGCTAGTACCACTTCTACTTTAATGTCTTCTCGATTTGATCGTGCAACCTTGTAATTCCAGTGGTGTGTGCTGTTGTCGCTCTGCCCTATGTACGCAGCTAACTGTTTGCCTTGCGTTACGCGGTTCGCCGTCACAAAATTACTTGCCAGGAAGCGCAGTCGCGCCCGCGGCGCATGTTACGAATTTGACCCTCTGACCCCCATCATTTTGTATCGCATCTCTGAACCCCACGTGGAAGCCGCGTTATACCTCAACTTTTTTCACATATAACTTTTGTTACAATTCTTGTTCTTGAGCTTAATGGGTAGTAACTGTTAAAAAAAATGCCTCCGCGTTATATTTACGACCGTTTGAAATTGGCCTGGAGTCGTTTTGCACCCCAGATGGGGGATTCAACGTGGTATTAATCAGGGAGATTTATAATTTGTGTTTAAAAATAACGAAGATCGTTCAATGGTTGATCTTGTTTCTGTTTCAGATTCTTCTATCTTTATCACTTTTCATTCTATGCTTATCACTACCGCTTTAATGGACAGTACAGCAGTTTGGCGCTAATTACGTCCTGGCTTTTTATTCAGGTGAGAATTTCTTCTTTACTAACGAGAAACGAGCAGAACGTGCAAAAGATATTACTTGATGTAATAATATCGTCGATTTTAATCAAATTAAATTGTACCTTAATGTAATTACGTAAAAGTACTCAGTAGCACTCGGATACAGATAGTACCTGCTCATTTATATAATTCACCCATGAGTAAAGCTTGAGGTCTAGAAGACTTCTGTACATTGAAAGTCACGGGACGATTCCTTCTACGAATTATTTTTTATTCGCACCTGAAATACAGATTCAGCAAACTCATAAGGATTCTGTACTGCTTTACTCTGTTATCTTTGCTGTTGTTGCCGTTAATGAGCCCAATTCTCAATCGATCGTCGAATTTTTCCATATCAATGGGAGCGAGAAATATTTAATTAAAAGTACGAACGACTTATTACTTGCTTGTAAAACGATGCGACGTAAAGTCTCGATAAATTGAGTTATATCTGACGAAGGAGCTGTCAAGTACCTTGTTGCGTTTACGTAATCTACGCTTAAGTACAGCTGTCCCGCACGTGGCCTTTCTATTAATCGTGGAATCGCTGAATATTGGTTAAAGTATTACCCTTTATTCATTTAATTTCGCTTGAGCGCCGAATCGTTGGGGTGAACTCTCCTAAATTTGGTATGCTGTTGACGTTGATGAAACTATAGTAACGAAATATAATTTTTTATTTGCACGCATGTATTTCGATTTGAGTATTCCAATGCCATTTAGATAATGGCACTGATTTTCATTTAATGTATATAGATATACGCGTATATAAACTTACCGTGTATAAATATTCTTTAATTATACGTATTAGGAGTAACGTGATTTACGTGTTACGGCTGATTCATAAAATCGAAATAATATAATTTCAATTTAGTACGCTTGTTTTTTCCTTTGGTAATGTATAAGATCGTCGGGGAAGATGAAAAAGATGAATTTAATATTATTTAGGTACGTAAATCGGTCCTAGTACTTCATTTTGTACGTATCAAAGTGAAGGCTCAATGAATTTTATATTATCAAGGATAAATGATATTGTGTCAGAGTGATGAAATTTTCCAGTTACAGGTATTCGTACGAATCTGTGGATTCAGTTTAACTATTACGTACCAAGATTCCTCATTCGTTTAAATTTATTATCAAGAAAAATCGGTTATCCTTTAATTTAGTTTGTCATTTAAATCACTTCCGGCGTGGACCGTCTCATCGACATGACCTGATTTGCGTTAAACCGACAATTATTTCTCGTAACGCATTTACCAGCGAAATTTACGTTACGGGATGATTTGATGCTTCGGGCTGTCGGCCGGGGTTTCCATTCTCGGGTCGAAGTTCGATCGATTAACGTCGAAACATCGTTATTGACGTCGACACTGAAAATTTCATTTTACTATTCGTGCCGACAGGTTAATGTCACGTTTTGATTTGTCTATTTTTCGACTTTCGCTATAACCGACTCCACTTTTCACGAAAATCGTTGACGATATAATTTGCTACGCGTCACCAACGCGCACGCGGGTATTTTTATTTCAATTTTCAAGAATTTTTCTTATCATTCTCGCTGGTCCTATCTAGACCCCAGGTCGAGGCTCGTGCCAAGTACGATACGATCGTTATAGGATTTAGTCACTAGGATGAATAAAATTAATCTAGAAGATGAGGCTGTATTGTTTGAGGGCGGGGGGGGGGGTGGGGAGTGATGGTCCAGCTGGATCAATTTATATAAATTTCGTAATCGTCGCTAAGAATCAAAAATAATTTCTTTATATTTATATTTAATATAATTCGCGACTCCGAGTGTTTTTGTACATTTTTCAAAGAGTAGCAACGGAACGTTAACTTTTTTTTTCATTTTGCTGGATTTATATTTTTTACCAGAGTCAAGATCCATCTTTAATTCTCTGAATCTAAAGTCGAAATTATCACTCTATGCGTGTATACTCTAAACACATTCGTTAAGGATACATTGTAACAGGTATCGTCCCGTCAGAGAGGACTCTTGAATATTTGTGGTATTCTCGAGGAAAAGGATAATATAATCCTGTTATAAGATATTAGGAATATTATGTCAGATGGTAGAGGGTATTTCGATACGAGATAGAAGTTTGGTTCGTTGGATCCGAAAGATACATTGGGTTACTCTCTGGTCTGTAGCCCACCGACAGAACTCTGTTTCGGTAGATAATAATCAGGTTTGGGAGGAGCATGGAGCAACAATAGGCCTCAGTCCAGACAAGCTAGTGCCGTGTAAGCGGAACAATGCCGTAAATTTGTTAGCAGTCGGCTTGTGACTACTTGTAAATATGTTTCGACCAGACTTTGCCGTCGGTACAAATTAAATCGTGGACCGAAAGTACATTCGAGATAGCACGGAAGAGGCATGATGAATACTTCATATTCGTTTGAACTGATACGAGATTTTGTCTCTGAGCGAAAAAAAAAATGATTGTACGTATAGCACCAAAAAAATTGGCATATTTCAATCCTGTGACATTTGAAATTTATGCATTAAAACAAAGAAATGTATGATTAGATACTGGGTCGTCACATAGAAATGTTCTGTCGAATGATTTTTATGATCCATCAAAAGGATGTATGCACTGTGTCAATGTTTCCTAAAGTATAATCGACGGGGAATTCGCCGAGTATAATCAAAGGGTGTTGTGAAATCGTGCAAAAGTTTAGCAGGTTGCGGCGGGTTCTTCCCAGGTAACTTTTATTGCATTACAATTGGTTAATACTCGTGACAGAAACAAGGGAAGCGCGAGGGTGAAACTCGTGGAGATCGTGAGGGCAGGAAGCACTCTGGCTGTCGGTGCGACTGGCGGGGCTGAGGTGGTGAGGATCATGGGAGGAGGAGATTGAGAGGAGACCAGCACAATGATAGTGGCGACGCTAGTGAGGGTGTCGGTGGGTGGTGGCAATGTGGCTGCTGAGTAAGGGATGATGAGGGATGGATGGTTGATTGCAAGTTTGTCGGGTTTGTGCGTCGATCGGTAACGCCGCAAGCAGATCCAGCAGCCCGTGTATCACTAGCGCTCGCTTGTTCCTGCGGCTCATGTGTAGCTCGCGAGCAGCAAATTTATATGGAAATCCGCCAAATTTGTTCCATGCTGCGCGCTCTTTCTCCCTCGAGCTTTGCCTCTCGCTAACGCAATATTGGCTGTCCTGCCTTTTTCGAGCTATAACAACAACTTTATCATCCTTAACCACCGTTCTCCCGCGTACTTTATGGGCGGTTAATGGGAGGGCTTCCGTTAGTCAAGATCATCGGTCCCTTTTGACGTCATGTCTTTTCTCACCGTCTAACTCAATTTTGCGTTTGAAAATTTCAGGCATTTTCGAGGATCGATGGACGTATCGCTATATTCGTGTGACGTTTATACGTTCGTTACGAAATCTTTTTAATGGGATTCTTCTCGTAATTCTGTTTCTAGCATTCTATGCTGTATTTCTTTCATCACTACGAGTTGCCGGTGATTCTACAACAGGCACAGTTGCAACAGCTTCTATTTCGAAATCATACGCAAGCAGCTCAGCCACCGACGCCCAGTACTGTCCCGACGACGCCTGGACCTTCACCGGCTTCCACACCGACGCCGACGCCTACCCCAAGTCCCTCGACGCCTACCGTCGAACAGACCCAGCAGAATTATGTTTCGGAATTGTCTCAGCTCGATCCGGATCCTGATAATCCTGCCGAGCGTGTCGACGGAATACCTTCTTCAGCTTCTGCGTCGGTCACAGGGACAGCAGTGACGGTGGAGACGGCAGCGACGACGGTGCCTTCTGATCAAGGTCAGTTATTTTTAGATTCGCTTCTGAGGGTGAATATTCCTTTGATTTACCGGAAAGATAGGTATAACTTTTTTTTCTCTTTCAAATTATCCGACCCTCATCATCTTTTGATATTTGCCTTATCTTAAGGGCGAATCCTATGTGATTAGTTTATACCGTTCATGAAACGAAAATAATTCTATCTCAATATACAAATCGAATCATTGAATAAGAATTTTTTAATACGTCTCAGTGATATTATCATGCATAGTACGAATTATGTGAGTAAGATATTAAAGTAGAATCGTGTTCAGCGAAACTGCTACTTTTAATGGCAAATTGTTCCACTAAGAAATATTATTGATCCGCTAACGATATCTGAAAAATGTCGAAATATTATTATAAAATTCGACGATAAGTATAATAATGGACCTCATAGTCGTTTTATTTTGACACAGAGCATACATGGTGTCCAGTTTCGAAATCGTTTATCTTGAAAAATCGAAGAAATTATTTCTATCCGAGAATTAAGAACAATTAGAAGGAACATTATTAAGTGGTACTACTATTTGTGTCATGGACTAGCTTTGTGATCTAGAAATCATATAAAGGAAAATTCGTTGATTGATCGCGACCTAGCTATTTGCAATAACATTAAAAGTAACAAAGAAATAACATTCCTCAAACACTATATGGTTATATAAATTGAAACCAATAATTTCTTACAAGTTGTCAATAACTTTCATCTAACCATAATATTACTGTATGCTTAGCAATGAAGAGACAGAAGAGTGAAGAAGAGAGCTCATCATCGAGTAAGGTCGACACAGCATCAGTAAGTGCCTCGAGCATCGAGATGGACCCAAAGGTCCAAGGGGAACAATCCTCGTCAGAAGAGTTTGAAGTGATCGAATGCTCGCACACGTCTAGAAAGGAAAGAACCGCCGAGGACTTAAGCGAGGACGCCTAGATGAAAAGGAGGAAAGGGAGAGGAACGATGAGATGGTAGAAAGAGCGAGAGGAAGTGCGAGGAGTGAGGAAGTGTGGAAGAAAGAAGCAGGAAGGAACATCGTGAGAGAAGTGGATTCCTGCCGGAAGGCGATCGCGGGCGTTCTTAAATGCGACCGAGTCATCCCCCAATATTAATGAAAGCACTTACCCGAAGAGTTACTGACTCGAAATATCTTTCGATAATTGGATATGTGCACGCGTGAATTTCTATTGCGTCTGTTCGCGAATAAGTTTCACAAAGTGCGGATGCTACGATTGGGAGAAGGAAAGAGGATATAGGCACAGTAAATTCAGAAGTAAGAATTTGTTCTGTATGATTTTTCTTTAAATATCTTCATGGACGACTTGTAAGTGGCTGAAAGGAAGCTTTCAGGCTTTATGAACACAGATAAGGAGAATTGCGTGGTGATTTTTTAATGTAGTTTCCTTTGGAATGGTTTAAATTGCACGCGACTCCTGCCCGAGTGTCTATGTTGACGATAATCGACAATGAAAATCTCTATATCTATGTATATGCAATACGAAGGTATATTATAGAATTTTCATTTTTTTTAATATTTGTCAATACTGCTTTGAAAACTGCGTAATCGTGCGCTATGACGGCAAAAACATGTCGAAGCTTTCAACGAATTCGATGACTATACAAGTTCCTTAGAACTTGTTCAGAGTTTCCTGTCAAAAGTATTTAACGTCTTAAACGACAAAGCCAGTTATATTCTTTCAACGGCAAGGATACAGTAAGCCTTGTATGATTAGTAAAGCCCTGTCCCATGATTGTGAGGAGGAGGAGGACATTAGTGATAACTAATAAGTAATAACAATTCAGAGCATGTATAAAGATTTATCAATAAGGTATATAGTACCATTTTATTTAATAGATCAAATCGATTAATTCGGAGTTTGTATGTGTTTCCAATTATTTTACATCCAACGTGAATTAGCACCATTTCCGTGATTCTCCTTCTAGATACAATCTCAGCGATTGTTAACCTTTGAGAAAAAAGTGAAAAACAAGCGTGTCAAAAAAAAAAGGATTTAAGATTAATGTAAAGACAAAGAGCCAAGAGCATCAGGCAGAACGATTCTTCCGTCATAGTGTACAACAGCAGCTCCTTTCCTTGTCAGCATTTTCTAATGACGCCGAGATAACGATAAAAGAAAAATGATTAGTTAAGTCATTTAGCAATGAGCGAGGAGACAAAATTTACTATAAACAGTAGCAGTTAAAGCTATTAAGAAGTGACAGCAAGGTACTTATTGTATTTATGCATATTTATTGTTTAACGTTGATAGTTGTTTGTCACAAGTGGGGCGGAAATCTTTAATACGGAGAAAAGGGTGGGAGTGCGTGCGATTGTGTGCTTGGGTACCTGTGTGGCTGTATATGCGTGCGTGTGTATAATAACGAGAGGTATAAAAGAACAAAGTACTAGAACGCTCATCTTTTTTTGTTTTATCGTTCCGAAGCAACACATAGGTGTCCGCTTTTGTAAAATAATTGCCCGACTTATTTATGTTTCTCAAAGTCTCTTCGGTTGTACATAATATTACTATACTATACAATAAAAGCAAAGCTCTTACTATAAGTTTTCTTAAACCTTTTCATTGTTCATATTTTCTTGGCTATATTTGAATTCGGATGAATTTCAAATGTGCATCTTCGCAAAACACTTTGAATGGTAAGACTTGTATACTTAATTTTTGTTGGCAAGTACTTATAAATAATGCTCTTACGTGCAGTGATTATATTCATATTTCCTTTATCTATGTTATAGCCATATCTAAATAGTAAAGCAATTTGAATTCTGTGATAATATTTGTACACGATCAATTTATTCCTGCTTGTAATTATATATTTACCCAAGAACTATACTTACGATTACATAGTTAGGCAGTTATAGGCTATTTCGGTAGAAACTACATATCATGCTATTTTTTTATTAGCTTTTGCTTGCAGCCCACGTTACGTTATCTGCATCGCAAAAACAAATCGGAATCGATCCGATCATTAATTTTGTAGCTGCACATTTAACGTATGCAAGGTCTAATAAAGACAGTAACGTCAATAATAAAAAATATTTGTAATCAATCTTTATCTGTTCGCGATGTAATAGGATTTTTTTTAACTTCGGACTCTGATTGTTTGCGATTGGATCAAATGTACAAGCAGGAATCCCTTCAGGCGAATCTCGTGGCTATTCTAAATATTCCTCGTGGGATTTCTGTCAGTATATTTAGGTATACAGCAAAGGATTTCAAGTACATCGAGAGCCTAAACTGGAATTCATAGAGAACGTACAATCGAGTGCAGGCTCAAAATAAATCTATCGAAAGCTTAGAAACTGTACAATTCTTGGGACACGTGGACGATCCTGGGGTGAATGGCAATCGTCTGAAGAAAAAGCACGATACGTCTTGGTGCCTTGGTAGCTGGTATTAGGTGACCTGTAGAAGTGAAGGAAATTCCCCAAGAATTGAAATTGATTGTTCTTCACCGTGGGACGAAGTGAGTGGCGGATGCTGAACTTGTCGAATGGCGCGACTGCTGTTCCAAAATAGACTAGCTCGCAGAGACAAGCACACAGGGACGCCTGCGAGAATCAAACAGGTGGCGTAAGTGTACAGTACCGGAAAAACGTTTCACCTTGTGGCACTTAAAGACACACAGGACATTATTACGAATGTAAAGATCTATTTTCATTACGGTATAATTACGAGTGAATCCTGCCGGTAAGTCGATCTCAGCCTTGGCACCATCCCTCGCCGAACACGTGAACCGTCTCCAATCTATCTGTCTCTTCCACCACCTCTGTACCATTTTAACCTGGAAACGAAAGCCTTTCTCTATCTGGTAGGGTGACCGTCGCATCTTGTGCCCTTTGGAGGAGGGATATGAGGATGGCTAAGGGTATATAAGGGTGGATAAAGCTAAGAGCACTTCTGAGCCATCGATTTATATACTACTGGTTTTACTTATATATCTGGTACTCAAACTCTATCTTGTAAAATGAATCCTTTTTTTTCTTTTCTTATTCAGGTACAATCGCATAGACAGTGTGGACGTGTCTTATGCAATTTCACTCACTCTCTCAACGCAATCCAAGTCTCGCTCTCGTCTTTCTTCCTACTGTCATCTCTCGTTCCTCTGACTTCTCCCCTCGCACGTTTATCCCCATTGGTTCCGTATCTGTCTATTTATAACACGAATCCTCATTCGTTCGATCAACAACCATACGCAGTCGCGTTTGTTCTTTCTTTCATTCTTTCTCTTGCTCTCTCATTTCTTTATAATATTCGCTCCTATTCCTTCTCGCTACATCCTCACACGTCGATCGCTAATCGTGCCGCCAGACAGTGGTTGTCAACCGCCGCACTCGTCAGTGTTCTCAACCAACGGTGCTCACATGAGTTCGCGATTATTTCTTTAACGAGTATTTCACCTTAGTAAGATTCATGATGCTCGTTACATTTTACAGCGATATTATTCTTGAATAAACTAGAATACTCAAGATTGCCGTGAATACGGTTAACAAGTCGTTTTACTTGATAAGAATGCAATGAATCTGGATCTGATTTTAAACTGTCTGACTCAGGTTTAATTAACAATTAATTGCCTCGCATTCAACCGTACAGCGGTATATTAAGTATGCCAGTATTTCCAAGGTAACGCCTTTACGATATGCATTGATTTACACGAATTGGCCCACCTTCATCGTGGCCCAATATTTTCGTACAGGATCGCACTGACCATAGTACACAATTTTTCTGTACCGTATTCTCGTGTATCGATGAATTACGAATTTATTTTGCAATATAGAAAAATTTATTAGTAACGTCAAGGTACCTTGTCATCGCAAAATAATTAATTTGGCGCACATGTTTTTTTAACCGGAAGTCCTGAATATTTACAAAATTTATAGTGTCGACTACATGTCGGACATGAATTTCCTTGTAAATATCAACCGGATTGGTACACCGGGTCGTCCGGAATCTATGATACAAACAGTTGTACCCGCGTGTGTGAAAACTACATGTACTGACATACGCATACGACTTTTGCCACGAGGACTGCACAGAGATATATTCCCATGAAATCGATTATTCGTCGAGGTTCGATTCAACCGATATATTGCATTATAAATAATATCTCTAATTCAGTCGTATGAATTAACATGCAATTGTTTGATATTGAATTTTTAACACGACAAAGATATCACTGAATTTGTCAGTAGGTTCTGTAAAAAAATTGATAACAATATATTGATAATATATACACATATACATTTACAGTCTATACCTGCCTAGCAAATGATATAGCCGAAAGCACTTTCAAAGCGTATTCGTATATGCACGATGATCTAGCATCGAGAGAAATCAATTTTCTTCCTTTGCAACAATTTTCCTATCGAAATAGAGGGATAAGGTAGATTTCAGAGTTATACTTTTTCCAGGAAATGTGCAGCGGATGTATCGGGATTTGAAAGGGTGCGCTGAACAATACAATGTATTTCGGTATTAGTGGCGTGCCGGACGGGGGTTGCTCGAGGGAAAAAGAAAGACTACAGGGGCCAAATTTGCATCCTGCAAAACAACCCCGGACTACTTTATTTGATTGGCTGCCCACAACCGCTGGCGTTATTTTGCCTTTCCAAGAACGCACACTGCTGCATACAATCTACACAAATACCCAGGACAATATTCGTTCTCCAGGATTCTCCTGCTCTCCCTTAAAAGTGGAGCTATTTTAGCTATCTCTTGGATATCGGATTGATTTCATCCATTTGAATCAAGGACTCGTCGACTAATTCACTTTACCTATGAATTTTTCATCTGTAACAAATCTTTAGCACTTGCAGTCCAGTATTAATAGTTTGTTCTCATTTTTCATGAGTTGTCTCTTAATTTTTCTCTACTTCATTTCAATGATATAAAGATATAACATCGAGACAAATTGGACCGGTTTTCTGAAGGAGACGCCAAAATAGTTGCCAATGGCTTTGATAATCTGCACAATGCTTTACTACTGCATGGCTTGACGATCGATTACATCCTGTCCGGTGTTGAAGCTTGACGTCGAACAATCATCTGGTTTCATAAAAACGGCTTATCCGGGAAACAATAGACTGTCGTTTGCAGGACAGCCATGTTCGTCCAGATATTATGGACGCCTCAAAGTACCTACCTGGCAGCCGCCTTGCTTGCTTGGCTGCTTCATATTAAACGATACTTTGCTCTTAACCTGTACAAGTACGGTACCTTCCAATCTACATTGAACTCATTACTTTTCTATGTCATAGTAAGATTACACTAACAGAATAACATTTCCTTTTTTTGTTACCGTACTTCAGATACTAACGTTACTGTACAAAATTATTGTTTTTTTTTTTCGTAATAACTTTATTTTGATTTATTGTCTGCAGTATGCTGGAGCAAGGTCGTGCTTAGTTCTACGGTTTTTTAAGGGTGATGCTTTTACTGGTTTCCGGTACGAGACCCTTTTGCATGAACTTCCGTGTGATTTGATTTGGGTCCAGACACTTTATTTCGGACCTACTCCTCCTTCAAAGCATTGAAACTACGAGTTTGGCAACTTTGGGACAGTCGTCGTAGGCACGTCCGGTGCAGATGTTACGCGAACTGAAAACCATGAGAGGAACAGGCGGAGACGGAAAATCGAGAATTCACAGTAGTATTACTTGTTCGTGGGTCCCACATCGTTCTTCTTAGATCAAAGGAGTTCTTCTCGACCTGTGCAATCGGGCTTGACGAGGGTCCTTGCCAGTTTCGATTTTGAGCACAATTCTCACACACACAAAAAAAAAAAACAGATTGGTCTTCTCGCCTTTGGCTGCAGATCTTTTTTCCCAAAATTCTATTTATGATTGGTTACATTCCCTTAACAATATTATTATACGATTTCGAATGCCTTATAACTTAAAAAGAAATTGAATTCCGAGTGTTCTGAAATTAGAAAAGTTGGATTCAGCTGATCAGTATACCAAACCTGTGCCAGATCAAGAAAGTACAGAAATAGACCTTGTTTACGATCAAATCAATTTCAATATTTGAGCTCAATAGAAACCCCAGAGAACTACATTTTATTTTATACAATGCCAAAAATGATTTGTGGTGTCAGCGGTTATTTGAGATATAACGATAATTATGCATTTAAGGGAATTAACCGTTAAATGCATGATTTATTTTTTTTTCTTTCGGTTTTTCACACAGAAAAAATTGCAATTCGAACCTCCAACGAATTTTCGAGAATCTTCACTTTGTCAAGGCAAACGTGATGTTTGACATTCGCGAAAGAAAAAGAGGCGGTAACACTCGATAAAATAAATTAACGTGAACCTGATAATTCTACGATGGCTTGTTGCATCGAGCACACAGCAATGAGTTTGAGGTTGTTCGAACGGTATGTTCAAGTTTTACAACGGCATGCATTTAAGGGTTAAAGATATCACAAAGTGAATATAAACTGCGACAGTTTATTTAGTAATTAGTAGTTGCTTCTGATTTTAGTTTCACGGGGTTATCGACCGACCAATAAATTGATCCCCTAGGTGTAGGTAGGTCCTATTATACGTTGGCGAAGGGGTGACATGAAGTAACGTGACACGATGATGACAGGGTAGAATGAGAGAATGAAAAGAGAGAAGCGAGAAGGCTGGGGATGGTTGGCTAGGGGGCGGGGGGACTGGCTGGCTGACTATGGGGATGGATACGGGAATGTTATCAGGGCTAGAATGGAGTATGGGGCATTGGAACTGAGAGCGGCCTGTGTTATCGAGCGACGCGCCGGGGCGTCGAAACGAAACAGCGCCGTGACGTTCGAAGGCTCAACTAAGATTTACGATAAAAGCCACCCGCACAACCGCCTAACCTCCACTAAGTTAAAGGTATTGTCCAATGGCCTGCGTGCCGTTCTCTGCTCCCGTTTCCTTTGAGTGATTTTGCAAAACAAAATTGTATTCATCATGTCGATATTACATCTTCCTAGTAATACGCCACCCTTTATAATTTTTACTTTATCCAGAGACCCTAATACGCACTTCTCGTCAGCTAATATTCTGTGAAATCGATGCCGGGAAAACCAATGTTTTCCTTATACGCTTAATATTTTTATGCTCCTACTTGAAAAAGTTTTTAGATCGGAACTCAAAAGAATTCTGGGGAAGGGAGAGCGCTTAATTTTAATATTTAAAATTGTCTTAATGAGTTGGACTTTTTTTTTCTTATAATTGAAGCAGGAAAATTATTATTTTTCGTCACTGATTAAATGACTTTGCTGCGTTTTTTGTTACTAGATACTGTATGTTATGATTTTGTAGAGAATTGAATTTCCTACGAAAATGTCTATTGAGTCAAGCTTGTAAATTGAAACGTTTGAAAACTGTAGAGGTTTAAAGTTTATATGAATATTCACCTTTAAACGCCTATCACGGCTACATGATCGACGATACAACAGAAACTTAAATAATAATTTTATAAAGAATTAAATTCTCAAAATAAAGCCTTTACCCGTGATGCCGATTTTCGTGGATGTCCCAATTACTAACTAAAAATTTTGTCAAATTGAGTCAAATTTGATGTGACATACTTGCTGAAAAGTCATCTTTTTCTTCAAATAGAATTTTGTAACTTTTGAACATTAAACAATTTATAACATTTTTTTTTCCGTTCTATGGTTTCTCAGATATATTGAATTGAAGCGTAAAATACCTCAATTTTTAAATCGACGTATTTCGAAAGAAACTTAAAAAGAATTCTAAAAAAATTATAGTCACTCGCAGTGTGTACTTTTTCATGTTCCACAAGTTCTCCCATATTTCAAAATAGTAATAATTTTGACCTTAACGAAATTAGCGGGAATGACTCATATAAGAGGTGCTACGGATAAAGCTACCTCACATTATGCTGCATTCCATAGAATATTTAGTATCCCTTAAACATAACCACTGAGCCAGTACAGGCCTAGGTAAAACCTCGCCGGCTCCTTGATTTTCATAATGAAGTTTCTACTTAAGATTATTTTATGTGCCCTTATTATTTTCAGGTAACGCGAAACGCTTTGCAAATATATAATAATAAAGTATACACAAGTGTACAATAATTATACATTTAGAATTAATCACAGGTTCGACAAAGCAATCTTTTTTAGGAACTAGGGTTCAAGGAATGTTTCAATTTTTGATATCATTTCAATCATATTTTTAATAGAAAAAAAAATATAGCCGCTGGCCGAGCAGATACTATGAATAGTGAAATAATTAATTGCTCGTTATATCCAGAGGAATACAAAGGCGTGCGAGTACCTGTAAAGAGAACCGAGAGTCATTAGTTAATTACTGGATTCTCCTGCGGTTATGTTTCTTGTTCCATGGTTTAAATTCTTGTTTGCGACGATCGCAGACTTCTGATCGGTAGAGCAAAAACGGCCGTTGTCTATCAATATTCTTTATTTAATTATCTATAGTATATTATCCTTTGAGGTATACTTTGTTGTACCATATTGTCATTCGTAATACAAAAATTAAATTATGTAATTTTTTGTATCGCAAATTTGTTTTACAAGTACATTATACGATGAAAACTTTTCTAATAACTTACGTATTGTAATTTTGTATATCAGTGATTGGCTACCAATATCGATTAGCTGAGTTTTACTGATAAGAACGTCAAACTTTCTGACACACATAAACACGTCTCTGCACATGACAATTGGAGTAAAAATTGTTTGTCCGGCACGGTACAAAATACAACTGAAATAGGTCTGGCAGGTCTAGTTTGAGTATAATAGTGGCTCTCCGAAGTGTCGCGGAGTTCGAAGGCGGCTATCGTGTCCAGAACAAGTCTAGCTGAACCAGACTTCCATAGCGATTATTTTGCTTTAGTATAGGCGTTGACTGAAAATGCAAATGGACTGGGTATCTTATGGGATATGGTGTTACGCGAGACTGGGTGTTGCAGACACCTAGAAATGGACTTTACCCATTGAAATTCTGTATACATATATACATATATTTTTTACATATCAGATTTTCATGGTACAGAATACAACAGCAGTTTCATGTATTCATATTCAGTCAACGGCATAGTCCAAACTTAGCGGAGCTCGATTTCCGTGAATGATTTTATCTACTGAGATAAAGACGAAATCCAAGTGATAATTTTGGTTGCGAATTCGCACGTGAAATATGGTCATAAAAAATTATTAAAAGTATATTTTGTTCATAGACTCTTTATATATTTTAATCACACTAATCCTACGGATATTTGAATCGATATTAATTTGAGTAAATTAACCCGGCCTGACTCGCGCGGGGCGATGACATTACCTGAACTGAATGCTCTTTAAAGACAACATAAAATCGCGTGAGCATTTCTGGGTTAATTAATAGAATAATTACGTATTGTTTACTTGTACAGTTGGTATTGTATCTGATATAACTTTCGACTCCTCTATCAGCATGCATAATCATATTATCAAAAGCTTCATAATTGGTTGGCATAATTATTTGTATTATTGTGACACCAAACGAAATATACTCAAGAACGTAATCGAACGGAAGCAGTACCAGTGACATTCGGTGGATTTCCTTTTCCCGAGAATACGATATTGTAATTACAAGATCAAATGGTCGACTAACATGAATTTGGTCCCCGCGGCACTTTCAGATCAGCGCCTCGATTCGTAATTAACTTTGCGATGACATCAAGCCTGTTAGCATGCCGCTGTGCACCGTTTTGCCCTACAAAGGTTACCCACGGATTGGTGGCAGACTTCGTCTTTCATCTTATAATCCACCTATTTAGTTACTTCGCCACCATTACCAATGTTATTTGGGTGACAGCGTTACGCGGAGTAACCTGGTCCATTTTTCTAGCTTGTAAGACTTTCGGAGTTATACGGGGTGGCCGAAATCTAAGAAACACCAGAACACCGTTGAGGGTGAGGTAGTAGGTTAAGCCGCAACTTGTGAAGATTTTAGAAAATACATTAACTTGTAAAAGTATTGCACACTCGAGAATTTTTATAGGGATTTGGTGCGCGAACGACGCCCGGTTAGAGAAGCTACGCCATATTTTTATTTCAATCGTATTGGAAGGATTTTAAGAAAAAATTTAAGAACAATGCTAAAATTCACAGAGGCTATGAAAACAATTCTGTCAAACATGGTATCATTTATCTGATTTTTGACTTCGGCGATTTAATTTCGTAGAAAGAGTTGGTGGAATATTTTAATGATTTTTCCAGAAAAAAGTAATTATTTATTAATAAGTGATTCATTTTGTACAACGCCACGAATTATTTTAAATGTGATCACTCTGTATGTTACAATACAATCTTTCGTCTTTCGTCTCATCACCTCAAAAGTCTTGCTTGGTATCGCTTGACTTCATTTTTTCTTCTGCGCCTCGTAGAAATTTAATTTATCAGAAAAATTGGCGAAATCACTCGACCGAAAGTTACAGTAGCAAACTCTGTGGACTACTGTGCTCGATCAAAATTCAGGTTACACTGTGGCCGGAATGGCGTGGTACGATCCTCGTGCGGATGTGGCGTAAAATTGGATGACCCTTACAATTTTATCGTCATAATATCGCCAACTACCATCTCACGATTCAGCAAACTTGCATTTCAAATCATGTGCTTGGTAAAAATATGCGATAATCCTTGTAACGAAATATCAGCCCGCGCGTGCCGAGTATCGATAAGAATTTCAACCATCATGGTTCAATAGTTCGCCACTAATGGCGTTCTAATGAAACCATCTCTCCCCCCACCTACCGATTCGAGTATTCGCGTAGTAAAGTCAAATTGTACCGGTCCCATTCGCTCGTGGACCGTCCAACGCACAACATCACAAATAATTATTCACCATAAGAGAGTACAGCAGTTGGAACTGTATTTATTCTAAATCCCAGTTACTGTGAATCCCAAAAAATCTGTAGGAAATATTGCTAGAGCACGTGTATAACATTAATCGTAAAGACCGATGGAAAATTGAGATGCTGCAGATAAAACGATAAAACTTGACGATTTTGATAAGGAACGCAATTAGATGATTTCAAAAGTTTTATATATTTTAGAAACGAACATCTTCAAATTACCGAAAATTCGTAAGGGGCAAAACACTTAATGGTAACGCCGATCAACCCAAGGACTTAGAGCAACTCAAAGCGGCTGTTCAGAAAGCGGCTAACGATATTTCTGATACTGTAAGAGAGCGTGTGTTTTATTGTTTTAAAAAAAGACTCAATTGCTGTGTCAATTCGAATGGTCCACATTTGATAATTTTTATAAGATAATTGTAATAAAATTGGAATACAATGCATATAGTATTCATCTGTTGAGTCGGGAAAATTACATCCTTTTAACAAGGATTTTAATGAATCGCGCGAATCTGAATAATATTTATAAGAATCAGTAGAAAACTTAAATAGGATATAATAAATTATACTTAACCTTTACTCCGTACCGTCCAGAAAAATCATGCTGGGCCTACCAACGGCTTTTTAGACCGCTATACTATCTTCACTCTCATTTCAACAGACCAATTCCAAGATAAGTACCCTCTTTATATTTTAATATATAAATTTAATTATTTGACATAAAAGAATTGTTCATCGCACCATTGTAATTTTATGTAATTATTTTTTTATTTCTACAGAATCTATGAATACTTTTGCTGCATTGACTCTGGTTTCATACAATACCAAATAAGTTGGAATAATTGTCTGTCAGACCGGTGGTATCGGAGCAGATATTAAACAGATATCTTTATTAATAAATTGAAACTATAGTTTCGCAAATGTATCAGGCTATTCATAAATTTACATCTGATTAATTTACGGATGATTTTACAGGAAACTGTGAATTTTCTCACCCAAATTATTAAACCTTCAAAAATGTTCTTTAATTGTATTCCCTTATTTCTAATACATTTTTTCATCAATATTGCTACAATTAATAATTCAAGCCCATAATCAGAATATTGAATTGTCAATACTTTATCAATATCAGTACTGATTTCGAAAAATTCTCTGCAAACTGTCATTAGCAACAAATATAGTTACAAGCAAAATATTCTAATTATAATCAAAATAAAAAGTGTATATATAATTCACAAAAGTACATTGTTATTGTAACGGATTTTAATTAAATTGATAAAAAATACAACATTTATCTTTACTTTGCACAAAAGTGATCTAGTCTCAATACATTTCTCAGAAGCTCAGAAGCTCGACCCAATCGAAGTTACATTAAAGGGAATTCGAGTTTCTCATTTTATCGAATAATTTGTGTCGAGCACGAACGAAGGAATCAGTGTAGGCGACGTCATTACTGTAGTGACTCGTTAGGCAAGAACGTACCGTGGAAGACGTATTTCGAAGTGTTAATGCGCAAAGGTGGTAGGAAAACGCTTGAGTGCACCACCTATTCTATTTATTGACGTGGAATCGACATCGTATCCGATGAAACGCATGTCGTTCGTATCGTTCGTATGGCGGAAAGGCGTCGGGAATATTTCACTGTACAATAAAAACGTACGAATAATTGCGTTGACTTCGCTGCGAAGGAAGACGGCGAAATGAAAAGGATCGGGGGCCCTGCGATTCCTCAGAAGCACGTTTGATGTTCTGATAGGTTGTTAGAAGTATCCATCGACTGCTCTGTTGGAAAAAATGAATGCTGGAAGATACAGACCTCGATCTCGACTTGGGACAGAGATTCTCATTCTGGTATTTTGACTTCCTGAGATTGCAAGTCTGGTATAAATAATATATCTTTATCTTATAATTATAAATTACTCGATATCAATTTGACATTGCTCACAACATTCGTATCGTTGTTTATCATTTTTGCTGTACTCTGTACAGAAGTTTCAAGTATGATTATAATATGCAAAAAAAATCATGAATGTACCGAAACGATAATGTATATGTCAATCTGAAAAACTTTCAAGGTCCAGTATTTAATGATTATAGGTTACATTGATATAGTGTATTATAATTAGTAATTTAATAGGATGAAATGTGCAATGTGAAATTATCATTATACTCGACTTCTCTAAAGAATTATTGGTGCAGTGAAGTTTCCTGTAATTCGTCCATTACTTAAAATCACAATAAATTGTCGAATTATGTTCGAAATGTAATGCTTGTGGTGTCGATATTCGAACGGAAATATTTTAGGTAACAATTGACTGTGACTCGTTCGTAGTCACGTGATTATGAAATATTTAATGATGGCATATCATTAATCAATTAAATTAAGCTTAAACTTGTGATCTGCAGGGGACTACGATGTATCGCAAACCTGCTGTAAAAGAAATATCCCGCTATGCAAATAATTGGATCACTTTATAGTATCAGTGAATGATTGACAGCGCGCGTTGTATTATTACAATGAATTTTCAACATCCATAAATATTCGCATAACCTTGCACAGAATTTCGAAATAGTTTATGGTTGAGGAAATATTAGACTGATGTGTTTGCGTTTAAAAATTATGGAAATCGACGATATAGGGTGCCTTAAAAATTATATAAAGCGCAACATTTCATCATGAAATACCGCAGTATGCCGCGAAACGATGTTGGTATTATTTAATAATATTGTCGTGATGATAATAACGTGGCGCATAAAAGATGCGGCAAATTGAATAAACGGCGGAAAATGGGAGTCACCCTACTTTTTCTGTAGTGGGATTATTCGCTATCGGTTCATTGTCGATTCCTCGTGTCTTTCATGCGCGGCGCTTACTTCCCTTGCATGCTAAACATCCACCATTCACCCTTCACTCTTTACTCATTAAGGAACACAATGGACCACTGTACATTGAGAAAAGGGTTTTGGTAATGTCAACTACTAGCTGCGATCGTGCGAAACTTATTTGGACCAATCGACGCTTTGAATTGATTACAATGTTGATGAAATAATGAAATTGGCATAATTGTTTAGAGTGAGTATTACACTGCGCGTGGTTACAGCATTTTACTAAAATAAACCAAATAGGATATGTAAAACGGTAAATGATTTGAAGTCAATCAAATATGCGGTTACTAGAAAATTAACAATTGTGTCGTTCAAAGTTTATCCGCTAGACGGCAGGACGTGACACGATCAACCCGCGACTAAGGTGCATCTCTCAAGTGAATTTACGAGAGTAATACTTTTACATAGCACACTTCGATAAAATTATGTAGCGTAGCGTGACAGCTATAAGTTTTTTGAAAAACTCGATTTTCTAAAAAAAAAACTCGATATGATTTTCACATAGATACAGTTACGTAAGTATTGTGATAGAATATACAAATATCCAGTATCTCAGAATCTAAATTACTTTATGTGTATAAAAAATCATAAGTGTTAAAAGAAGCAGCGAAACTACTGTAAACTAATACAATAATTTAATCGAATCTGATGGAATCTCAATGCATATGTTCAAATGGTTTTTAATTTATTTATAAATGTTTATTTAATTTATTAATTTATATTTACGTTCCATCAACAAACGATCAATTAGACGAAATGTAACAGTGGTTGATTGAACTTCATTTGTACTTATATCAAGTATACATCTGAATAATGTGATTCAAAGCACATTTTATGTGAAGTCTTACGTATTTCGAATGATTAAAAATTAAATAAAAATTATCCTTAATTATTATTGAAATGACAACGTCAAATTTTCCACCGAGAATTGTAATACAGATGAACTAATTTCGGTTAATATGATACAATCGTTTTTTCAGCGTTCGAAGGACACTAGAAAACCAGGTCTTAGGTATCTATTTACTTATTAGCTGTCTCCCGTGTTCCCTGCGTTCCTTTTCTCCCGTTGCATATATACATCCGTCTGTAATTTTCTTCCTTCTTTCATATGTTCTTTATAATTCACTTTATCTATTCTAATGTTATCAATCATATAGACGCTACACGGTTCTTTGAAAGGATATATGCTTCAATCGAATTTCGAATCACTTTTCTTCGAATATGTTCAATTTAGCGGACATTTATGTACGTCTGGATACTGATCAAATTTTAAACCTTGATATAAATTTTAGTGTGACAAAACGAATTGGTGAGAAGATATATATATATATATATCAAAAGTGCTTGATCCTATTTTGACTTTATTTTGTAACTTTTATTTTAGGAAAATATATATTTTATAGATATTAAAAATATATGCGCGTGTTACGTATTTTTGTTATTTTAGATATCTCCTGTAGAGAGTGTAAGAGTACAGATGGTTCTTTCTTGTTGCATTATTAATAAAGTTATAATATATATATGCACTGCACATTTCACATTCATTTAGTATACCCATTCCCAATAAAATGTATCACAGCAGATAGTAGCTAGTTAATTGTAAATAATATTTCTTATATGACTTCCATATTTTAGATTTATCCACTATCATTCAGCTATATATCGTATCGGCAGGGCTTTGTCACATTCGCTTCTGAAGTTTAATTCACAATAAAAGAGGCAAAGTGATGGCTGCTGGTGGGTTTCTAGTAACTTCTAAGTTGAAGGGAACCCAAGGTGCCGACTGGATTCCAGCTTTTAGGGTTCCGACTTATTGCTACTGCCTGAATAAATTTAATTCCGCCATTCTCGCAGTCCTGCTTTTCTATTCTCCCTTCGCTAAGAATTTCATCTTTGTACTGTATCGAAGTCGACTCCTTGACATCACCAAAGACAGCGTCCTTCGGCAGTTCACCGCCAAATTCCCTTTTTCATTTTCTCCATAACCCTACTTTGCAATTCTTTTCTTTTGAAAACTTATAGGCGATTTTAAATTAATATAAGTTATACATTTGTTCAAAGAAACTTGCTCGATTGGCAGTTTATTATTGGTATGAAAATCATTTCATATCATATTGCGAAAAAAATGACTGTGCGAAGAAATGATGCATACATCATATAGTCTTCTCATACAGTTTTCTCTTTTTCTTTTCCCCAAATGTATAATAATTACTTTAATCTGCTATTGTCACAGAATCGCTGCAGTATATGAATCACTAATTGAAGAAAGCAGATAAACGGTACTATTCTTTATCTTAACAGTAACGACTATCTACAAATTACAAAAAGTGTACATCTATGAGAAGATATTTAAGATAAAGTTCGATCTTGATGTTCGCTGGAAAAAATGAATAACCCATAAAAATCAAGGAGCAGTTAAGATAAGTATGTAAGATGTACATAAAAAAAAAGTTTAGCCATACAGGATGCAGTGGGACAAAAATTGCTAGGCGTCATAGGAAATCGCAGACGGGTAGCTATATATATTGTGACCGATAAATATTATTTATGATCGATAGATAATTCTAGATTCTTAAACGGGAATCACAATAGTCGGAGATACCAAGACCGGTGGTCTTCAACGAAATACTTAACATGTACTTTAATTAGAAACGCGAGTTTCAGTAATTTCGTTGGGTGCCAGGCACCTGAGAGGTGCCGATGCACCGACCGAGACAATTCCGCTATACCCTGGCTACTCAGCCCACGATAATAGTAGAGGCGCTGGTCCCAAAGAGACACACACACACACACACACACACACACACACACACACACTACGGAAAATTCGTACATGAAAAATAAATACGCAAAAAATGTTGATAATAATAACAAAATAAGAAAGAAATATATTGACACGTCTTGAGCGGTAAATAAATTATAAGATTGATAATATTCGGGACAAACTGGATTTGGCAATAACAATGGATGAGCGAGAAAACCGCAAAAAGCCAGGACAATGTAATCTTACATAAGGGAATACCTTACAAACTTAACAGCTTCCGTATGATTCGTGGTCCTATTAGCATTTCCCCTAGGTCGACTTAATGCGTCGATGGTATCATCCCGTCAAGTTCGGACCCTTTGCGACCACGAGGCCCCGCCATCCGGCATCGCCCTCGATATTCCAACCTTCCTTCTTCTAGGCTGCTTGGACCCCAAGTTTCCGGGAGAGTGGTTCGATTCGATTGTCCCACGTGCCAGGTTTTACATGCGTCGTGATAAAAATAAAATATAATTAATTATGCTACTTTAAGGAGAGATTAGTGACCCTGGAGCGTCGATTGTCAGTGCGAGTGCTTTATAAAATGAGACGTAGATTCGTCTCGTAACACGCAAAACGGTATCCTGCTATTAGTGGCGGGACATACAAAATGTAATGTCACAATATATATATGTATACATACATGTATCTACGTGCAGACGATGACATGTGGTATGGTTGACCTATCCTATATTGTAGAGATTCTTTGGAAAAGTGTCCGAGAGGATTGCCGGCAAAGAAGAGAATCGCGAAGCATCGACTTTAAGTCACGAAGAATCCGTTCACACACCATTAGACTTCGGCTGGGTAGATGTAGCGTCGCGGCGTAACTTTACGTGCGTGTAGGAAGGAGTTGGTGAGCGTAAGAGTAGCAGAGGTGTCCCGTACTACTCTCATCGTCGGGGATAACGCGCTCGGCTATACCCTTCGGGAAGAAGGGATGCGTTATAAATAAAGCGCACCACCTGCTACACACTGATAAACTCGAAAGGCTAACCATGCACGAAACAAAGGTTAACTTTGACGGGCAGAACCCCTCGCATACAGGGTGTCCCAGATATCTTTCGATATGCCCGTCAAGCCATTTTCATGTGGTCCTTTTCGACGTTGACATGAATCATCTGCAAGTGGGTGTTAACCAGTCAACCAGCGTGTTTATAGTTTACAGTAACGTCGACTGAGAATTTCAAAATTCATAGATTTTCTTTATTTTTGCGTTTCGCGCGTTACTTCGCTCGAATGATTATATAACGTTTTCGCTTTGAAACGATAGCTATAGTTGAACCGTTTTAGGGATGTTTTTACATCACGATCGATAAGTTAAATTTTAATGAGGAAAGCGTAGATTTACTGATTATGTGATGTGACGGATGTTCATATTGTGATATAACACGTTTCTCATATATTCTAACGATACCATGGATGAAGGGATGAATTGAAACGCGCAGTTAACGTTATAATTAATCGAATGATTCATTAGCTACATTTCAAATTTTCCACATACGCGTATTCAAAATCGTCTCGTTAATGAAATTCAATTGTTAAATAATACAAATTATGGATACTTTATTAATATGAAATTTCCCCCAACAATAGTGCCCCTTTGAAGAACACTGATAACTATTCGGGATACAAAAGAGAAATGAAAATTATTAGTTAATAAAACAATTTTCTCGAGATATGCTCTCTAACAAATAAGAATCATTTCCTCTGTCAGAAAACATTAAATAATATACAAAATATAATTTAATATATATTGACGACGTACCAGTACACGTTATACCGTCATCGCGGTCAATGCAAATAAATTCTACAGGAGCCAGAAATCTGATCAAAGTACATGTCTCATAACCTCATACGATGGTTATACGATCATGAAACCATTTATTTGGCCAATGACGATTTGACAGAGACAGAAGAGGCGCTATTTGTAAATCCGATATTTGGCTGTCGAGAGAATTTCCTAACGGAAACTTCGTCAGATGGTAACGCAGCAGTGGAAGGAAGATGCAGCAGCGCCACGGTACAGCTACGCCTTGTCGACCGACGAGTACCAGTATTCAAGAGCACATAGGTACCATCAAGGATCGTGGTTTGGATGCAGCACGGCACACATAATCATATTGGCATTCTATTAGGAGGCGTCTTCTGCCTGGCAGCCCTAGCTACCTCTTCGGTCTAACCTCCCACCTATAGCCATTCCACACCCTATCCTACTTTTCCTCTTCCTCCTCTTCTTCCTCATCGTCCACCCTCTGTCCCTGCTGCACGTCAATCGATAGAACAACGTGATTATAATATCTTGCTCATCCGTCAAAATACACCCGTGTAAAAATTTCGTTGTGTGACGTTCGTTCTCGTCACCTTTCCCTTCCCTATTTGCTTTTTCTTATTCTCCCTTATTCTCTGCCATCCCTTTACCAAGTTCAACCATTCGCCACACCTCTTAGCTACACTTAAATTTTTTTTCTGTTTGTTCATCACGCGCTCGATTTAACCAAGAACTAATCGCCAAACTCTTTGCTTAAGAGGACTTTAATGCATTTCCGATAGCCACTACAATCTACGCTCACCGATTTTCGTCTTGGAACATTCCATGGGTGGAACGAGAAATATTCTCATGCTTAGAATATTTTATGATATTGAATCGAGTATGAATTGAGTATGTTTCGCGTGTTCAAATTTCCAGTGCTTTATTATTATTATGTATCAATTAAAATTTACTTAACTAGACACATATTTTATTGCATATTTAGTTTCCCAAGGTATAATGGTATGGTACGAAAGGCAGTTGTTTACTGCGAAGAGGATTCGTTTTAATAGTCAGAAATAGCTTGCACAGAGTTTCTTTATTTGATTAATAAAAAATCAAGCATTTTGAAGATTTGTAGAAAATGGAAGATATAAAAACTGGTGCTGTCAGTGGATTCCGAATTAACTTCCTGTTCGGAACTTGATACGTTTTCCTACGGTATACGTAACTCACAGTAAATATGAGTTCGAGTACAAAGTTAATGAGAAGCATTTAGAAACAACGACAGCATGAACATGTATGCCCATCACCCCCCTATAATAGATCAAAAGTGGAGTAGTGTTTACGTATGGTAAAGGTCGAGCGATGGTAGATCATCCCTTTATAATTCTCCATCAACATTAATTCCTCTTCTCTTCTCTTCTCTTCATACGAGAGCGTACACACTTAGACTGAATTAATGTTTTCCCAACGCTGCAACTGAAACTGGGTATTTACTTTATCGTTGCGACCGAATTGTGCAGCCTCTTGGAATATTTGAAGAGTTTGGCTACTATGCGTCGAATTTACAGAACTCCAATTTTTTTACACGTTCCAATTCCGTTACCTGAAAAATCAGCTATATCCGGCTGACTACCGGACGACTTCATTTGAGATTTCATCCGAATGCAGAGTAAATTTCGTACTTTTATCGAATTGAAATTCTGTTACATTTCCGTAGGCAAAGGAATATAAATTTGACCTGTGATGAAATTTGTACATTCGTGCTTCAACTTCCAGCATCCTTTATATAGCATTGGAATTATTTTTCGTCGGTATCGAGTTTAAAGGACAATAAAATAAGATTTATGTACATCGAGGACCAATCATTTAACGTTATTAAACAGTTTTTTTATTTCATTGAGTAAGATCGAGTTTTCAACTTTACAATAGTTCTGTTTTTTTACCTTTGTATATATTTTCACCATGTTATTGTTGCAAAAAAACGAATTATTCTCGCGTATCCATTTCAGAACCGAAAACCCCGAACGATTGCAAATATTACTGTTTCAATTTAAAATTTGGAATTGAATTCTTCCTACAAATTTTTATTCGATTGGTTCGGTAAATTTTGAATACCGATATTTGCGGCTATATGTAGAAACACACAAACATACACATTGCATGAGACCCTCGTAAAATTCATGCGATCAGTCCTAAAGATTAAACAGAATGTCATTCCCGTCGATTTCACTTGAACGCTTCTTCTTTCGCCACGCATATTCATTTCTGTTGTTCTTTGCTACGAAATCTTTTTTGTAGAAAGACAAGACCTGGGTTGTTTGTTTCTCGTTATCCTTGCATCAAAAATTGATATACTTGCAAACAATAATAGCTTTTTCATACTTAGTTTTTTTAATACTTTCTCGTTCCTTATTTTTCTTCTCAAGCATTGACGATCGCACGTGATGAACAACATATTCCAAATGCACATTACGTCATATAATATTTTCAAAAATAAAAAGGATACGATTTAAACAAAGATTATTTGATATGGTTGAATAAAGAATAAATTTTTGCAAAACTTTATTCAGATGAAGTATTGCATTAGAAATCAAACAGCTGTGAACGATAAATGCGTAGAGGTAAGAAATTATATATTTATTATACTGCAATATATTGCATAATATTTATGAGGTGACAAAAGTCTCCGAGTTCGATGGTTACCCGGCATTTCGACGTAATCAAGGGTGACAAGAGGTTGATGAGAATTTGAGAGTGAGGTAAGGGCGAAAGTCGGCAATATGGTTCAAAGGGATGGAGCAAGAAAGTAAGTGGAGAGAACTGGTGAGAGCTCAGAGAAAAAGAGAAAATAAGAGAGGCGAAAGGGAACGCTGCCTAAGAGGGAGGTTGTGATAAGAGTATGGAGAACAAATTCATGTGATCGGATGTGCGTGAAATTATTCCAAAACTTATTATTCCTGCTGGCTATAGCCGTGGCTATGGCAACGCGATGGGTACGATATGAAAATTAATACGCGCTCGGAAAACAGAAAGTTTTCAGGATATTTTCCAATTATGAGTTCAGTACTGTTTGAGTATGCATGCGCGTGCGCATCAAGGAAATCTATAGCTCATTTGCTTTTTGAAATTATATCTTGAATTGGCGAAGATTTTTCAAGTTTGTAATAATGCAGATCAGGCTCCGTTATTAAGCCTAGATTTTAAATTTGCATTGAATTTAAACGGGTATAAGTCACACGGTATATTAATTTTTGTGCTTTTTGGTAATTTATTAAGATGTTTGTAGATTATTTTGACTATAGCAAATATATTACACAGGGGTATTGCTATGTTTCATATTGTTACGTGAATTATATATGGGATATTCAATTCAATTTTTTTGTTTTTCAAAACTTTCACTATTACTTTACTAGAAAGTAGCTCGCTTTACGAAAAACAAAGTGTACTCTGCATAAAATATTTAGTTTTCATCAAATTTGTAAAAAACGTTTATTTTAGATTATTAACATTTGCGACGTGGAAGATATTTTGAAAAGAAATAGAAAATTTCAATATCCCCAAATTTTTTTTATTTTGACAATTTTTATTTCCTTTTTTTTTTATTTAGGGAACATCCGTAAAGGTTTAACACCAAATTTAAAGTGGGATAAAAATTTCCTTAATTATTCTAAATTTTTTAAGTATAATTATAGCGCAAAATTTAGGCAATTGCTTTTATTTATTTGATTTCCAATTGACTCACTATATCTTGTTAAAAAGTAAAGTAAGATGAATCATAAAATATAGATTTACAGTCGGGAGGAAAAGTAAACATAAAATCAAGTTAAACATGTTTATTTGACGAATGAAATACTACCAGAAAATATGCAACAATAGAATATCGCATATGCAATAAGGTGGTTGGCTCATTCATCGGCCATATACCAGTAATCGTCAGTTGTGTTATGATACTGTAGATTTAGCTATAATCAAAGTACACAATGACGATTATTGATACATGGTCGATAATTGGACCCTCCACCCTAGTAAGAGTTTATAATATTTAGGAGCACATTTGAATTAAATGTTTATAATACGATTTACTCAGTTGAAGATAAGGGATATTGAATAAATAAAAGAAGTACTAATACTCCAAAGTTTCACATTTTAAGATGATTTTAAAAATATTCTTAGAGTCAGTTGAATGGACAAATTTGTAACTTTTTTTTAACGATACGTACACAAATATTTAGATTCATATGAAGTTGAAAGTTATAGAGAACTTATACAACTTATTTGAGATCGCTTGAAATTTGGTTTGCAGTGATAACGACGTGCCAGTACTCGATGAAGGCGACATTCTGATTGATCCATTCATTGATGAATCAGTGGTAGTCACAATTTTGTTTGATTAGAGTTTGGAATTGATGCGATACTATTCTTCATAGCCAAAGAATATTTCATCTGAGATTGAGCATCACTGACGATATTCTACATTATCACTAAATATTTCATCGTAAGAAGTGTAGAGGGCGAATTTTTACTCGGGTCATAAATATGGAAACTGGACCACCTCCGTCCTTATGAGAATACATCACCCACCCTTACTCCCTCATGTTTGCTATACAGATTGCCAGCACAGTTTTCTACTTAAAAATTAGTAAAGTAGAATAAAAGAATACTGTTAAAAAATCTTTATTAAATTAATATAATTGATTTATATCGTAATTCAAAAAATTCAAAAAAATGTCTTTACCGTCGGTCTTCTTTTTTACGAAGGATGATACTGTTGACCTGCTTCAAAAATATTTCTTAACACGTTGACTACCAAACCTACGAGATAACACGTAGGTGGTCTGAAACGTACCATGGCAGTCAACATGCTAATAGGTTTAAAAAATTATATCCTGGAACTTAAAAATGTTTAAGCAGCCATTTTAATCACGGAGATCGAACACGTATTTAATATTGAATCGTTAGAAATGCCAAATGATGAAGGAAATCTGTTTCACGATTTTCATTGAAAAATTAGATTTTTGACAATTCACTTAAAAACGGGAAAGGACAATAATTACAGAATTTGAAGATTTCTAAGAATTTGAGTGATAATAGAGTAGCTGTTAGATATAATAGATGCATGTACCGTATATGCGTTTACGGGTCATCACTGGCAACACGTACGGTAGATAGGATGCCGAGCTTGATGGATAGGCTCAGGAAATCCTGCCCTAATGAAAATCCTCTATTCACTCTATTCCTCCCCTGTCCCCTGTGGATTTCACTCGCCGAATCCATACAACCTCATCGATAACTAGCAGGCGGGATAGGTGTTGGTCAACCTAAATTGCATCCGAATTGCTAGATATAATTTTACATATCCTAGAGTTGTCGAATACAGTTTTTTTGCAGACTATATTCGATATAAATTTGACAAACTTCGCTCACTCGCAAAGAATTGTTATACTTTAATATTGTTAACGAAAAGTAAAAAAAAAAATTTAATTCAAATTTATGATAATGATTGAATTCGTTTATTTTGACCTTTCTGTCTTAAAATAGGACTTTGGTGCGTATATTATGTAGTTACAATACATCTTAAGCTATTTCTTTTTTTCTTTTACCTACTTCCTTTAACCCTTCTCCGCTTTCTCCCAGTGTCCTGTCAAGCTTGTATTTACAATTACTGTTCTATCGCAGTCTGTCATTAGCTGTTGTATCGTCTCTATCTTTTCTGTGAATAATTTTCCACAGTCCCTTCTTTTCGGTTTCCCTAATTTGTGCCAATCTTTTAATGAAAAGAGGCACAAAGAATATTCTAGAATATAGATCTTACTATACCTGTATTTCCGTTTATACATACCCACATAGCACAAGATATTCATAGAATGTCCATTATTTGTCACGGACATACATAACAGGTAATCGGACATTTCATTTCCACAACAGGCTATAGACATTTCATTCATCCATTATTCGGCTTTCGCGTTATGGATATATAAGAATCTGTATATCCAATGTATCCTATAATAACCATGATCTCATTATATTCATAGGACATTCACATTACGTCTTGGGGCTCTATTTTTGAATCGTGCTATAAATATCATGTTAGAGTTATAGTATAGTTTTACCATTGGCTCAGAGGATTGTCTGTTGGTGCCAAGTCACCATTGGCTGGCTGATCTGTAAATTGATCGTTCCATCGATGGTGCGCACAAGCTTCTAAGGTACGATTATAAAAAGCAGTACTCATTCCGGACGTGTTGATTCCGGACACTTATCTAGTTTCAAGAATTTCGATATAATTACTTAGGGAGAGATTGACAGGAGAGAGATAGACTAAGGATATCAAAGGAAAGGGATGTATGATAGAGGATAGGACGGCGAGGGGTTTGCCTTGAAGCAAATCAGGGGTTGATTCTGTCCATTGCAATTCGCCTCCAATACATTATCCTATCTTACGCGTATGCTAGCTTACACACAGCTTCCTTTAATATTACTTTTATCCATGCTTTGTTTCAGGAATTATCGGAGTTCTTCTCCCCTAGCACTTCCACCCGCCCTTCATCATCCAGCTGGCCATACTGCCAGGAAAAATGATTTAAATCCACCGGCTTTGCAAGCTACCATGTCACATCCAGTTAGTAAAATTGTGTGAAACGAAAAAGAAGAACAAGGTATAATTTTTTTATTCGGGTCATTTATCAACTCATAATGAATGGAGTATAGGATTCCCTATAACAAGGAATGTTATTTAGTTATCCACAAATATCGTAATAGTAAATGAAATTAATAATAAATTTTGTTCTATTACCTGCATAGTATTACCACTATCTAAGGATGATTAAAAATACTATTTGAAGCTAATTTATTATTTTCTCTATAAATATTAATAGTACGAAAAGCAAATATTACCAGTTTCATAAGTTTCTGGTTTTATAATTTTTTATATGGACTATTACTTTTTCCTGGCCAAATTACATAGGCGAATCATTATGACAGTTTGTTGAAAATGATGAAAGTGAAACTCGATTTTTCTAAAAGAAGATGTGGAATTCCGTTGTCCAGCCATCAGATGCTGAGAGAAAAATCTAGCGAATGTTGCCGGAAGGAAAAGTCTTTCAGTCGAGCTAAGACGAGAAGGATAATCCGAAAATAAAAGAAAGTAATAGGGGGATCCGTAAGGGGCATACGATTCTGCTACCAGTAAACAGAATCCATAAATCAAGAGAAATCCTGCCTATTATTCTGTCTTTGTGTCCAAATATCTAACCATAATGTCTTTTTTTTCACTGTGAAAATAAAAAATCCTACGATTGTTATAGGATCTTTTTCCCATGCAACCATCGTCGATGTTCAGTCAGGACTGAAAAAATAGCTGAAGCGTGGACCAATTTTGTCTGCCAAGCCTTGGTATCCAATGTTGGTCCAAGATTGGTCAAATTCCTTTCAAAACCTTAATCCACCATCGGCCCGAGATAAGATTTGTATCAAAATATCAAGTCTCGGCCCCGGGTCTGCGGCTAATCTTGGTCCAAGTCTGGACCCAAGTTTGGAATTACATTTTTTTTATTCACATTCTATGAAGTCTTGGCATAGTCTTGGCTCAATGTTTGTTCGAGACTAGAGCTAAATTTGATAATCATAATTTTTATTTGTAATTATTGCACTGTGCATCTTCTTTATTTTGCACGTATTTATGTAGACTTAAAATTATGAGTACGCGTGCAAATTTTGTAAAATGTTTTGTAAAAAAAATGTATCAGGTGAAATTACACTGAGAAAAAATGGTCAAACTTACTATTTCTCAACTATTTATCAGGGTTCCGAAAGGATTCAACTATAGTTTATAGTAAACTTAGATTAGTTACGCTGATCACAATTATTAGTAATATTTATAACATATTAATCCTCTTTGGTAATATTAAGGTTGATCAACTTCGTATTTTACCATTTTTTAGATTTTATTTCTCAGCAACAACAAGCTATTTATATTTTATTCACTGTTTGAATAAGTTGCTCGGATATTTCAGTACAAAAGAATATTAAATAGTTCACTTAACTTTAAGAGTTTATATCGAAGCAATGCGATGGATTGGACCATTAGGTGCTGTACGTTAGTAGAGTTATTAGCTTTTATCGCTTTTTCGTCTCTTTTTCGGAATTCTATAACAAATAAAGTTTGGATCTTATTGCCTCGTTGACCCGCCTCTGCTTGCAATGCCAATATTGGACCATTGAAATTGTATTACAAGAGATTTCTGTTATGCGATGAATCTAGATTAACTAAATCTATTAATCATGTTACTTAGTTACTCATAACTTGACGAAAATTAAAAATTTTTTTTCACTCTGATTAATTAACTTGCAACTTAGGAGAATGGAGATTTAAAGTGTTGAAAATATTCTTCGCAGTTGTAATGTATTTTATAAAATGATTCAGTCATATAATTTTTTTACTACACAGAACCTCTTACTGATATTGTTAAAAATGAATGTTCTACAAAAACAATGCTTCGCAAAGAATTCTAACGCGAGTATCCCAATTACAAATAAGTATCGATAAACCTGAGCTCAGAAGACGATAATACATCTCAATATGGGCGAAATTGCTCACTTTTAAACAAGTGTAAATTACAGTGAAATTCATGCATATTAAATGGACGTTACGGTCGGTAAATGTTTATTGTCTATAGCTTAAATGTTCTGCATAAAATACGTATAAACCGATTGCCATTCAGTCTCGAACGAACGCGAAACGGTACTTTACTCCTTGCAACATTATTCACTGATTTTCCGCCGGTGAAACGTTTCTCACTTTGGTTATGGAAATTCCTATCTGACATGTTATAAAACGGTAATTGATTCAGGAAGATTTTCACAGCCTTTGATATTAATTATTTAATGTATCTATATAGGATCCTTCATGATTATTGCAATAAATGAAGTAAAGTCATTCATTATATTTGCATGGTAAAATCAAACAATTGTTGCAATAATGATGAATAATCCTATTCACGGTAACTTAGGTATGGAATTCAAAGAACAGGTGGATTAAATACAAAGACCAACAAATTGCCCAGTTATTCTGCGAAAGACACGAATGTCTTCAAAATAGAGTTCGCAGCATCCAACGTTCAGATGCAAAATAATCATACTCCATTATTCAAATCTTTAGGTTAAATTTTCTATTTGAACAAGAAATTTATTGTTATTTACATTTAATGGCGTATTAGTCTATTGCGAGATCTACGCTAAATGAGACTTGAATTTTTCCACGACTGAAAATATTTTTATCTGGTATGCATCTAAAAGTTGTTTTAACGTAAGTTTCTGATATCACGAATAAGCAGGAAACATCGATTGTGTAATCATACCTAAAAATGTGCTATCGTTAGTGAGTAAAGAGGTAAAAGGTGAAAATTTAACCGAATGGAGAACTCTATCGGGCGTATAATATTTTATATGTCCTCGAACAGAAGTAGGGAGAATAACCTTTATGATTTAAATCAATACAGACGTAATATCAATAAGCGCTCAAAGGCAGTTGTGGTTGGTTTGCTACTGGCCACTGGCGATAGTCTCTACATTTCGTATGATCCTCTTTAAACATTTGCCAAAAGTTTGGTGCCTTAGGAATTGTCTTTTAAAACTTTATTTAAATTTAAAAAAGAATGTAGATGCACAGCTTTGAGTGAACTTGCGCGTAGCCCCGTAACGCTGGGCTTTCAAAGCTTCGCACTATCCACCGCTTCTATAGGATTATTCACAATTTTTATTATTTTATTATCTTATTTTTAACTGTTTCATTATTTTTATTGTTTTAATATTTTATTAGTTATTTCAGCCTATTGTATTCCATTCAACTGCGCTTAAAAATTCTCAGTTGAAAGGTTCACCCTAAAAATCGGTTTATCTGAAATTCGAGGTCACTACATGGGACGCATTATTCGTCTTCGTCAGTAGCTTTTTGCCCAAGTCAGTATCACAGATTATTATATACTTATTATTATCATTATTCGTGTTTTACGTTCGTTGTTCAAATCGTCTGAAATATACAGCTGCTAACACAAAAGGCTCTAGACCTTCTTATGGATCGGGGATATGTTGTAAATAATAAGGTCAAGAAATTAGTGCTTCCGAAAAGTGAGATGCAGGCGGAATAAATTGTTCTGCTAAAAAAATTGTAGAACGAAATTAGCTACGCCTAAAAAGGTAGCACGATGTATCGCATTTTAAACTTTGCAATTGTTCTTTCTCTTATGACGACTTGTATAAATTGTTAGAACTGTGACTGTGACGTGAAATAAAATATGAAAGTACGCGTAGACCTGGATTCAAGTTATGGTTGTGCGCGATGGCAAATCGTGCACGTCGAAATGAATTCCATCGTGCCATTATATTGGAACAGCATACCAGATCAATCAATGCTTTATTTTCCTAACTATACTGGGCGCGAATTTAGCTGGAGCAAACAAATTTTTTGTGGCTCTTTCCAATTTACTAATCGTGCACTAAAGGTTCTTTAAAAAAATGCACAAAGCTACTTCAGCAGTTTGCAAAGTATTGATAAAGATAGCTGTGAAGAATGTAAAATGACTACGATCCAAGACAGCGCAAATGTGATAGATCTGATAATTTCGGGGCATGGTATCTGGAACAAGTGGAGACTCATATCACGATTTGGCTTTTTTTTTATTAGACATTATATGGATATTCTTCTCATATCAATATACTATTTATGTATGCACTGCGAGAAAAAATATGACACTGCAGAGTAGGAAGAATAAGAACAGAACATAAAAATACTTGCTTGGTCAATCACGTGTGGTCGTTCCACAAAATGAAAATAGACTCCGTGGTGGAAGTATTAAGCAGATCTTTAGAAAATTATAGAGGCAGATATTTGAATTATATTGTTGATGGCGACTCACAGAGCTGTAGAGGGATTGCGTGATTGGCAAAAATGTAATTATAATTAAAAAGAAGTGCATCGGGTATGTCCAAAAGCGTATAGGCACCTGACTTTGACAAGTAAGGAATACGATTCTGGGCATTGATGGCAGAAATAAATTGACAGGGAAACCGATCAATAAGCTTAGTGTTTATTATGAATTGGGCAGTCGGTGAAATTGCTATTGAGTTAAGGAGATGAAGGTCATCTGGGCCACATTTTACCATTACAGTTTCACGAATAGCAATCCAATGCATCATTATTGTCCCCAAGGTTCCGATTCTTGGTGCAGTTGACAGCAAATAAATTTCGGCAGTTCATTTTAAAAATATATTCATGTTTTATAAGCCAATTTCAGATCCAAAAAAATCGAACCATGACTTATTATTTGACTCGAGCAGACTCATCACAATTTATTTGCAAACTACCAAAGCCGAATTGGCGTGAAGAGAACGAAATCAGACCTATGAGGAACGAAGCAGTAGTTTTTTTTTTTACTTGGAAATACTTGGAATATCTTTTCAACGAAATTATTTTATAACTACTTCAAACAATTCAATCTCCATACTTTTGTAAGAAAACCCGATTTTTAATAAACATTGTACTTTTGGAGAAGAAATTATAGAAAAATACCGTATTTTTTATCTATACGGGTATATATTAAACCACTCATTAACTAGAACGTACCGAAATAGCAAATATCAGATGGGTCGCAATACTTGCCAAGCTTATAGTACTCTTAAAAAAACTGGTTAAATTTTTGGGAAACAATTTACTACGATAAATGACATTGAATTAATCTAATTTGTATAATATTTTCAAGACCTTCTGTCATTTGTTCTTGGGGATCCGCCTTTGAATAAATCATTTTAAGATTAAGTGAGTTTTAGGAATTTTAGAAAAAATTTGGAAAGTTTAAATGGAAAATGACAAGGTTAAGGGGGTCACAGCGGTGGTAAGATATTCATCAAGGATTGTTCCTTAATCCCAAAAAACTGTGAGAGCAATTTCCCTAGGAATGCTGGGAGGCTAGATTGTCATACAAGTGGACTCTCGTATGTCATAAAGAAGCGGGTTGAGGTTGGTCATCCTGGCGCGAGGGCATTCGTTTGTCGGACGAGACGGGAGATTCGCGAGCTGGTCCAGGACCAGTTCTAGTATTGTTATGTAAGTATGCCGCGAGGTCTGCCGAGTTAATCAACCCTTGGAGAGTTCGTGGACATCCTGCATTCTTCGCATATTGCCAGTGCTTCTCAATCGCGCACTGCGAATTTTCAGGAATAAAAGAATACGGTTATACTAAGAACAATTGAGAATTCTTTGTCATACAAATTCACTATATTGACTCTGTTATTTCTCATAGAACGACGTAATATTTTATATAAATTATATTAACTTTTTGAAGAAGTCTTTGTAAATAAATAAAGAGATTTTAAAAGGGCAAATAGTGTTTTCATATAAATTTATAAAAATGCTTCATATTCATAATTCCAGATTAATTTTATAATTAATAATAAAATACTTCAATTAGATAGAATAAATTTTACATTTACGTTAATAAAATTCGTATGGTCCTACGTAAATCACTGAATTCGCTTACGCTTCTATAGTCAAATATCATTTGGCAGAATCATTTAGCAGAATCATGGCGCACCTGTACGACACACACAATGTAAACTGTGCGTTAACGAAATGCTCCAGTACTTTCGACGAAAGTTGGCAGCGAATCGTGCATATAAGTATTTTGTGACATCCGTCGATTTAATCAACCCTGTTGGGTGAGAACGTGAGACAGCCTACATTCTTCACATATTGCCAGAGGTTCTCAACCATTGCATCGCCAGAATATATGGAAAGGATTGGGATCAGATAAATTTTAATGACCCACCATGATTATAGTCCTTATTAAATGAAATGAAATATTTTTCATTCAAAGAGCGTTTCAGTTAAATATTATCATATAAACTTAATCGTTAAAGCTGTACCTAACGAATAAAGAAAAATAAAAGTTTATGTTAAAAGACTCCTTTTCTATTCACTGCGCCATTATTTATTATCCAAAAGAACAATAAACGTTTCATATAAATGTTCACAAGAATTAATCTGCATACGAAAAGGAATTTATTGAAATGTGTTTATACATTTTGTAAAATACCTATTTAATCATACATACATCCGTATAGTTATTATTCATGACTGCAAGGGATCTCATAGATTGGTACATATAGTATATACAATATATCTATATATTATATGTAAATATGTATGTACCTAGCGGTTATTAAATATCATTTTATTTTCATGATTACGCACCCTAGTGTCTACTTGTTTTTTCGTTTTATTTTTTTACGGCAGGACACATTTTTAATGAAAAAGGATGAAAACGCCGGTTGTTGGGTGCTTGTGCGAAGTGAGGGTCGTTGTTTTGGCGGCGTGGGACTGATCGATAGCGGATATCGACTGCATTGCTGTTGGGTTGCGAACGGATCACAGGAGGAGGTCAGGGGTGGCACAAGCTAGAAATGGACGGTAGACAGGGAAACCTGGATGAATCGTAGAGTGGCAGAGTGAGGGTTGAAATAGAGCAGGGGGAGATGGAGAAAAGGAGGGAGTCGCGACCGAGTGGCTTTCTCATTTCACAGCCGAGGAGGACTTCCGCCGGAAGAAGAACCCAACTTCTACGAGAGACCGATAATCTGCTTTGAACCATTATTGGCTGCTCCCCAAATCCTGTATCGTAAAAGTTACCTGCGACGTTTCTTTAGGCTTTCTCATTTTTTACGCCTAAGAAATAACCAAATTTCAAGATACGAGTATACTTCTTCAATGCTGAAAAGAAAAGCAATAAAGTGATAAACGCTATTGATATCAGAATTATTATTTCAAATGCATTGTAATAAATTTGTGTATTGTTTCTTATGCTTTATCGAGAAATCGTACCAATCCTGTAAATAACAAGAATATAGTTGCGCAGAGAGCGTTTACACCCCAGCGGAAAAAAAATGAAGCTCACATCTAAAAGACTTTAGTTATCGACTACAGATATTTTTATCATACAATATACTCACTTAAAATTAATCAATGAGTAGGCACTGATTATCCCCGTTATAAGCAAATTATCCAGAATCAGTGAAATTCTACTAATTGAATTAATAAAATCGCCATGTCCGATGATTGAAACAGTACCGAGAAAAGAATTGTTTTGTAAATTTTACTGTAATGTGGGTGTTTGATATCATTTTCATACGGATGACAATTAATATTAAAATAACATTTTAGAAAATGGACCCATGTGTAACTCACAATTGATTAGCGCACGGATCCAATTTGGACTGTCGAGAGTGGGCCTCGAAATTATGATTCTCGGGATGCTCCGGGTGAAGAGTTTTGATATTCTACCCACTCAGCCACCAGTGAGATTTATAAATTTAGTTTGATTAAGAATTATATTCGTCAATATTGATCTATGTGAAAGCATAATAAACTCCAAAATTAGCATTGCCACAAGCAGTTTCACGAATACGTACAAGCATGACATATTTATATCATCATTCATCATATTTCTATAGGAAGCTATATCAATTCGCTATTCTTCAGTATGATCAGCTAGTATCGTTAGCAGTAACTCACACACGAGGTAGCAATGCGACAAACCACTGATTTAGCAATGAAATAGACTTGAAGTTACTATTTCTTCACTGACTCTTTAAGCAACCGAAACAATCAGTAAAATATTCACTGACAAGTTTTTAGAGAGTACGAGGAGTATCATAATGACAGCGCGTAATTCCACTTTTTCAGATTATTGAAAAATAAGAAAAAAACAAATTTTCTTAATCTGTTAGGAGTGTGAACGTTTATACTGTGTGATCCACTCACTGCTAGGTCTTCCATTAGACGACAGCCATTTCAACAGTTTAATTTTAAGCCTCTTCAAACTATAATTATGGAAAAGCTTCTGTTTCTGACATATGGGATTGTCCGCTTTTTCTTGACATTCCCCTCATATTACATTTTTACACATTTATTTTTACAGTAATATCTAAGGTGTTGACGATTTGTTTAAATGCTTTGAAAATAATATTAACATCCTTGTCAAATCGTAATGGCCATCATTAATTCATTTGAATTAACTTTTTAATATTTTCCAAATATTGGTGTGGAATTAGGCAAAATATATTAATTGTTATTTAAATTATTTCTTCATATAATTGTAGGCAACTTATTGTTACGTATGATTAATGGTTTTTTGTGTTTGAAAACGACATTAATCAAATATCTACATACGATTTGAGAAGGGTGTCATACACGTATGTCCTTGTGAATCAGTTAGTTACAAAGTGATCAATAAATTAGGCTCACCCATGTATGTGAAATTAATTTATTGATTACTATATTGCGTCATGTAAAAACAGCCTATGAGGAAATTAAATAAACGGAAGCGGGACCGGTTTTCAACGGTTATTAGTGTTTTATACGCTAATTAGTTTTGGTCCTTTGCAATGGAGTAGTAAACCAATTTATAATTGTTGTTACACGTGAACATAGCGTTGTGGTTATGCTATAAAACATGTATATTCGTACCTGCTCTTATCCACTCTTGACAATAATACTGCTTTCTACACATGTGTTAACCCATACACTTCGATATGTGGCAAATCGACTAGCATCATTTTTCTTAACTTATTATCAGATTCGTGCTTTTCAATAAGTGAATATATAAATACTTAGCCTGATATTTGATTAATTGATGACACGGTTTTTAAAGTTGGATAGCTAGAAGATTACATTCTTTTTTCATTTTCTAATGTGCTGTGCTACTTACTGAGAGTAGGTTTTCCTGAGTAATCACAATTAGCCGTTCGATTTATAAGCTATACAGACTTTTTATAAATTGTAGGAGAAGAAAACCTCTATCATTAATTATACAATCGAGCGACTTTTTATGACTATACAGAATGGTGTCCTGAAGAGCTTTAGAGGAAAAATGAGTTTAGATCACTAACGTGTGGATTAAAATTCCCATCGATAGTAATTAGGTGGTCACTGTATTCAGCTAATAATTTTTCGACTACTACCTCGAGCAACGCGAGGGTAGCAGCACGATTAATCAAATACAGATAAATTTTCTGAAAATGGTATATCAGGCCTTTCGATGATTATGAAGGTCAACCCTTCCGATTATTAATTCAATCATCCTTATAATCAATTCATACCAGTAAAATGTTATCCACTGTAATGAAAGTAGAACTACAAGATCAACAATGAAATAGTCCTGGAAGAATGCGAAAAGATTTCATAACTTAATACAGTGCTTGAGAAGGTTAGCTGCAAAGTTTTATGTACCCCGCATAAAAATATATTTTATGATGAATCTATTTGGCCGACGTTAGTTTTTGAGGCGGTAATCGTTCAAAACAGTTCCAAAGTCTGAATAAGTTCATGCGATGTTCATCATTTGATTTTGCGAATGATCTGCCAAAACGGCACAGGACCGGTCGACGCACAGAGTATCGGTGAATATCTCGTAATCATCTTTGCCCTACAACTTCGAGAGATAACAGCGTGTTGCGAGACCCCTTGAACTCCAAACGACATGCAGGGTGGACCTGGTACTCGTGATCTGGCGATTAGCTACGGGGGCAACGCGTGCTCCTAGGAGCTTTATGCCTACAAAAAAGCCCTTTTGCCCAAAATGGTCCTTTATAGGTTTTCAAGCTTTTCTTTCTGAGTTCTCTAAAGAAAATCAAGTACCTCACCTCACAGTAATTCTCGTGAGCGACCACAGATACTTGCCCTCTGGTATAATTCGTCATTGATGTCAACTACCGCTCTTTTACCTCTGCTAGCTCTGCATCACTAATTGCAGCTGCTTTTCTACCCCCGAGTCTACAAGTGATAATCTAGTAGCTTTTATTACATTACCTTGTATTATTGTTTTTGTACACAGATGTAGTATTGGGAACGGGTCTTGAGATAATGGGCGTTAGGAGACACGTAACGGAAATGTCTTGTTTAAATCAGTACGTTCAGTTAAAGATAGAATTAAACGCAAGGAAGATGACAGCGTGTATGCGATAGTCAGATCCCACGTGACATCAATTTCCAGACAGCCTTTGTGGCTTGTTTAGAGTTTAGAGATAAGTATAGTCGTCCTTGATATTGAGAGTGAGGACAGTTCCGGATTGAATAGCGAAGGAGACAGACGTGTCGGGTGCGGAAGATCTGAACTCCGTGTACATAACATTTATCCGATAATAAATTCGTTTAATAGCTTCCACCCTACATCGTTTCATAATTCACTGTTCCTGCTGTAATATTAACATAGATATTTGAATAAAACGCTGATCAAAGATCTTTGAGTACGTAAATGTCCAAAAAGCACCACGCACCAGGTCCAAAATTTCGGCAGAGGTCACCGTACCTCCTTCTACGAGAGCTGCAGTACAAGGCTGCTGTACTATCCCTCCTCTTCGAGAACAAAAAGCCGGGACCTCGTCCGGTTCACGATCATCCGTCAGCTTCACCTTCTCTTCGACTGTCCCGCAATTCTCAATTCGATGACCTTGCTCCACCGCGACATTCAGAAAAAAGGGGATCTGAGATGAACTCTCGGGCAGCTTGCTCCGAGATTTCCTGAACCGTTCCATTCCTTTCCTTCCGTTTTCCCATCTATCCTATCCCAAGTTCTCCCGTTACGTTGCCACAAGACTATCAGTCGCGTCTAATAAGACTGGCATTAGTGAATGCGATGCAACAATGTTTTTATATCCGTAAACCACGAAAGTCCATAGAAATTGGCGATGAAAATGAAATAATCTTTTGTCCCACTAATAACTAAACTATAATCATTACTAACTAATGTAAAGAGGTCGTAAGTAGTCATTGAACGATCGTCAAACGTTGATTCCAGCCGAAAAGAAATGTCGGCCGTTATCGGATATTTGTGGACCAAATAGAGTGCCGTATAAAATGACAATAAGGGAGTGCCATCCCACCGTATATACCGGGTGACATCAATAACATTCGTTACCCTAGCTACGCTCTATAGGTATGCTAGATACGTTGGGTTCGCAATAGAGAATAGCGTTGCTGGCCTGTGGCCGGCACTGCTGTGCACAGCCCACTTTACGTAACTTATGTCGCCTTTGTTAGAGACGGCCCTGCCTTCCCACATCTATACATACTATATTTCATTCTCTACATGTATTTCTTTGTTCAACGAAACTACATACTCTTGTAGATTTTCACGATACAGTAATAATATAAAGATAGATAGTAGATTGTCCCGTCGCACGTAACAATTTCTGCCGGGCACTATTGGAAAATTACCCGCCTATAAAGTTACGTCTGCTACAGTCAGTATTGTTAATAATAATTGGCACAGTTTTCGGATATATATATTACCACATGCACATGATGTGATTATATGCTATTATATATTGTTAGAAAAAATGTAGATCCTCAAAATTCATCGTGCTTCATTTATGTTGAAATGTATAGTTAACAATTTTTTTTTTAAACCTAATAATTGGGAAACCGTTATTTAACATTTCTTAATTATTATTCTCAGTTTGTAATTATACATCGAATTTATTTTGAATTAAAATTTACGAATTGGACCGGTAGCTCAGTAGATAAAATGTCACATTCTTCACTTCAAGCATCCCGGTCATCACAGATTCGAGCCCCACTCGCGGTAGTGCAGACAGATATATACCAACCACGACTACCCTATACACGTACCAAATTAAAAAACAAATTTTTAAATATAAATATCATCCACATAATTTTTGGTAAAAACTAGTTCAAAAACTGAAATTACAATATTATTTGCTAAAACATTTATTTCTGTAGTGATTTCTTGTTGAAGAGTATACTATAAAATATATTGAAATGTGGATTTACCCGAAACACTAATGTTAATATTAAAAATTCAACAATTTACTAGAATAAGTTTCTCAGTAGCCCTGGCAATTTGTTGCCAAGGATTGAATCAAGTTTGGTCCGAGACTTGCTAGCTAAGCATGGGTCCCGGGCATTGTTCTGAGTTTAAGGCAAACTCGAATTCTAAGATTGGGCCAAGCTTCGATACAACTGGCGTAAGCTTGGCTCAAGCTTCAACCATTCGTTCATTCCCATTTGAGCAGAGCCCATCTATAGGAGCACAGCTTTCATCTCCATTTTCGTAAACACAGTGCAAACAAGAATTCTAAACGAATTCCGGTAGACTTGTAAGATATCAAAGACAAGTCTAAGATATTTAAAAACACATATTACATTTTTTTCATTAGCGATGAATTTCCTCGATTATGTGTAAAGTACCGAGGTAATTCGAAGCCAAGCCTCACATATTCTCATTAATCTCATCCATATATTTCAATACAATGAATAATAAAATTCAAACGATTCAAGTCTCTATTGCAAACGAATTTTCATTTGGCTTTTGTACAATGTATAAGTTGCATTTGTTTAAAAGAATCATGTTATGTAATTTCGTACACACGTATCCGTCAACGTAAGATGTCTCTATGCGTTATCCAAACTGCAAAATAAACAGAAAATGATATAAAAGAAAATTCTACCGCGTCTCAAACGGGTCATCTGAGCCTCCTAAAACGGGGAAAAAATTCAAACCATTTCCTCGTGTCAATTCATACTCGATTTACGATTTCCTTTCTTCCCGCGGGCACGTGGAGACTGTTATTTTCCAATTCGAGAAGAGTTTAAGAATCGAACAGGTACCGAAGGGATCTTCTGGTATAAGAAGAAACAAATAAGAGAAACGAACAATATATAATATATGTATGTACAATAATACATATATGTATACACACAGCTATATAACGTTATTTTCCAAGGTATAGAGTGTTTCCCGAGCCAGAAAAGTATGTCGTGAATTATAGGGTGGCTTCATGGAAAAGTTCATTCACCATTGCAGTTACTGTTACCTGTTATTGTACAAATAGTCAGTCTACAAATAAACTGTCTCTTATGGGGCCATCTTTCTATAGCTTTTAATGTAAGAGAGTTCCCTAAACCTTAAGATTTACTTTTAGATCGGCTCTTTTACCTTTCCGACCTTTTACCTTTTAGTTGCCGTATACATATACCTCTTATCATGACTACCAGAATTACTTTACATGTAGGTCAAGGAAAGGTCTTTCTTGTGATACCTCACTTTTGTGTGGCCAAAAATAAAATTGTGTGACTATAACTTCTGACGACTAAAGGATAGTTTACGATGAGAATCGGAAACCTTTGAAAGAATTATGTAATTACAGAATACGATGCTTGGAGAAGCTCAGCTTAAATGATTTGGGAAAAAAACCTTATTGTTTGATGTTCTCCCTTCGAAAGCATTCATATTATGTCTTGAATATTTTTTCGTATCTTCTCAACCAAGAAAGGACATTTGGGTTTTTCTTTTAATACATATGAAAACTGAATCGGGTTGACTCGTCCTTCTAGGATAAATATATGTATACTAGCGTCGTTCGATAAAACTGACAATAGGCCATTAAAGGTACTGTAAAAGAAAGAGTAGCAGCGGTGTAAGAACAAGAATTAAAAGAAAAAGAGGGAAAGTCAATAATGTCAATATAGAAGATGCTCCTAGCACATAAGTGCATAACGCAATCTCGTGCCACTTATTAGGCATCGCGATCTCTTTTCAAAGCTGAATAGTCACAGGGGCTGCTGAGGTTGTGGATAAGGTAGGGTAGCCCACTTCAACGTTTTACATGACAATAGCTTTTATACTTTTTACCCAAGTCGACCCCACTTACTTTTATTCCCGGTTTAAGAATTAAATTAGCCGATACCCTCAGCGACTTGGTAGTAGCGATGGCGGCTGTGGTGGTGGTAGCAACCATAGTGACTATAAGATGAGTGAGACCAAGACCGAGAGCGAATACCTACGCGATCTCCCAATATCGCCGTAAGTCACGAACGAAAGACAAGCTTCTCAAGTGCCCAGAGAGGAGTAGCAAGCAGGATATTGAAATTTCCCTTGAAGGAAGTATTTTTCTTGTCCAATTTCTTATTTTCTATCTTTCTTCGTTCCGGCTAAAAATCATAAAGGAACCGCCGACGCCGGTAATCCTGCTGAGTCTTTGTCAAAGACACTATCTCCCGGCTTCTTTCTTTCTTGTTAAAACTAAGATAGATGTCATTTTTTTACGTATTTCTTAGCAGTGACAAATATTTATGGAATTTATTATGCTTTCTAGATTGTAGATAGTCATTACTTGTCTGCGACTATCCATTCTATGTATTGAATCTCTTCTACGAGACGGGATCGATCTAACGTGTGTAATAAATATATGATATGTCTCGTATATGGGCTAAATCTATGACAGATCGGAATTCACTTATTAAGTATCCCATGTAGCAATTTTTTGGGCAACGTCCAAAAAAGCGTATCGTGATTGCGGTGAATATGTAAAACTAATTCGGAGCCAATTGAGTTTTCACCAGACTACCTAAGAAAAATCTAGGGTGTTCTTCAGGAATTTCGTATTAGTATTCAACTTGGTGCTGATAAGGAAAACCCCATTTTATTAATTATGGCTATACTCGGAATATTTGGATAGGACCTAATCGGGAGTACTCAAAGATTCCCTAGTGTGAGCTAACCTTGTCAGGTCCTAAATAGACACAAGGCAGATCAGCTCAATTAGTGATTTTAGTTCAGCAACCACAGCCTTACATGCTTTAATCTTTTGTCTTTGATTGTCACACGCATTTTCTACTATGTAATAAGTATATTATTATAATAAATACGATCATTGCATGAAAAGTTTTCTATATGTATACGTAGAATGATAACGTTACAAGTTTAAATATGCTAATAGCGTAGCTATATTTCTTTCTCATATTCACTTTATAGTAGTTGTCGTACACTTGCCATTATTAAAGGGAATAAGTTTATTACAACATTTAGAGATTTTATGAGCATTACAATACTCGAACTTTAAAATTTCATAACTCGCATTTACAATATTTTATAGGAGACGAAAAAAAAAAATTTTATTTCCACAAATATTAATTATTATAACTATTTTCATAAATTTCAAAACTGATAGGCTGCTGGCTCAGTCCCTAGAATCTCATAATCCTTGTTTCAAGCATCCCGAAAATCGCAAGTTCGAATCCTGGTACCGGCAAGGCCAATAGGTTTATAAGTCCACGAAAGAGTGATACGTGTGCACATATCCTTTTTTAAAGGGTGCAATTATACAATTAGAAAATTACGTAAGTCGTATGTTTGATAGATTTTAAAGAATACGAAAAGCCACTAAACGGTAAGTCAAATCTGCCTTTGACTAATAAGTTTTTATTATGTCTACAGTTTGCATCCAATTAAACAAAGATTTATTATTTCGGCTTATCTAAAATAGTAGAATTAATACATGAAAGAGGCTGACCCTAATCGCTTGTCGCATTCAATAATTTTAAAAGGTTATTGTATTACAGTTTTATGGCTATCCACCTTATTATTATTTAATCGATCGATGCAAAATTATTTGCAAACACCAATGCAAAACTGTCGAGGAAGGTTAGTGCCCTAAAGGGACATTGCGAAATTTATCGGAAAATGGCTGGATGAGAGAAACGATTATTAGAAGGAATGTATCGCACTGCACGTTCGCCTCTCGGAAACGGAAACAGAAGGGCATATATGGGTACGACGAGAGCGAGGAAGGAGTTGCTAAAGGTGGTGGAGAATGTTGACAATGGCGGGCCGAAGGGAGTGTTGTTTCTGTCTTGCAATAAGAGAAGAGGTCCCAGCCCCACAAATAGTCCAGAAAACTCTAATGAAGGCGTGCCAAGAGTTTATCTTAGGAGTTGGTCCTCGTCGTCGTCTTCCTGGTCCCCGGAGGGTGATGATTTCGAGCGGGCTGGATATCTCGTTGGCTCACGGCTGCTTTCTTCCAAATTGATTCGCCCGGATTTCTCTACGTATTTTTCCCTTGGCAGCCGTCGGGATGCTTATTTCTATCTTTATCCTACCTATCGTTGAACAATCTTACTCTTACTCCTCTCCACTTATATACTCAGCTTACTGTACTACTTAATAATTAATTGCGCATTTTAATTCGCGCATCCCTAGACTCCTGAAGAATTATACGGATGCGCAGCTCAGCAATGGTATGTTCCTATATTGCTGTAGGTTTAATTTAAGTCTTAGTTTTAGACGATTTCAGGAGATTCCTGTATAATAGATATTTTATGAGAAAATTAGCACGTATCTAGAAGTATTGGGAATTGTAGTAGGGGACATTGGGGGATTTTTTTTCGCCAAAGAAAGGAATTTTGTCTATTGCGTTTTGGACGCACGGATGCCTGGAAATATCATGAGTGATTGTAGTGCTTCCGGAGACGATGGCGGCCTCTATAAACATTTTGTGCGGTTATTAGCTGGCGTAAGTCTGAAGGAAGATACTACGTGTAATGGCAAGTTAGTTGTAAGTAAGAAGCGTTGGGTAGTGAAAGGAGTGGCGAGCAATATTTAGTAAGAATTTAAAGGTTGAATGTCTACAGTGGTAGAGGTAGACAATCCCGCCGCTGTCACAAATTGTTACGTGCCCAGCCTGAGAGGCAAAAATATCGTGCAGTAGTTCGATGATTTTTCCTTATCGTCCCTAAGATGCTAAAACTGAGGTACTTGACCTACGACCTGATGAACAGCTGTTTGCCGCAGAGTCTAACATTCGCTAGATCGCTCGTGTCTAATTTCCGTAGTCGCACGGCTTCTGTTGAATGGAAATGGGGCTCATAAGGGTAATTATCTTTACAGTCCACTTGACTCCTATCAGGAAGTAAGATCAAATAAATTAAGAAATTTTGACAAATCAACGCACGACTGCCAGTTGTACGAGTAGATATCACAGCGAATGGGTCCACCTAATGCATATATCTTTGTTGAAGATAAGTTCCGCGCTGCCTCCTAACCTCGAGGGTCCACTGTCCCACTACTCTGTCTACTGATTCGTCTCAGAGGCTACCGTAGATGCGATTTGATCAGTGGACTTGATGCGTTTCAGAGACGAAAGATAATTCTCAGTGGAGCAGGTCTCGCGATCTCAGCTTAGAAACGTGGATTCTTTTAATTGGTTGCCTATCAGTGTGACGAGATTCCAGTATTTCGGACGTTGCTGATTCAAAAGTCTCGGTCCTCACTGACAAGAACTACTGGGAATTACTGGAAAAATCAACTGAAAATTTTCAGTATTTAACTACTAGTAAGCTACTTAAAATTCATCGTTGCTAAACTGGCTCACTACTAGAAATTCTGAATAGTTAACTACTTGAGAGCTTCGATAGTTTTCAGTAGACCACTACTGACTAACAAAATTGTTTGTAAATATTGCATCGATATAAATGATTTATGTGGTTTTTATCAGTAATTATATAGATAAAATTTACAATATTTTCACGCGTAATTCACACGTGAAATCTTTTCATCATATTTCATCTTCCCAGATACTTTAAAACTACACAAAATAAACAGTAACAGTTTCCCCTACCGACGATTCTTGGACGATCTTTATTTCAATTAATAGGAGTTAGCGTCAAGAATATATTTCAAATGTGTCCACCTTTATGCAGATGCACAAAAGTTTATATTCACACGCGTTGGAGTACCAAGTATGATATCCTGAGGCTAAGTGGACACTTTGTTCATACCGTACTATGACCTGAAGCGGCACGCAGGGAGACTTAAATTTCTGCTAGTAACCAAACGCGTTCTTGTGCTCGTTCTGAGGAGTGAAAGTTACTATTTACAATTTCTTGTTTGTTGTTAATCAAACTTGGCTAGACTTACTATATTACACAATTTATTAATACGGCAGTAGTATTTATTCTTCTAGACGATACTTTGTTTAAAAATTTATTTTACTATAATGTTTTGTTAATATTTCTTACACATATTTAAATTGTGCACAAGTCTGGTCGATAACAGACTAACTACTCGATGCACACAAGTGAGCTCCGCAACAGATTTTCTAATCGGTTTCTAGAAGCCTAAAACGAGAATTATACCTCACTTTGCCAAAATATTACAATAATTTTCCTCTCTCTTTACTACCCAGCGTCCTTTGCGTAATTCTATTCAGCCGATGGCGCGCCATATCGTTAGGGTGCTGTAAATCTGACCCGCGAAGCGGCACGACTCGTTTCGCTCGAAAGATTGTAACTATCAGAATAATTCGAATTTTAAGTTCAATATGGGCTTAAAATATTTCTAAGATGCCTTTCAAAATATATGCACATAATCAAATTTTTGAAACCGAAAATGGTATGCGATCCCTTAAGGATATTAATAACTTAAAAATAATAATGCAAGACAGTGTACGGCAATATAGTTACACCTAACCTTCGATTTACGCGGTGGATTGGGTCCTTAAAAAATTACAATGAAAAATCTATTTTTAGTTTCAGAGTTTACATGTAAATATAACGTTGAAATAAAAATATAGGTTTTTAGTTTGAATTAAATTTATTGATCGTGAAACAAACATTCTTATCAAAATCAAAACTCATTTATATCATGAATGTTTGCATTCAGCTAATATAATTTGATCGTGCTTATTAATAAAATCGACGCCTATTATTCAATTAACAATAAACTTTTCCAGATTACTCGAATAATCTCAATATGAAACTAATATTAAAAACGGTCTACCAATCTGGTACTACTGCTTGGTTACATTTATTTCCTCGGTACAATTTTCAACCAATGGCCAGTTATAGGAGTCGGCAAGAAATTTCCTGTGCAAAATTTCATAGGTATGCATGTTTTTTCACATGGTTTGAAATTACACTGTGCCAATAAATGAAACAGGACTAATTTTATCTCCATGAGAGCCAGTCTGCTACCAATGCAAGCTCTCGGTCCGAGGCCAAAAGATAAATGCGCTGTTTGACCATTTTTATTTTCGTTCAAAAATCTCTCGGGGTCAAACTTATTTGGATTAGCATAATATCTAGGATCATAATGAATTCCGTAAGTGGGGATCAATATAATGGTACCAGGTTTAATAATAACGGACTTAGCACCTGCTTTAGCTGGAGGAAGCTCGAAAGCTTTCGTGCACATTCTGTCCAATTCCGACTCCGCTGGATACATTCTTAATGTTTCGTTCAAAACTGCATCGAGATATCGCAGCTCATTGAGATAATCGTACGTCACTTTGCCATCACACTTTTGAAGAACTTTATCGATTTCCGCTTGAACTTTGTCTTGAATTTCAGGATTAACGGCAAGCGCATAAGCAGCAAAGCTCAAGGCCGTAGACGTGGTTTCGAAACCAGCAAAGAAAAATATAAACGCCTGTGCTGCTATCTCCTGGTCGGTCAAATTTTTTCCAGATTCTTTGGCTTGCATCAAGAGCTGCAGCATATCGGGTCTTTGAATTCCTTGTTCTGTTCTCGTAGCAATAGTTGACGAAATAATTTCCGTGAAGAAATTGGTGACACGCTGTTCAAAAACTCTTACTTTCAACATCCTCATTAACGTCGGGCACGTTTGAAAAAGAAATAGTTTAAGCGACTGTATAAATCCAAAATCTGTTGCATCTCTGCCCATTTTAAAAAACTCATTCGTACGATCCTTCATGGAATTTACGGTTATTCCAAAGGCAACACTGGCAATTACGTCATTCGTGTATCTCGTAAAAGCATCTTTCATGTCCAAGACGATTGGCTCTTGCTTCACAACAATATCCACGAAATCCGTAGCACAAGTCGATATCAAATCGAACATCATCTTCATCTTGCTCGATGTAAAGGCTGGACTAAGAAGGACTCGCATTTCCCGCCATTTGTCACCGCTTAATAAGAAAAGACTTTCCGCAAAGAGTGGATCGAGTTCAGGGTCGCCCAAACGTTTGTGGTCCACGAAATGGTCAAAATGTTTGATACCGATGTCTTTAACGAGTTCAAGATCACGTATCATAATAGCTGGAGAAGTAAAGTCATACATCCCAAAGTACTTGACATCTGGTTTGGAGCCATAAAGCGCCTGAATATGTTCTGAATATGACATCTGCTTAAAAATCACTGGTCCACGATTACCCACTATAATGTGTGAATTGACATAAGGGATTCCCATTGTCTTAAAGTAATTATGATGCCGTTTCACGTAGACGTAAACAACGGTAATAAATCCTACCAAAATTCCAACGGTCATAAAGTTCAACCAATCCGGAAATAATGCAGCCATCCTTATATAGATTTGTCTAAATCTATTCCAATTAAATAAATTTCATAAGTAAGTTACACTTTTGTACTCCTGAACGATTATTGTTAAGTCAATTTGCATTTATTACACTTCCAAACGGTTCCTATGCGTTAAGAACAAACTAAAAATAAATTCATGTATTCACACACAAATCTTTAATCAATTTCAGTTCTTTATTGTGCGCGTGTTTTCAGTATCGCAATATGCTCTCAACTAACGCAACAGAGCAGATAGACGCACTTTATATATGGATGGAAACACGTATTATATAATAATTCCTCATATGATATATTGGCACTTGTTACGCTAATTCGAGTGCGTCTTAGTATTACTGTTATCAGTTGTTTTCCAACTAGATAATCACAATTTGAATACTACTTTTTTCATTACACGAACAACATTCTATAGCGACTATTGCTTGCATTTATACGTACTTCAAGATTGCATGCTGCAAATGGTATCATCGTCCATCATTGAGAATATGATTAGGTTAACTCTGACCTCGTCACATAGCTTGAACGGGTCAGGCATAATGGTCCATTGCAAATAGACAGCATCCCGTTAGGGAGAACGCGTAGGTGTTTTTTGCTTATGAGAGTTTCTTTATCTAATACTTTATCCAATGCAACTTTGACGTATGACGAGAATTCTATGTTTGCTAAACTGATAGCAGACGCTTCTAGGAAAACTTAATGAAAAACTTTATTCTGAGATTATACGTCTATATTAGACAGCTAGTATAAACTTCTATGCAACTAATCAGCTATACAGTTTGCAAATAATTTGTTCATTCACTTGATACGATTTTTGACTAATAATTATTAAAAGGTCATTCCAAAAAATATGTAGTACTAAATTTCATAGGAATAGTTATTTTTCCCATGAGTTAAAGTTACACCGCGACTACTGACTGATAAAACAATTTAAAGAAAAAAAAAGTTAGAGAAAGAATTAAAGGAAATAATAAAAAATTGTATCCTTCAAAATGACTGAAATAAATGTAATATTCATCTCATGATTAATTTGCTCGTTTCGTATTTTATTGCATTTCTTGATTATATGCAATATATAATTTTACAGTATTTTTTAAAAATTTGAACAGTCCATTCATAACGTTCTTGTAATTTTGCTCATATAATTAATTACACCACACTTTATTTATCGAGTACGTAGAATTTGTTATTCTTCTGTTAATACCTGTCTTATAACGTTTAAGAAATTTACCTAAAGTATGAAACAATAGACGTATATGCAAAATAAGAAAACACGAGTATGAACTGATTGTTCTCCATTATTTAACTTGGAAAAATATTTTGGGAGTAAACCTCAAATATAATTTTTTTCTTGTAATGCATGGCTTAAACTGTAAAAGTTATAGGCTGTTATCATTCTATACAACTTGAAACATTTTGTACAAGATTTTAATTTGGATATAATATGTAGCACACATCAATTCGTGGATACTCTGACGTGTTCACTGATATGCAATTTAAACTATAAAAGTTATATTATGATATTCTGCACATCACAAAACATTTCATAGTAGTTTTCAACTTCGATTCAATATGTGGTGCAAAGCAACCTATGAATCTTCTCTCTTGATTTCTATCGCACAGCAGCCAGTGAATCTTCTATCTTGATATGTGGCGCAAAACAGCCTTTGAATCTTTCGTCTTTGTATGTAGATCAAAATAACCTGTCAATGTATTAACTATTATGAATGTGAAGCAACCTGTGGTTCGGTTTTCTTTGATTCATTCTGCATGCCCGCATCTAAGTTCATCAGTGAACAGTTAATGAATATACATATATATTATATAAACGATATGGAATATATAGCAGGAACATTCAGTGTAAATATTAAAAACAAATACTACGTAATATTTTAAATAGCAGCATATTAATGTGAACCTTTGAAATGGTACACTACCCCATAAATATTATAATCTTGAAACCACTAGTTCATGAATGCAGATGCTGCTGGGTACCAGTAAAAGCTCTTCCCATATAAAGGTTTTCTAATTGTCCAAATATTTTATGAGAACTTCTTTTGATCTTTGACGTTAATACAATGCGATATAATGTGCACTTTTTACGAATAAGTCTTTGTGAAAAATTTTATTAACCCCAAATTACTTATGCCAAATTGCAGGCGTATTTGCTTGGTTCAGTTAGCCATTGGACTTTCAAAATCGACGAAGCAAATCGTTTCTGTCGGTTCCAACTTATTTTGCCTTATCAAATATGCATTTTTGTAATAAGGCTACATGGATGTTACTAAAACATTATTGTGTCAGGCTCGGTTTTAAAACAGAGTTAGAAGAAAAACATAAACTGAATTCTTCCGTGTAATTCTGAAATAAGTATTTTTCTGATTTTATTATATCTGATTTTTTTTTAGGAATATATGGATTCTCAGAGTAACTCGGAGTTGTAAGGAGAAAAAATCATTTCCTGAAAAACTTTGAAAACATCTTACGTTTGAAATATATTAAAGTAATTTGTCTGAAAATTTTCGAATTTCTATCGTAGGTTACTCATACAAATTTATTACTGTTTTTCAAAGATAGTTCATATATTTGACATGCAGGCACCATCTTTTTTTTATATCGGATCCACAGGAAACGCTCATACGCTTCAATTGATTTTTATCATTTCAAGCGACTAAGAACACGGTAGAACTTGAAAACTCAAAAGAATGAAGAAACTGGAAATCTGAAAGCCCAAATGACGGTTCGCGTTTTTAATTGTTTTCTCGAAGTTTTTACAATCGGATCTACGTTTGTTCCAAACCTTTCAATTTTTCTTTATCCGTCCTGCGTCTTTCTTACGTCAGATGACACATAGATCCCTTTCCGATAAATCTTTCAGAGGCTGTAGTCAGATCTTCAACAGGCCCCCTCTTACCATTCCACCCCCTCGTACCTCACATTGTACGGCTCCAAATCTTTATTCTGAAATGAATGCAGTCACTTCGAGTTTCCAACACGCCCTAACCCCTACCACCATCAAGCTTTCTGTTTGGATAGTGAAAGAAGCGAGCACTGCGTAGCTCTAAGGCACATATCAAGACGGCTGACGTCGATATCTTGGACAATAAAAGAGACCAGACATATGAAGCGAGGGACCCCTCAGTTCTTGAAATAAGTGACACTACTCAGTCCAGATACGTTTTAAAAACCATGATATGTTCTATCAATGTTTCTAAAGTGTATCTGAATATTATTTGTCGTACGGGAAATGACGCCTGATTATAATTAAAATATTTCCCTTGAATATATCAGGTGTTCATTTTCTTTACTATGATATAGAATTAATTTGCTTATTCCTACTGCATGCTTCGCTTACTCTGTAGCGCTGCAGGATATGTTTAGCAGTTCGTATTGAAATAATTTCCGGGAATTTGATTTGCAAATTTGAAATCGCATTTCGCGTCGTTGCAGTAACAATAGTATTATAATTAGAATTGTACAGACCGGTTAACGCAAACAGATGATTTTGTGCTGTTCGTGCATATCAGTTGAAATCATTCTTGTCCTGGTAGGAAACGAGACGGTAATCCGTGGATAATAAATTCGGGAAACCACCAAACAGAATTAACGCAACGTAACGCATCATTCCATTTCGAATTCAAAATTTGCAGTTTTCAGTTCCCATGAAAATTGCCTTTGTGCCTTTGCCTGAATCTGTGCATTGAAGGCTACCGGGGTCACCATACGTACTCGCTGTTAGGATTGGGAATCACGCCGCAAGAAGATTAGTGAATTTGTTTAGGAATAGCGGATTAGCCATAGGTCATGGGAAAGAATAGTTACCGCCACCCGGAAATGTTACTTGGACTGCATAAACCTGACCGTGCACTATAGCTACTGTGTTGCTATTTTTCTTGGTCATCAGACCCCTCTCCCCTCTTTCTTTCACCTGGTCGCTACGTTCCCCTCTAACTTTGAGTATTCTTCTGTGAGTATTATTTATTATTGGCATAATTTTGTTACTCTAATAATTATTTGTTAATTAATGAAAATATCTATATATATGTACTCTCAATGCTATTATACCCAGGTGCAATTCGTTTACTTTGCGCCATGTAATTGCCCCTGAGAAACTATTATCCGTAGAGTGTCGCCATTTCAGGATAAATGTAAAATACGTAAAGGAACAGTCGTTCGAGCGCAATGCGTCCCAGAGGTCCTTGTGCACTGAAAGTAATAAATATTTATGTACAGACGCCACGAGACGCAGCATACTCCATTTAATTTCTTGTCGTATCACTCAGTGTGCCCAAGAGCCTCTCAAGAAAGGGATAGAAATTACCTATTCTTCATAAAAACATAAACATTCGGAAACTCGCATAATAATGTTCAATTAAATCTTGAAATCTTCATTCTGTACATAACTGTCGAATGTTTCATTAATCGTTATATAACAGGCTACAGCGATTTCATAGTTGGTGCTGTATTTAATATATTTCGTACTATAGACGAAATCGTTATACACGTTAACATATGAAATTGTATCGACAACCTTGGAAAATGTTGTGCGACAAAATTACAGCAATTATCAAACGAATTTCGGTTCATACTTGACTGCTCAAGCAGCGGCATTCCAGCGTCGTACTTTCATAATGCTCATGATTTTTGTACCACCCGTGTATTTAGTCAGGTAGTTATTTAACAACCCACCAGAGGAAGTTGAAGAATTAAATAAGAGAGTAGTGAGAAAAGCCATCTCATTACTCGGCCTGTTAAGTTTTCAACGAAGCTTGCATACGCTAAAGCTTGAGTAAACCAATGATTTCTCCATGCCAGAACTTGTTTCGTTTTCAGACTTGATTACCCTGAGAAATCTACACCTTCTTATGCGGCTGTACAAAAACAGTCATATTGCTGGTTAGTATAAGATTTTCTATAATAATTATTGCCTTTTATCCTTTTTTTTTATTAATAAAAAAAGTACAAAATGTACATTAGAAAGGGCTTTGGGATCACTGCCCATTTAGTCGTACAGTTTCCTTACCGACTTATGATACATATCACATTGGTTCTTATGTGCTATCCTTAATCTAAATATAGGGATTCTTTATTTGTGATTTATTTATCCTTTTATCCTTTTATCATTTTATTCTATCTGTTCTCAAGTATTATAAAGTAATTTTGTACGTTCTTTATTACCCTTGAATTTTGCTAGTATATAGTGCTAATAAGACGTACCGATATAACTTTTATATTTCCCTTTCGTCGCACTTTCACGAAGAGGGTACTTGTTGTTGTCACCGTCATTCTACCTACAGATATGCCTAATTGTAAGTGAAAATGAATGTATTGCTAAATTCGGTACTTAGATGATGGATTTCTGAAGGAACATGTACGATGATATTTTAAGAACTCTAGTATTTACTCTGCTGTTATGATTTAACCGGGAAAAAAAAACTTTGCAGCTCTTGATGGAATTTACAAGATGTGATTAGCCAGGCAAACTACGTGTATTCTCAAGCAATAACATCGCAAATGTGTGTTAATTCCCCAAGAATACACGTCGCCAACCTGACCGCCGAAGACCAATTCACCTTGTTCTGCGTATCGTTGCATTCTGTTATCTGAAAATGCATGCATAAATAGTAAGTGTGCACTTCAGTGAAGTATTAAAAGAAATGCGCTAATCATAAATGCATATAAATTAAAATGAACTATTTAGGTATTTCGCCATTATTTCAATTTGTTTGACTCTAGGTAATTAACACATTTAAATATTAATCGTGTAGATATAACTTGATCCATATATGTATCCCAGATTATAAAGATGCTATGATATTTAAACCTATATAATTTCCTTGAGATTTGATGAAGAATCTTATTCGTTCTATTACGTAAAAGGATTTAAAATTAAATTCGAGTTGAATTTAAAAAAATTAATGCATATAGGTATAGATAAAAAAATATAATTTTTGCTAGGATGATTCGTATTATATTGCATGCACTTTCATCCACATGTACATACATTTTATTCCTGTACTCGTGGAAACGCATATTGCATCTAGTAAAATCAATCGCTACAAGTCCGCGTTACATATGCGTACGCACGTCGAGTACCAAAATGGTTTTAAACCATTTATCAGTAAAATAGCGGAATGGCAGATTCGGGTCACTTGTTATCATGCATTTGAAAACCGACAGTCTCTTACAACCTCCCAGTGCATTGAATAATTGGATTTCTTAACACCAGTTTAAATCGATCAGTATTTGAATGCTGATGCATTAAGTTACTGAAAAATTGAAGACAAAAAAAATATAACAATTATACTAGAATATAGATTACGTATCACGTACGTATATCGTCTAAAAATACTTGATCGCTGCAAGATATTTTTTGTATTCATTCTTAAATCCTACATAAGATCCATTAGTTTTAGTCGTACATGGCTCTCGCTTATGCTGCGAAAAATTAATGATAAGATAACTTAGTGGATCGTGGATGCTTCAGAAAGAAAAATATGTAACGTTGATGGGAGCAGCTGTACAAAAAAATGATAATAAAAGTAACCATGATAGCGGATATTATCTCGTACAGAAGAACTTAATCACGTGTAAGTGTTCGATTGGCTGAAGATTGTCAATTACTTCGAATAAATACAAAAGAGGTATTCAAAGTAAAATCAATTTCTTATAGTTGCATGGAAACCATGTATAAAGTACTATTATGCAATTTTTGAATCTGCTACAATATAATTTTTACTACGAAACACGTATGCAGTATTGCGGATATTAAAAGTTAATATATAGGGATTTTTCATTTATATTATATATCCTGTAAAACTGCATTAAGTAGATTCCAATAGCATCATCCACTTAGGAAATAGTTTTTCCATTGTTTTCACGCCTGAATATGACAAGATAATGCATATAGGGTGATGGCTGTCGAGTCCAACACCTAGTTTTATATTTCCGATCTAGTCAAACGGCCATGGTATCGACATAAAATCTGTCCGGTGATATTGTACTCTGTCAAATTCATTTTTTTTGACCTGAATTGTAAACACGAATGCACGATGCAACTTAAGTTTCTGACGAACGATTTACTCAAAATGTTAGTAGTTCTTACGAAAAGAAGGTTAGGTTAGAATCCGATATTATGTAAATTTTTGAAGGTACCCAGAAATCACGCCAAAGGACGTAACTGAGAAACAACGTAAGTTGAGACGACGCGAGTCAGGGTATGGGAATTACTGTATTGGAACATTTGCCGTTTAATGCATTACAAAAAAAAACTAGTATGACGTCTTAATTGTAAGAACAATCCATATCCAATCAGTCACGAACGTCCATAAAATAAATAAATGAGTCTCATTCAAAATCTTATGTATCCAAATTGTATTTTATATTATTATGATATTAGAATAACATGCGTCTCGTTACAAGATATGGTGAGGAATAACGTTATTGTAATATAAAGACATGTGTTTTCAATATTTCGTAAAGATGGGAAGGTATCTTATTTTTCATGGAGAAATAAACGAAATGTTTTTTTTTTCTTTTCGCGTTGCTTTGTACAGGCGATCGAGAAAAGCTAAGTATCAAATCCTGTTACTACGGCGGAAAACCTAGACGCTATGAGAAAATCGATATCCTGGGAGAAACGTGAGTGTAAGCAAGACATGCATCTTTTAATTAGATCAACTCTGAAAGTGTTGTCTAAATAATCGAGCAATTTTCTACTAATACTCTGTTTATGGTAGATGAGGAACTTAGCATTACGCTAAAGACTTGTTTCAAGTGTGTGCGAATCGTGTCACGTAACACGAACGGATTTGCAGAGTTAAACGCTAATCCCCAAGCACATTGCTCTTTGCCTCCACCTTGTCTCAGCCTTCTGTTTTTATATGCCTATAACTAGATGTTATAACTCTATTTTCTTCGTAACCACCATTAATCCTCTACCTCTTGAAACCCACTCGTAGGTTATGGAATTATTAAATCCGATATACATTCGAATAATAGTTTCAATTTAGATATAATATTAAGATATTACAATTTGTGTGCATTTTTAATCGGATATCTTCTTTATGCGGTACAATCTATTGAAAATTCGCTAAAGGACGTACGTACGTCAGATTTGTTTTGGTTTAGTTTCCAAATAAATAAAAACTTTTAAAGGAGAATGTATTTGGGCGATTGAGTAAAGATAAGGATGTGCAGAAATATTGTGGATTGGTAGACGAAAAACTATTTTCTACGAATAATCTTAGTATAAGACTTTGCTCAGTGAATCTTAGGATTCTTTTATACGTATAGGGTGGGATCAAAAATTGAAACAAACATCAAAAAGTTTAATTTATCATTTGAGAGATTTTAACTTTTCAGTCTGTTTTGAACGTGGGTATTATACAAATGGCGCAAGTAGATATTCCAAAGGTAATTCAGTTTTTGATATTTCTTCGAGTAGGGTGTCTTTAAGTCGACTAAATAAGTAATATGTTTCCCTGAGCTCAAGTAGATAGGGAAAAGTTTGCAAAAGAAATTTATGCCTCTCTTTCGAGGTAGGTAGCTGTCTACAGACTTTTCTTTTTTTCCCCTAAAATGTATCTACGTGAGTGCCACATTGGCATCAATTCTCACTATTTCATTATTTTTTATACGAGCGAGAGGTATATATTACTGAATCGAAATCAGTGACAGGTTTTTAACAAAACTCCATTGCCATGGTAGGCTTAAGATTGTTATTGGCGCTGCTTACTTATTGTTAGTTTACTTCTCGGACAGTTTGGTATAGCAGGAATCAAAGAAGCTATGAAACTTTTGGAATGTATCATCGTTACGTCTATTATATCATAATGAAATTTCGGATTTTCTACTTGAGGTAAGGAAAGGTTAATAAACTTTCATTTCAGAAGTAGCCATTTCGCAACACTAGTTCCCTATTGATCACATAGAAGGATGAACTTTGTATGTTTATAGCACGAGACTCAACCAAGTCTTTTAATATATTTATAGAATTGTCAAACTCTCTTAAGGTAGTATGCTAGAATTATGTTAGAAAGTTGGTCCTACATTTTTACGTCTAATCAAAAGAGCTCAATCAGCTGCGTCTGCTGCCTCAAAAGAAAATTTTTTTACCGTCTAGTTAAAGCGATGTTAATTATTAAAGTTGGGAAAATTTAAGGTCGTGGGGGAAAAATGGTCGTATTTAGTCAAATGTCCTTAATTTTCACAAGAGTTAACGAATCAACCTATGCATTAGAATATATTTTCATTTTACATATAAGTATTTATTGGGAAATTGCTATTAAACGGAACGCATATTTTTCTATTTGTTCGATGAAATTTAACGAATTATATGTATATGGGTATTGATTTGATTTCAGCGAAACTTTATCATACTGCCTTAATCCATTTTGAAAGTACATAACACACGTAATATTCCTTTTAGCCATTGCAACAAAACCTTCAAACTATTCGGGAAGTGAAACGTGCGATTTAACTGAACTTCGAGAAATTTCTAGAGAATAGAGAAAAAAGAATGTTGATTCTCCGACTTACTATCATAGATGAAAAATCTTAGTATAAAGTTCCTGTCGAGTTAAAAAAAAAAGGAAAAGTTTGCATCTTCAGTCTATAAAAATCGATCGTAACCAAGCCAGAGTAAATCGTATGTCCAAGTAAATCGAGAAACTCCTCGTCCATTCTTTCACGAGGTTTTTGATAAGAATCAAAAGTACCGAGAAAGTGCGAAATGGATACGATACGGTAAGATCGCTGGAAGAGGAATCCGTAAAAGTTAGAATCTTAGAAAGCGCTTCGTCAGTTCGATGTTGCACATAAAATGTGCGAGCTTCTACGTACATATCTACATGGATAAGGAATGTCGACGCTGTGAAAGGCCATGAATAAAGTACGTTCGATTCCGAAGTATAGAACTGAAATTTCAAGTGCACATTTTCAAAAGTTCAAAACGCGTCGTGGGTAATCGCGAAACGCTCTATCGCAAATCACAGAATTAAGCACCGCCTTTTTTCGATAGAAGACAAACATCACTTTCTGAAGTTTACAGAAAATAATAAGATTTTTCAATATGCATAAACGAAGAATCTAACTCTTAGCTAATTCCATAAAATATGAATGAGTGACACATCGTTACAAACGAGCAATATATTGATTACAATACAAAACACCTATCGGTTAAATTTCACAAAATCATTACTATAAATAACTAATATATGAAACTAATTAAAAGTGTAACTATTATCAGCGGTATGAAATGAAATCAATTTCAAGTGGGTCGTTAGTCAGAATGTAAGGCAATGTGAAATATTTTACTATAATGGGTTTGTGCTTTTGGCATGGTTTTAATTGGGTTCATCGATCTGTCAATTATTACAAGAACGAGAAATCAGCACACGACGATCGGCCATAATTACATAAATTGTAGATAGGTAATGTTAACAAGAAGTGGGTAGAGGGTTATACATTCTATTGAGTTCTCGAAATGAAATATTTCGGTGCCGCTAGCCGCAATAACGTTAGGTAGGTATACCTAAGCTTGGATCTTAGGATCACCACGCAAATAAATCAAGGATTCTCTGCATAACAAACTTCCCTTTACAGGGAGAACACTGAGTAATTTTGAATATTCATCAGCTATGACATGATTGGGTGTAAATAGTTAACATACTACTTCCAAGCACTCAAACTGATCGTCGTAATAAATTTCATGGGTCTCAATCATATCTCCGAGGACAATAGTTGTACAAGGCGTGCCAATTACATCTTTCGAAATTTAACGAGAGACTTTTTAATTGGACAAATCCGATTAATAGCTCACGCTTCACGCTAAGTTTAATTGCGCGGAAAGTTTACGCCGGGGAGAATAGTTACTGCTCTGATGTAAGTTGGTATAGACGATCACGAAGAAACTGATTGTCAGAGTTTCGCGAACGTTAGTGTTGAGATTTTCGTGAAAGTGCAAAGTGACGATTATAAGACGATATGCTCAACGCGAACTTGCCATTTATTTGTGAGAAGATTATTGAAGATTATCGCAGTTTTGAGATGGTCACGAGGTACCATTACCGGTATCGAAGTACGTGGCTCGAATTTACCGTTGTCTTACAAGTCCTATCGTAGAATCCTCGTACTTGAAACTTTCGCTTCAACTTGTAATTCCGAACTAGGCAGAGTTGCAATAACGGGTAAATAAATGTACGACAGTTGCAACGGAATACTTAACATTTCTATACTTTTAGCTCAAGATTCCGGATTTTTATAGTATCTCGTGAAACGATTCGACCGCCGTTTGATAATGGTAAATTATCTCGAATCGCGTAACGTGTTTCCAAAAACAGAAGTGGAAGCAGCAACGTCTATCTGGGAAACAAGATTTTATTCGAAAGTTTTCCGGGCGCCATGGCGCCAGAAGGAAACGCGCTAGTATGTCGGAGTGCTGGAACAAAATTCATTTGACCAAATTAAACAGAGTTTAGCAATTTGCGCTTAATCCATTTGTCGGGAATCCTCTGTTCGTCTGCCTGTCTGCCTTCAGTTCCCATTCTCCATCCTTTCACTTTCGCATTCTCCTGTTTTTCCCTTCTCGCTTCCTCACCAACCCTTCTTCCATCCTTCTTACGCGTTCCTATATTCCTGCGTTCCTACGTTTCTGCGTCCCTACTCTCATCCCTTGAGATCCGCGCATCCCTCTGGCCCTCATCGTCACATGTTCCTGCTTCTCCCTTTTCCCTCTTACATATGTACCCCTTCTCTCCACCCTTGTACCAACCCATCCCTTCCTTAAGCTCTTTTACCTTCCCTCCGTTTTCGTCTTCTTCCTGAACTAAAGTACGTCGCTTTTCACTCTCTTTCTCTCTCTATCTATCTCTTTCTCTGTTCATCCTTTTATTCGTTGTGATTCATTCGTCTCTTGTATTCCTTTCTTTCCTTTTCTTTCTTCTCCCTTCTTTTTTTTTTTTTTTTTTTTTTTACTGTTTCGACTTTCACTATTATCAAGGAATTGTTTCTGCTCGCCCGGAATGGCGAAATCCCATCTAAGTGTATTGGCAGTTGTGTTTGGGTTTTATTTTCATCCAATCGACTGGGACCTTTAAGATCACTTGGTCGGAAACCGGGATGTTTTAGCGGGTAGAGAATTAGCTACTATATCGCGAAAAACACACTCGCGAATTACTTGACTATCGGCGCTTTTCAATTAACAATTGGTTTTCCCTCCATTGGAAGGCTCTTTATTGGGCTGTTGCACTCGCCGAGAAAATTTAATTAACGTCTACACACATTCTTTTTCCGACCCAATAGCTCTCCCATTGATCTTGCCCGCTCGAACATCAATTTCTTGTCATGCACAATATTTGATAATATTTTCATCTTTTCAGAGTTTTTCATTAACGCATCGTTATGGTAATGCATACATACCTAGAAAATAAATTGTACGATCGTATATGAATCGTTATATAATTTTGCACCTATCAGAAAATTCTGAAAATCTACAGACAAATCAGTATACACGTGCACGTAGATTTTACGGAAATATTATGTTCTGATGGGGCAGAATGTTCGACAATGGTGCTCCGAGTTGAAATGGATGAAATTCGCTATTTCAAAATCGAAGAGAAAATGTTGACTTTATGTAGAGAGCAAAAGAGGCGAGTGTTCTGAAGCGCTGCAGAGCGTCGCTAAATGCACCCGAATGGAATGGAGAATCTGTATTAGGGTCACGTTCGGTGTAGTTGGGGACAGATATAGCGACCGCATAATATATTCTATCACGCGGTTGGACGCTTGCATGATCGTGATATGGAGCTGTGAATGGCCCTTTAATGAACACATGCAAAACCGACAACTAATTTCGACATTGGCTAGTGACATCCACATGCTTAACTTACTCTCATATTCCTCGTCATTTACGAACTGCTCAGACTTTAAAAAAAAAATAACAAGAAAAGAATACGCTATATTCATATAAAGCCATAATTATAGTAATTTTCGTACATCCGCAGCTTTATAATTTGAAACTAAGTGATTTTTCAATATCAATGAAAACCAAAGAATAGATTAAATCGGAATTGGTAAAATAGTACAGAGTGGAAAATATTTCATTTCGAACAAGAAAAGTATGAGTACCGATAATTGAAAATCTGTTAAAGTATAAACATTTTGATAATAGACGATAATTGAGATTAGCGGTATCTTAAATATATACAAAAGATGGTAATATTACCATTACACGTGTAAGTTTGAAATTTCAATTCGAAAAGCAGAAAGTGCCGCCATCCCGCGGAAACACATGGTAAATCGATTTTTGAGTAATCCAAAGTAATTTATCGAAATGGCCCGAAGATCGATTCTCGGAGACGAAGAGAAGACCGTCATAAAGCACATTTGGGGTAACTCGAGGTTCATAAAACCCGAACAACACAGACACTGCTTCCAAAGTAGAACCTCCCTTCGTTATATCCTTCGCGCCTCAGGAAATATCTGGGAGTCGACTCAATAAAACTACCCCTCCTAATGTAATTCACTCTCTATCCAGCGGGGGAACGAGGGAGTAAGACGAGCGAAATTGATGAACTCAGGATTGTAGGGGGTAGGAAGTGGCAGTGTATTGTCTTGACATGGTGAGCGAGGGCATGCGTCCCGTTTACACCCTACCAATCTACCCTGTGCCCTATCATTGTTGTACTATTGTTGGAAACAGAGTCACCTGGAAATGGGAAAAGCTGTTTGGTTAGGGCGATTAACTCGTTCCACTTCGATCCTAAGACGGGTATCATTTTATCAGGATTATTTTGATAATCACATTACGAAAGTGATTCCACGACTGTTATCTTCGTTGATCATTTTCATATTTTCTGTGCTTCTTCAAAATCAGATTCGTAGAAATTTTTATCGTAGGACATCTTGTACTTTAACTATTGTGTTACCCAAAAAAGAATATTAATAAATCATCATTTGGCACACGAAAGTCATTATCAAAAAAATAAATTTAACATTTTCAGATCTTCAACAGCTTACGAAAGTAATATATTTTTATAATTTTTGATTTTTTAGTTCCAGACGTGCCGTTTGGACAGGCAGCGATCACCACAAGATAGTAGGTACCACGCACGAGATGCCTGACAGCAATTGCTGCTGTTGTTCATTTTCATTAAAGAAAATTAGTGATACACTTTCAAACGTGTACTTATGTGTGAAAAAGAGTAAACAAAATTTTTATAATTATTTGTAAATAATGCCACAGTTAACCCTGATTTTCATGCGTTCACACTGATTTTTTAATACAAATTTGTGTTTACGTGTCTATAAATTCATCGCCTAGGCTGCTTCGGTAAAGACGTTTCGAGGTGCTTTGATAACTTCTTAAAATTAATTTTTTTATCGCAAGAAAACAGTTTCGAAGGTTTTTTTAAACCTAATTTAGGTATCACAGATTTGATATTTTTCTAATACAAGCTTTCTATACGATTTTGATTGTCACTTCACAGACTTATCGATAAAGTTTTTAATATAATTTGTTGTTGAGTAACAATTTTTCAAATTTTCTGTTCCCAGAAATTAACGTTAATTATTATTACTTTCATTATTTAATTGCGCTTCGACTTAACTATCGGAATTACTTAATTGATTACTTTATTTCATCACTATTATCGTAAATACTGTTCTCATGTTATTGACTTATCTGATGCTCCCGATAGATGGTCTATCTATTATGAATAAAGCTATAGCAATTAAATTACTTGCGCTAGAGATTTTCAAGTACATAAAGTCCTGCATCCTGCCTGCATTAGATTCTCGATTTTTCTTCCTTTGTTAGGTAGAGGAGAGGGGGAGGGGATACAAAGAAAATTGACAGTGTACTAACCACACATAATTCATTTTACTAGAAAATATCTGCCGAACGTGACCGAATACTGACACTGATAAAAACTAGAGCACAGTGACAATACGTTCCACCCTAAACTGAAAATTCCCCAAAGTATCTACCATTGAGAAAGGTCAACAAATTAGGGGAGTACGAAGGAAAATAAGGCTGAAATAAATTGAGCTTCTACTGTAATTAGATTTCGCCATTTGTTGTAAAAGGAAAATAATAGACCAGATATGTTACGTATTCCTTTGCAATAGTATACAAAATTGAACTTTAGTTTTTAAGAACAATTCGGATAAGTTTCTAAACTAATTTAAGTAGATTTTTTCCAAGAACGATATTATACAATATCCCATTAATTTTTTTCGTGTTTAGTATTTCTTTGTCAATTAAAAATATCAAATATACCCCTTTTCATCAAACACGATTGTATTGCAATACGATGTTCATTAGACCGCAAGATAACTCTGTTTCTAAGAGGCCTTTATTGAGAAGTTCGCAAAAGCAGACTTTAAAGTAGTAAGGGTACGGAAGCGATAAGAATATATGATCCACTGATCATATAACTTATCGAAAGCACTGTTCTTTTTAACAAATAATATCTAAATATAATTTTTGCATCTCCCGCGATAATTTCACTCATTATCATCTTCACTGAGCATCATATCCAGTCAATGTAAAGGGAACCCTCAGTTAGAGTAAAATTCTTATCTGCATGGTTAACAAGAGGGATTCGATGAGGATAAATTGAAAACAAGGACTTTCCCTTCTAGTTTTGAAGTTGAAACAAAAATTTTAATAACCCTTGAATAAACTTATAGAAATACGTATGAATCATATTCCAAAAGAACATTGCGATAAAGATCGAACTGGGTCAATAAATACGGTGATTATGAACTGACTGGAATCTGATTTGTCAACAGTGACTAATTGGATCGTCGCTTGAAAATAAACGGGGAATCGTAGTGAAGAAGTTGTCAGTATGTCTTAAGAAACATTGAACGACGAAGAAGAATTCTAATCCGGACAATCGAGCCGAAGGCTTCTGGTCTTCTCCCTTCAATGCCGACCTAGTGCTCCCGGGATATTGTAAACAATGGGATCAGTGTACGGAAACAAAGCCCGGCACTTAGCGGCGAATTAGCCCTGGCTGGGGGCGCCACTGTCGCTCTTCATTACAGGAACGCTACTCTAACGGCCCTACCTGCTACCAGTCTCCCTTCTGCCTTTCTCTCATCCAAGCCTACGAAGCTCTAGAAAACAGTTCTTGCTCCTCGTACCATCTACGTGTCTCTGTAAGCCTCTACGCATTAAATCTTCGTTATACGACAAATCTTACCGTCTAACCTCTTACGTCTTGCGCCTTGATTTCACTTTGTGCCTGATAGCAATTAACTGTAAAGTGGTATTTCGTTCTTATCTAGGTAACATGAAGGTCTCATAGATGATTAAATTTCACGAGAACAAGATGGTGAAGTCCGCAAGGTATTGTCGTACACGTAATAATATTCTCGCAATGAGTTAAAATATTGGGAAACAGTTTTAATTGAGTACAACTCCAACTCGCTACTGATATATTAAAATTCATTGGGTAAATACATCCAGGATATAAATAAAATACAAAAGTATCATTTTCGTGGAGAAATATGTAATCTATAGTGGAAAGGGAAAATAAACTTTTTGAGGTAACAAAATATATTGGATAGCACGTATTAAGTACATCCCATATTAAAAAAAAAAGTATAAAATGACGAAGAGAAAGGTAAGATCGCAAAACTCTTGTGATCCGTTATATCCAGATGGAACAGTTCTGAAACGTGTGTGCGTCCAGAGCGCTAGATTTTCATGTAGAGAAGGTGATGTTGAACGTGTAAGCAAATCGAGGGTAAAATTGAGAGAAAGAATGAAAGAGTGAGGAATGGGTGGTGGGCATGCAGGATTTCCACGGGCATCAGGGGGCGGGGGGGGCGGGGGTACGAGTGGATTGTTGAGGGTTGAGAGCTCATGCTGGCTCACAGATCGAGCGACGGCGTAGAGATGCGGAACGGCGGCGCCGAATAGAGAATGGCGCTGGTAGAAGGAGGCTCGTAGCAGCATCCATTGTCGAAGCTTATTGAGAATCTGCCAATAGCCTCGAATTCAATTTGACTAGTGAACCACGCATGCTGTTTAATATACAGATATCGTATTCCGTCTGTTCTGTGCTCTGTTACGTCGCTATACCCAGTTATACGTCGCTTTACATTGCTATAGGTTGCCTGCGTCGGTACACACACGTTTCAGATCTTTTATATCCGGAGTCGCATAGCTTTAGGAGCCTTTAATTTCGTCGTCATGCCCCGGTACTAGAATTCTAGGCATGTAAGAGCGTGAAGAAATGCGCCGAAGGAAGATGTGTATGTGAGAAAGAGACGTTAGGGGGGTCCTGCGGACTAAGTGAATGAGTGAGACAGCTAAAAGATGGTAAGGGGGAGGGAGGAGGGATTCGTGCCGCCGTTTATCTCAATTTACCGGATCAGCATCGAAGCCGGACGATTTTTCACTTTTTCAATTTTTCACCGTGTCGCAATGACGGGTGGGACAGATAGAGGGACAAACACAGAGTCTCTGTTATTACGATTCTCTTCCAGTGCAGGTATCTGTATAGATAAGTACTGTAGAAGGCAGGGGGAGACAGGCGAAACTCTTGAGTCGTTATTATGCCGTATTTCCCGGAGGGATATTTCGTTTCGGTTCTGACTAATGACTAGAATACAGAAACGTGGTTGGAGGAGAATGTTTCAACCCCCCCCCCCTTTCTCTCTCTCTCTCTCTCTCTCTCTCTCTCTCTCTCTCTGTCCCTATCTCTCTCTCCTTCGTATATGCTTAAGTCTCTCTTTCTCTTCTAAGTCTCACCTTCAATTATCAATGGATCAAACGACCCAGTACTCGGCTGAGTGGCGCATTGTTACAAGAAAAGCACTATTTAGTCCTTCCAATGGTAAGAGTGAGGGCGTTCGGAAAGAGGATTTTCTCAGACTTGGTAAAGCATGGCTGATGCCGCGATCGACAAATATTTTGGTTCATTTATGCCCGTCAATTATGTATGAACATCTCTTAATTAAATACAACCCAAAGGTAAACGATGTTGGATGTTAAACCGGGATACCGAACATAAAAGATGTTTGGCGTGTATACAAATCAGTTTGCTATTTGATGTTGTTCGACGTAATAAAATGTTTATAGAAACATTGAATTTTATTAAATATATTCAACTTCAATAGCAACTTCAATGTCGTCCCGTTCAAATGATGTTTAATATTGGAAACATTCGGAATTATCTCATGTACGTCATTTAATCTGGATCGAATAGTTTTTTTTCGATTAGTGTAAGTCCATACATCAGCTCCAATATCTTCAATACACTTGCGCGAAATTTCCAGCGGTGCTACCGACATCGCAATAACACCATTTTGCAGTCTATTGCTCTGCTGGAACAACATTCAGCGTAAAATGTTGAACAACGTTGTTTACATTGATAATTTGAAAGTAATAATTGAGATGCACTCGTCTTTGTCATTAATTGAATTAATATATCGAGTATAGAGCAAATGGAAGCTGAAGACGTCAGTGCAGGTTGTAGCTAGGAGGTTTGCCGATTGAACTTTAACTGCATCTAAACAAAAGTGCAATCGAAACTTTTATCGTTCCTGTGCGTAGCAAAGTTTCTCATTTCCAATGTTTTTTTGCCAAAGGTAATGTGTGGTAAACCAATGTAAATCAATGCAAAACCATTCATCGCCTGTGACAAAAGAGCATTGCCAATGAGAACTTTTTCTTCGGGTGAACATATAACATTATAATGCAACGTTTCAATGAATAAATAAACTTATATTTCTAGGTGCTATAATGAATTGTCTTCTAAAATATGTAAAGGCAAACATTTTTTTAGAAAACGGCACTGTTTGATAGCAACTAGTAGCACCCATTAAAATGCATATTAAACCACCTTACGGTAGAAAAATAAACTACTATACGTGTTATTAACGGTTTATTGCAGTCTGGTATTATTATACTAAGCACTAAATGAAGTTGTAGTTTACAAAATGATGGTGTTAAGCATAACTATGAGAGATGTAATGTGTTGTTGTATGTACAACGACTCTTTTACACCGCTCATCGACTCTACGATGTATAGCACTTTCGGTGTTATGATGACGTAGAATTAGCACTATTTTTTATAAGTTTATAACGTGTAGCATATTTGGGTGCGACGAGGCTTGATTGTGCTTTTTGATGCGAGTTCCAAGTTTTTTTCTTTTACAATATCATTGGTGTTTTTATTATTATTATATATTATAGTTTGATTTGGTTTCTCAAAGACTTGAAATAAACTTCAATATGATTCGAGTTTAACATATCTAAAACGTTTGAACTTTAACAAAATTTCGTTTGTGAAATTTTTCGGAAAAATTTCATTCGCACGACGTTCACGTTACTACGACGATTCTTGAATTGAAAATCTTGATATTTTTTATAACTTTATTTTAACAATATGTGATATGGTAATTCTAACAATGGCGTATCCCTGTCCCTCAGCTGGTCTCAAAGGTAATACCTTACATAGGAAATATTGTTGTAATAAACGTTATTGTACATGATATTCGCCTTAATAGATATACTATTATTATGATACTAGACGAACCACCTTAAAAGATAATCCGTATTCAATTATTTGTAATAAATTTCAGACTTTTCTCAAGAGTAAGAAGTTACATCAAAGAAAGAACCTGAAACGAACTTAGTTGTAAGGCTTGACGTGATACTCGTCTGAACCTCCTGATTTCTTGAAATATGCGTAAGAAAGCTTTTCGTTTGACATCAGCTCGCTTGAGTGAATCCTTGCTTGTTCGATTAGACGCTGAACGGAATTTTGAAAATATATTGATCAATGACTATATAACGTTTACGTTTATATATATTGGTTCCTTATACTACTTGCCTTACGTTAAACGCGAAAAGCACAATATTCCTCTGCAAGTTTAAAGGGTATTAAAAATCGGTCGTACGGTAAAAATGCTACAGTATAAATACGAAAGACTAGGTAATGTATAATATAAATGTGAAAGAACAAAAAAATACAAAATAAAATTTATATACAAAATAAGAGATAGGTATAATATACGTAGACTGTTATCAATAAAATTAACTGCACTTTATTACTGTTTATATCATGCGCATCTATTTTATCGCACATAATGAACTGTAAGGCAAAATGTTGCTCACACAACGTATGACGCATTATGAACATTCGAAATAACAGTTTATTCAGTAATACATAAACGATTATAGTTGATAGGTATCAGGTAATAAATTCAATGGTAACATTTTCAAAATTCGCATAACACAGAGATGTTTGATAGGTGAACATTGAAATTTGAATAAAGATATAGCAGAAATGGGAATAGGAGAAAGAGAAAGACAAGGGAGAATAAAAAGTAGGAAACTGGTGGAAAGTGAGGTAGGTAGGTAGACGATGCTACAGCCTTCGGAATTTGCATAACAAAACGCGCAATTAATAAAGTTCCACGACGGTGGAAACTACCGACAAAAGAGCATTTCGTCTTTTCACGGAGGCCAAACCCTACAGCTAAATAAGTCAGACTTTGTAAGGAATCCCCGAGCAAAACTTGGCAATCTTTGCAGGACCAGAAAGCGCGTCAGCTACCAAAGCAACTACGTACTTTAAATATTTTAGTGGATTCGCTCACTTGCAGCCCGAAACTTTAAGTACGCCTGACAGTCGCGCCACAGTTGCCACAAACAAAAAAAAAAAAGGAAACACAACGAACAACCACCTCGGCCAATTCCCTAGCGCAAGGGCAAAACAATTTTTACCAATGAAAATTAATCACCGAAAGTTGATTTTGGAGCCAGCAGCCAGTCATTCGTATTATAAGAGGTAAATAACAACGAGAATATATTGATATATGTATCTAAGGATCTCCATTGAATTTAATATCGACATATTGACGTTATTGCTTATGGAATTGGATAGGCACGAGGGTAGCATTCTTATAAATATCAGAGCAATAGATACATCCGTCTTAATAATTATTCTGATAAGTACCTGTCAAAGGAATTTTTATCACTTTCATGAATCGTGGTCTAATTAACGTAATTAATTTCTAGGATGAATCTCTCATGCCCCTAGAGTACTATATCTATATTTTGGTGACAAGTTTACAGATTCGAAAGTTTGACGAAGTCTCTTTGCAAATTAGAGATCATTATTTATCGAAGTGAGTAGTTTGCATCTGCGGATGCACAAGCAGCTTCCCTTAAGTCAAACAAGCAGTCAGCAGGAAGAAGATGCCACTGCTTAATATTTCAGACAGCCTGCAGCTAACTTCATGCATACTTATGGCTGCGTACGTGACTCTTTGCCGAACGTTCCCCTAAACCAAAATACGTATTGACGTCTAAGCAAATGTTTGGGGCATTCCTGGCGCTTAGAATCACCCTCCGTTTTTTTTTCACTTCCCATATCTCTTCCATTTTATCGACCCATTAGCTGCATTATCTTATTTGTATAATAACCATTGGGTTATTTCATATGAACCCTTGGTGAATCCGTCGAAACGATAGATGGAGAGGAATAAAGATAACATGAAAATATGGTTCTTCATTATTTAATCAATTTGCTTTGTTACCTGGCAGAAATTCTATTTCAAAAATCCAGGGCCCGTCGACGTCCTAACTAAGTCTTAACTGGCCCAGTGAGAATCCAAATAGACGTGGACTTGTCAAGGAACATTTTTCATTAGGACACTTTCATTGTAAATGAATGACTGAGAGTATCGTGGATTCAATATTTCACTTTAATACGAGAATAAAAAGTTCTTTTTTTAAATATAATTTTGCATTTAGTCTCTTTCTAAGCGAAGCAGCCATTTAGGAATTTTAGATATGTGTTTAATTTAAATAATTAGGGGAAACTATTAGTGGTATATCACATATGTACTGCAAGCTCACATTCACTCTTGATATCAGAACAGAGTAATAGATCTCGGCGCATGCGTGGTAAATATCCGGCAGTTCAATTTCACTATAGACCTGTGGAAAATAGCTAGAAAAATTGTAAATAACGACTCGTACTACTCGGTGCTATTTTTTTTGGTTTACAGATATCCGCTTATTCCACTCGCTCAGCGTGGATATTTGAATTTTAGAACTGCACTGGTTTGAAAAATGATACTTCTATATACATGATTCGAAACATATACTATGTTGTATAAGGTATGAACAGCAAATACTATATTAGATATGCCATCTAGTGTACTGGTTGGCCGTACAGCGATAGACAATATCCCTAATAGATTTAAATGCACTTACAGTACCGTGTAGTACAAGCAAATGAAAAACGTTAAGCTAAGGTGATTTAGTTTGCGAGGAAATCTCGCCAAATATTACCATTACAATGATACAGTAACCCATAGGTGAGCTGTAACTGTCATAGTTACTGGATCTTGTCAGCTAAACTAGTAGCATCAATTTCTTTGGTAAACTAATTTTAGCTCTTCCATAAAAAACAGTACATGAAACCTTATGCAATTACATAGTCCAGGAAAATTGCAAATAGTAAAGAAAGGCTCTTACAAGAATTGACTATATTTATTTTTTTTCGTCACCAAACATCTCTTGACTACTCAACTACTGCGAAACGATTGTGCAAAAGTACTTTCCCTTGGCGATAGACTGCTTGATAAATCTGTAAATTTTTTGCTTTTTATATGCGAAGAAAATGACGCTATTTACCGGCTCGCAGAATTGGCTCGTCGAAGTGAACCTCCATATACGTAATTCTGGTACGCAATAAAAACAGTAAGTTAAAAACGGTGACCAACCCATTCGGGAGGTTGAGCCAACAATATGGGAAGATGTTTGATGACGTGATCAATCACTGGCCCTGTCAGGGCTGGAGAAGGGTGTGAATGTAAGTTAGCAGCTCTCTTCAAGTGTCTATGATGGTAGTGCTCTATTACGAACAGTGTATTACCTACATATCTATACGTTGTGTTACTGAACAGGTGCTCATCCGTAGCTGACGTGTTATCAAAAGAAATTCGAAAAAAAAAAGTTATCAAAAGCTTGCACCGAGTTTTTCCTCCACGATGATAAACGATTCAGACTTAAACTAATACGGTATTTGGATTTTCGAAAATTTATGCAACGATCACTAAATGATTTTGATAAGGTTTGGTTAAAGAATATTGAACGAATAGGTACGAGTTCAGTTTTGACATTTTTTTTTTAAAATTGTAATTTTCTTAATATATAATATTGTTACTGCATTACAGTTCGCGAAAAACGTACTAGTACGGCCGAAGTCAGTTTTCTTTAAAATAATAGCGAAAAGATTGCTTGGGTGCCAAGAGGACACTTCGAAATAAAAGGATGCATTATTAAAGATGTCGAGTATCTTCGTGGGCAAGCAATGGCAAGCAATTCCGAGACTCAGAATTGAGCAATTTTTCTGTATTTTGTTTACATATGGTCTCTACATTATTCCATTGCTGTTCTGGAATACCATTTGCATTGTTAATAGCATCCAGCACAGCGAGCGAGTCTCTTATTTCGATAAATAAGTAACAAATACTCCGTTTTAACGTGCTATTGTCCTTCATTATTCGAACTCCATTTCTATCGACCCCAACAATATTGACAAATCCATTAAGCCCTTCAGTAGTGTCGCGCGGTTCTTTATAATTGATATACAGCATAAATGCTACAATTGATTTCGTTAGCAAGAACAATCGACACGTAACAAACGTAAAGACGCGTTCACACTACCCGACATCGATCGAGTAACGACTACTTGATACTGTACGATAAGTAAAGCGATGTACAGTCAAGAAGACGAGTTTCGTTAATGCCTAATGATACGATTTTTACATTAAAAAAATGTTACCCAATCGAAACGCTCGGGTAGTGTAAACGCACCTTCAATTAATACGTGTAGCTTGTTCAGTCTATGCATCTGTTAAGTATATTTGTTGTTCAGTTAACAATACTGTATCAGTAGAAAAGATAACACTATCTGTACACTGAGAGAAATAGATATTACCGAATAATAAAAAAATACTACCCGTTAACATATTTAATATTTAGTATAGGAATGGGACTAATTATATTAAACGTAAATATCTATTTATGTCATTAAAAATATATTATCCAATGCTTTACAGCGATACTATTGCTGCTAACAATATCACACTGTACACGCGTATAAAAATCTCTGTATAATACATAGGATTCGTTATTTTTAATATCCGTGATGCTAAGAATTATTGGAAACTGAAATTCTTTTTGGAGTGTAATGCTTTGTGACTATTTATAAAATTGTAGATTTCTGTCATTATCATTTTTAAATTTTTAATTCTATTCACTACTTAACCATTTCGTTGTTTCGATCGATACCAATGGATTGCAGTCATAAACACTTGGTTACTAAAAAATCCTGAAAACATTTTACAATGCGCTGAATTCATCCATAGCTATTTATGATTCTCATGAATAATATTAATATACTGAGCATTAGTAAATCTTATTTCGTATCTCCGAGCTAGCGCAGTAACCAACTTATATATACATATTGTAAATATGTGATCGCAGGTGTACCCAGTGATATCTATGTAGTAACTGTTACCATCAATGTATTTATTATAATAGATATTAGAACGATTGCAATCTATTTATCTCAGTGTATCGTACCCGAAAGTAATCTAAACGCGATACGCAATAATATTCTTTGTGTTCGCATCATGCAGAGATCCAAGGTAAAAAAAATAAAATATTTATTAACCGTGAAAGAAATTTTCAAGAGTCACATCGTTTCCTCGTGAAAACTTTCAGTTCCAGCGGATCTGTCGAAATAGTATGATACCCTGGTGTAATCATTAGGTAAAACTTTTCACTGTCAAAAAAAAAAGTTGCTGTTTTCACGGGATCGCTTTGGTTCCGCAAGGGATGGGAAATCGAAAGTTCGCAACTTCGTAGATATATACGAGGACAGAGGGAGCAGACATTATATATTTATACTCGAGTCAGCATTGTCTCGAGAAAAAATGTCAGCCATTTTCCATCCAATGCAACGTACTCGGCTTTTGAAACATGGCCACAGCTCAAAAATGTTCCGAGTAAAGTATCACCTGCTCTCCTCTCTACTCACTGTTCTCTCTCCTTCTTTTTGTCCCTTTTTTTTCTTTTTCTCTCTTTTTTTTTTTATTCTCCTACCAACCATTTTGTTTCGTGCTACGGCATACAGTACTCGCGGCGATCCGTAATATTGCAGTTGGATGAACTGCATGTGAAATATGAGAAATTTTACCACGCATTTTGGTATGTGCAATATTTTATGAAATGTTTCACAAACTTGACTGACTGATGATTGGTTTTATTTTTCATCGAGAAAGGAGAAAATGGACGAAACACATCTTTTTCTATTCCTTACAATGTCATATAAATATTATCTGACGAATTTAATACAGCAATGCCACATTATGCATTTTACGACAAAGTGTAATCTTGACGTGGCTATTACAAATGGATTATATCATGTCACTATGGGAAATCAGAGTTAAAAAAATAATTTCCATAATTTCCAAAATTCGAACTTGTCACTAATCTTACGGGGGTAGCGCCTACTTTTACGATACGAGGGATCGTTGCCAAGCGAAGCGAGATTTCGCGCGCGGACCCTGGAAGATCGATATGAACTATCTACTTGCTTTATCAGATTAATGTAATCGCCGACTTACTGCTACAGTTTTATTCTTAAATTTTCCTGATTGACTAAATCACTTAATAGTACGTTGCTTACGAAGATATATGCAGGCAATAGATTACAATCTATCGATATTATGCAATTTGTTACGAGAAAACAAAATTGTGTTAGGACAAGAGTCGTTTTTATTTGAGCAGACAATGGACAATTATGTTTAAATGTTATTAAAACAATTTGGATATAGTCAAACTTCGTAATTACGTAAATTAGTACATCTTTCTTAAGTCATGCAGAAATCTCAACTATGAGTGAGTCAGCATATTTGAACATGCGAATTTTATCTTGAACGTAGCATACATATGTCGTATCAGTGGTTATGATATTCTTCTACATCATTATTTACGTAAGAAACGGCTGATATTCGTTTACAATGGATTTTGAAATACACAAAAAAAAATTTAAAGTACAATAGCGTATAAATTATAATCAACGAATTTAATATAGCAATATCACATTATGCATTTGGAGGGCGAAGTTTAATCTTAACGTAACTGTTACAAACGTGTTTTATTGTTACATAAATTCTAAGTTTAAAGAAACCGAGTCTAATTTTCAATAAAAATATAATGAGGTACAGTTATACGAATATAATTTATTTTCTTGATTCGATTTTTATCCAAAAGCCATTCACAGGGCACGGCAAGACACTTTTTGTACTAAATTTCATCGGTACACTTGTTTTCTCACATGGTCTAAAATTATACTTCGTTAATAAATGAATGAGGACTAATTTACATTCCATTATTGCGAATCTATTTCCAATGCAATTTCGTGGGCCAATTCCAAAGGGCAAATATGCAGCAGGAGTCATTCTCTCATTACCGTCTAAGAATCTTTCAGGATCGAATTTATCAGGTTCGGGAAAGTATTGGGGATCATGATGAATGCCATAGACGGGAATAATTATTTGAGTACCAGGTTTTATGGTACACGGCTTCGCACCTGGTGTAGCCGGAGGGAGTTCAAAGCTTTTTGTACACTCTCTGTTCAATTCCACAGCTGGCGAATACATCCTCAGTGTCTCATTAAGAACTGCATCGAGATATTGCATTTCCTTCAGATCGTCGTAGGTTATCCTGCCGTTAGATTTTTTAAGAACTCGATCAATTTCCATTTGCAGCTTCTCTTGGACGTCAGAATTAGTAGCAATCGCGTGAGCAGCGAAGCACATGGCAAGTGATACTGTATCGAATCCACCGAAGAAAAATATAAACGCTTGCGCAGTCATATCCTGAATAGTCAAATCTGCAGCTTTTCCAGATTCTTTGGCCTGTATCAATAATTGCAGCATGTCTGGTCTCTCAATCTTCTGAGCGATTCTCGTAGCAATAGTTGACGTTATGATATCCTCGAAGAAGTTTGACACCCGTTGACTAATTATTCTCAATTTTAATACTTTCGTCAAATTCGCATTTATCTGTCCTATCAGAAATATCATAGATTTAAAGAATCCAAAGGTCGTCGCTTCCTTGCCCATTTTATAAAATTCATTGTCGCGCTCCTTCATAGAATTTACGCTTATTCCAAAGGCTGTGGTTGCAATTATGTCGTTCGTATATCTCGTGAAAGCATCCCTCATTTCCAAGATGTTCGTATCACGTTGTTGCATTAAAAAATCTGCGAATTCATTGGCGCAGCTGGACATCAGCTCGAACATCATTTTCATTTTGCTCGAGGTAAAGGCGGGGCTCAAGATAGCTCGCATTTCACGCCATTTGTTCCCGCGTAAAGCGAAGAGATTATTTGCAAAAAGTGGATCGAGTTCTGGATTGGCCAATGGTTTGTGATCCACAAAATTGTCAAAATTTTTAATTCCAATTTCTTTGATGAGTTCAAGATCCCGTATCATTATTGATGGTAACGTGAAATCGTACATCCCTGCATACTTTGCCTTTGGCATTGAATCATATAACAGCTTTGATTGATCTATAAACGATCTTATCCTTAAGATCACTGGTCCACGATTGCCCACTAAAATGTGAGATTTCAAATAAGGGATTTTCATCCTTTCGAAATAACTGTGATGTCGTTTTACGTACACGTGTATAAAAGCAATTAAGGCTGTCACTATACCGACGGTCCATACGTTCCACCATTCCGAAATCCTTGCAATGAACGTGTACATTTTTGTACGAATTTCGTTTGTTACACGAAAACAAAATTGTGTTAAGTGTCAATTAATCATACATTCCCACTGGCACAGCTTACTTGATACTGACTGCGCAGTGAAGCAAACTCCTACTTATATATGTAGATTCGTGTAATCTATAATTTCATGTTATCAATATATTTCTTCAAAATATGATATATCTTAAAGACTGACAATGATTATATAGAGTTAAAAACTTTTTTTATAGACAACTATAGTACGTAATTGATGTTATATATTTAAACGTACAGAATGTTAGTCGGTTCAGTCCTCTTATCTATTTCATGAAGTACGATAAGTTTATCTTTATTTACACATTATCGCTCGAAGTTTTTTCATATTTCACGTACACATGAAGCGACACTTGATTTAATGCAAACAGCCTTTCTCAACAAATATTATTGTTTGACATATGCAACCTCGTATACTCAATTGCATGTAACGTGCTAATCTCTCAATGATTCGGAAAAGAATGATCCTACATGAACTGCGGACTCTTTTATCAAGGGTACCAGATATGATAACAATTGGACGACTTTGACGTAATACAGTTTGATTAATAATACCTATTACAGTGACTATGATTGCCAAGGGTAAAGTAATGAAGCAAGAAAAACGATCCATTGCCATGATCTGTTCTAGTTGAACAAAATGAGTATAAACTTGATAGTTTAATCGGATGAACATTTTTTATACGTGTGTAAGTGAGGTGTTTTATACTATATTATTGCTGACAATTTGATACTATTTATTTAGCTATTCTCTACAGTGGCGTGTTCTAATAGGAAGTTGTGCAATATATGTTTTATTGTAAGTCAAATATCATATAATAGTGAAAAATCGTTTTGAAGAGAATCATAATACGTAAAAAAAGCTATGAAAAGTCTTGTTTTAATCAACTTGACTAATAAATTAATAGTCTTGATTATGAAGACCCTGTTAAAACTTGTGGAAGTAAGAGTACAAGTCAAACTTGTAATGAAGAAAAATTTGTAGAGATTCCGATGCAATTGTAAACTGAAGTTCTAATTTGGATATCTAGTAAGTGATTAAAGTGATCTATTTAAAGCTTCAGTTGTAACTATTCTATCACCTGTACCCTCCGTTACACACACATTGAATTTATAACATCTTCTTTTCTCCGTTTGCTTGTGAGCACTGTCATTAGTTTTTATTGTTGTGCTTTTATAAAATAAAAAGTACGAATGAGTGCAACCAAGTTGCGTTTAATTTTCTTTCTTCCCATAAATTTCTAAAATTATCGATGTTACAAGGATAGCATAAATCTGTCTAAGAAATATAAGAAACAATGAAGTTGAAAATATAAAATGAACTTAATATAGTTCTTAACGTTGCCAACAAAATTACCGTTCGTTATAGATGCTCGTGATGCAAGAATAGCCTATGACCATATGCAGATTAGATACTCGTTTAGAATTGATTTTGAAATACAAATAAAATGTAAAGTATGTGACAAGTGAGCATTAGTATATAAATTCTGTGTAATGGAGTTCGAAGTGGACGAGTACTACATGCAAAATAATTTTGTTCCAACCAATTAAGTGCAAACCACGTCTAAATTAATGTTTGCCAGTTGAGCGCAATTGCAACGAAGTATAATAGCACGAACGCGTTGATATTATCGGGTCCATTAAGTCCATCGAGTGAAATGAGCTATGAGAGTCAGATGGAAATGGTAGCGTGAAACGATAGTGCCATAGGCGCAAGAAATTATTTTCCCTGAAACGAGAATTAAAATATATACAGCAAAAATGAGCTATTTGACGTGAAATTTTTTTTTATGTCGATAGCACAAATTTTCTACGAAGATGAAGATTAATATTAGAGTAGTTACTATTAATAGTACTTTTTTGTAGTATGTTTACGAGTGGCAGTGAGAAAAGAGTGAAAAGAAGAGAACGAAAAATTTCGCGTTTCCCACAAAAGTTCACGGACGGTTGAAGCTGCGGTAAAGGGAGGAAAAACGCTTGGAAAGGTATCGTCGCGCTAATCTACATAAATCGCAGCTAGCATTCTACACTTCGCTAACTACCGGAGCAGGCGAAGCTGAGATCTTTATGGTAGCAATAAACCCAACCTTGCTGCTTCGAGTTACAAATGACTACTGGTTGCTGAAAACTATTGCTGCATATACCGCAAGCCTGCGCTGCCGTACTGGCCACACAGCCTCTATCAAATGGGACCAGCTATAAATTCTGCTAAAGTACACCGCGCAAGGATCGCGTTAATAATTGTTATTAAATAGCTCGTAGTATTATGGGGTGCGTTATACCCTACCCTATGGCAAAGCACCATGAAAATTGAAACTGATGCTTTTTATACGGAGTTACCTGACTTAAAGCCTAGTCCATAACACATAACTAGATTCGATATTCATGGGCCATATAAATATGTCAGTCGCGTGTCATATTTAATCCTTTGTCCTTTGTGTGCGGATTTTTACAGATTTTTATTAGGTATCTTATACAGCAATAACGGAATTTCGAAAGGATACCTTGTGGCGTGTGTATAGGAGATGAGATATCAATGAAATAAGGATGAAGCTGGGACATTGAATTATAATAGTACTGTATTATTTCGAATGCGTACGTGTTGTTAAGATGTATCTAGTTTTGGATCGAATGCCAAAATATATGAGAAGCATAGCGAATATATGTATTTGGGTTTGACCACTCGTGACGCATAATTCATAATCGCATAGAAGCGGACAAACACGTGTTTAATGAACGGTTTAATGAATTTGGTGAAGTCCGTTCCGCGGTACGTCAAGCTATGCATATTAATAACTATGTTAATACTTGCACTCAATTCTCTCCGACCTAATGAAAAGCGACTATCGGGTATCTGTATTTTCATTGCACGAACAGCCTTCGCGTACACGTATCAGTCTCCGTGAATCAATTGACACTGGACACATATTCGAACCCGCGAAAAACCGAGATATATAGAAGATATTAAAATCGATGACCGATACATTTTTTTAGAATGATTCAATAATCGACTTGTTTCAATTAATTTAATAATTTTTATTTATTTTCTTTTTCCGCTTTTCCTGCATTGATTGTGCATTGATACGCCAAATGGATAGTCCATTTGTTAATACGGTAAGATATTTATAATGATTAGTTAGTGTTATCGGTTAGATTGCACCTTATTTTTGTTAATTCAATTTTCTCTAATAAAATTGTACTATTTTATATAATTGCCAGTCCACAAGCAAAATTATTTAAAATGTTAGATGGAAAATTACGAAGCCCATGGGAAAATTTCCCTTTGCCGATGTACTTTTGCCAAAGGAAATGCGTGACAAATCAATGGAAAACCATTTATTTTCTTTGGCAAAACAGTATTGGCGATTGAGAAATTTTGCTACGGGAGTCCTTAGTACGAAACGCGTGTTCCCATCTGACTATGCATATAGTGCATTCGAGTACGGTCTGACACACATTTTTTGGCCTACGTAAATTAGAGTAGCTAGCTAAGTTTTGTGTCTGTACGTCTAGTCATTCGAACCGAATTCTCTTCAAAGGAAGAGTTCGGGCAGTGCGTTGCAATGCACATATGAACTGATCAGAGCAACTGCTCGGGTTGCTTGAATTGCAGCGTTATAGTTATATGATCTCAATGATATAATGATTATCATAACTATGCGACGAATTTGAGATAATAGCATAGATTTCGTTGAATTAATGTTAATATATTTGATGCACTTCGGGTTCAATGAAGAAAAATCAATTTCTTTTCACTATATCTGGCATAAATTTTTTTTCCAGGTATGCAATGTACCAAATTTGGTTGTCCTCACAAACAGCAAAGCCAACACCGAGTTATGCTAGAACTGAAAAAGGCAGAGGCAAGGCAATCACAGAGATAAGCGAACAAGATGAAAAGAAGGACAGAAGAAAAAACGAATAGGAAATCGTTGCTGTAATAGAACGAACTGAGGACAGAGCACGAAGCAAATGCAATCTATACAGACATATTCTACGATAACTGCTTCAGATTTCAAGGATTTCCAGGATCAAGCTGCTTTCGTAAAACTTTCACGTCTTTACAATATTATTCACACAATTCTGAATCTAAAGGCGATCGCTATTACACGAATCCGTCCAAATGATTCCGCAGGATTCTATATTTTTAAAACGTAAGCTTAAATGTAAATTTCGTGGATTACTATATTATCGTTTAATGTATGATAGAAAAACGTATACAAATGTAACGTCTGAAACGAACGACGATTACATATTATCGATAAAGCAAGAAATGGGAGACCGATAGACTCTGTAATACTCTTGTAATAATTATTTTGTGTCTAGAATAACTGTAGGTTGGGAGAACAAGTGAATCGATAATTCACTTATTCGCGTTACTTGATATTTTTTAGACCTTAGTAACCATTTGAGACTTTCCATGGACGCGCAAATTGCTATTAGGCATTTTGATGTTGGAAAACCTCGTAGGGGACAACAAAAAAAGATGCTTCTACGAGCAAAAAGGATGATTGCATGTCGAAGTGCATCACACAAGAGAGAGTGAAACAGAGATGGAAGCCAGCCCAGTTAGGCAGCCACTGAACCGTCCAGCTGGTAAGGCAGTCAGATAGGCAAGCACTTGCTGGCTAGATGGGTCGTCAGTAACTGCCCAGTAATTGTGTTTGCTAATTGAAATTACGGCATCCTGCTGGACGTAACTCAACTACGGGAAGGCACACGTGATCCGTAGGACGTTTCATGTCAATGACTGCCGAGAAAACCCCTGCCAAAGATATCCGCCACTACGTTCCCCTGTTGCGTAAAACGTAAGCTTTCGTTTATACGTCATCGTCTACGGCAGGACGTGTTTTCAAAATAGCTATCATCTGCTAGATTAATATTCATAATTGGAAGGCGATTGAAAAATTAATTTGGGTCGATAATACAGGTCGCTACGAATAATTAAATACCGTGATAAGGAAATTCAATAAATTTAGAATTAATTGAAGTCAGGTTAGAGATGTACAATGTGAAATATAATTATCAGAACGTTACGCAAGGGCTCACGTAGATGGCAAGATGGATTGCTGATATAATTAGGTGATTAATTAAAACGTAACCAGGCAATTGGCAAAGGAGGAGTGAGACGGCCGAGAAAAAATTCTTTCATTCGGTTTAATAACCTGGTTGATAAGATAGAGGAAGTGGGGTGAGATTCGCTGATGAGGTGGAGTAAGGGAACAGCATAAGGTAGGCGCAACTCGTGAGAGGATTGCACGGCGAACAGTTGCAGAAGCAGCAGGGATAGATTTTTTAATTTTGCGAATTCTTAATTATTTCCCAAGCTAGTTTTAAAGCCTCTTCGCTTCGCTCGGCGGGCTCGGGCTGATACCGCCCCGCAACACAATCTTCTGCCTGTAATTGAAAAGGGCTGAGACTCGTCTTCTCGGAAAGAAATGCCCCACCTTTATGCTACGGTTTTACCTTCCGCCCTTCACCTTCCGTCTTTTGGCCATCCTCCTTTAAACACTTCACCTCCTTTTTATCCTCAGCTTCATGTTCAATTCAACCAATTCGTCTATACAAATACAATTTGTTTCCCTCGGATAAAGTGAGTAGCGATTTTGAATAGATACTGCTAAAAATTGCTGATACAGCTTCACTCTCGATGCGCTCTTTTTACAACTTCATTTTTCGTAAATCCAAAGTATCTTTTTATTTTTCTTGCTAATTATACAGGCGGTTATTAGGAATTTGGAAATTTCGATTTTATTTAACGATCCGAATGATTTTTTTTATTCAAGAATATACAATTTAACTCGTTTTTACAGTCAGTTTAAATATTCGAATGAGATGTTAGGAATTAAGAGACTTCTCTTTGTTTTTTGCATTTTTTTCACGGTCCATTTATGACTTAGTTTAGTATAAGTAAAATTATTTAAGTTTTTCTAATTATTATTTCTTATATACTTACAGACTTGACAATCACTTTTGTTGTAGACATCTGACAGCTTGAATATATTCTGAAACAATGGAACACAAATTGGAAATAAGTAACAGGAAATAGTAAGTATAATAAATATTATATTTGCAGTAAAATATTAGAATATGAAATATAATATTATATAGTATCATTGATAATTAACTTCGCTTTTAATCTCAAATTTCTTATCAGTTGTGTACTGTTTGTGAGGAAAATAATTAGGGTACCTAGTTACTTTAAATAGTTGTCAGGGTCCTTTTCAAGGTGAGCTGATAAATCCACGTTATTACCCAATTGGGCCCAATGAGAAAATTACTGATTTCTACGATTGCCATTTAACAGTCATAGATTCTTACTCTACATTATAATTGAGGATTCTTGAAAGAAAAATAACCTGTGAAAAAGTTTAACCTAACTCCCGATTTAAACAGTAAATTGATTCCGCAAAAGTATCGTGTAAATGAAATCGTATAGAACGAATATTCTGCAAATTGAGGATTAGGTGCACTTTTAAACTGTGTTAAACTGAAAATTAATAATATTTTTCAACCTTGCAAAACAAAAATCGTGCAACTCGAAGGTTTGGGTGTATGTTATTTTTTCTGCTGATTTTCATTTGTCATTTTCTGTTGTGCTTTCTTCAAGTCGCGCACGCCAGTCATTCCATAAATGATGAATTATTTAGGACATTTAGATAGATCCCGTATGGACCAAAATTATGTAAGTAGATCAGACAGCTAGCATAGAACGAAGGAATGGGAATACTGCGGCGTTTCCAAAATTGCGGTTAATGATTTGCCTCCCACAATTGTAGCCCTTATGAGCTATTATTATTATTTTTTTTTCTAAAGTATGAGATTTAATATTTAGCCACAATTTCGGAAACGCTGCACTTTACCAATTTTCTTTTCTTTTTTTTTCTACTTGGGAGTACAAGGACCCTTATTAAGAAAACGTAACCGTCCGTTAACGGACCCATAAAGGTTCCACAGCGAGACCCTAACTTAATTATGGAAAACTACTTATAGAAAATCTCAACAAGATTTCCGCACTTCGTTTATCGTCAAACTTGCATTTGGTTTATCAGTGACAAAAAATATAATTAGGTAACCAGCAAAATTCTCCAATAAAGAACATAATTATGCTAGTTGAAAAAGCCAAATTGATCACATAAAAAAATGAAATCTTAATATAAGATATGACGTCATTACTCACAGCAAGAAAATATTAAAGAAAGAATCAATGACGACAGTCATGTCGACGAGCAATGAAGTCATAAAAAGTATTCAGCAAGCACAGATCAGAAAAAAAGTAATTAAACTCTATAAAAGGCTGCTGTCGCAATTGAATTAAATAATAAATGGAAACATATCTTAATAAGCAGACAAAGAATGATATCGAAGAAAACCAATCGACGCAGCAACGAAAGCAGCAACGTTTATCGCATCAAAAATCGATATGGAATATCTCGTGGGCGCGTTGAAGGGTGATTCAGTGGGTGGGTGGATACGTGTGAAAACGGTATTTCACAGAGAGTTTGATGAGCTCCCGCATTAAGCCGGGGTAAGTAATTATCGACTGAGCAGTGACCAGGGTAGCCTGGTCCGGCCACTCCCTCTTGGGTGTCCCAGTGCGTGTCACCGCATTAACCACCCCTGCAGACATCGTTTTCATCAAAGTTCAAACGCTGGATATCGGCGATGCTACGATCTGACCTCAGCGTGCCTTTATTAACCGGCGACAATCGTAATTTCCTCACAGAATTGGTTCACGATCACATTAGGCCGTCATTGCTGCCTGCTGGCTCTACTGATTAAACATGTCGTGTAAAATAACTCAATTCCATTCGACAAAATAAATATAATAACCAGAATAAACCTTCGTGACTGAAGTGAAACTTCCTGTTCGATATAATGAAGCAGCTGTCACCTATTTGACCTTGTAACCTCAATTCTAAGTAGCTTTTATTGTTATATTGGGTTCCCTTTATTGCAAACATTTTCTACCTGCGTTTTAGGTAATGGCTAGGCATATGAATCATAGTATAGGATCGTATAGGGCATTTTTGTATCTGATATGATTGTCACATTGGATTGAGCACTCTAGAGAGGTAAGTATTCGATAGAGCAAACACAACGAATTACGCAATGTAGATCGATAGCAGCATTCATGAGTATTAGGTATCGTGTATATTTATTTTTGATAATTATTCATGGATCGCTGTTAAGATGGTAATATCTTAAATCGAATTATGATACTTATATGATAATAATCATTATTTTATGTTAAATATTTAAAAGGTTTTGTACAGTGACTGTGTTATTATAATTAACTTAAAAGCTTCGCAAACGTCGGTTTCAACACAATTTCTTTGCAAAAAATTGTTTCACCTCAGCTTTTAGACACGTACTATCTAAATATTGTATTTGTTTGTTGAACTAAAGTATTGCAAAATTAATAACATTTTGTGTAATAACATTTACTTATGGCAAAACGCTGGTTATGAAGAATTAAAGAAGAAGTAATGAGATGGAGAAGCAAGAAAGTCTCCTAAATCTTTGTATGTAGAAACGAGCAATTCGTAAGAAAGGTTGATACCAGTAAGTGGCAAATATTTGAGTTTTGAGCTACTTGTGCGTCTGTAGTATGCTTGCGATTTTGACTTCTGTTAAGTACCAAGAAATTGTCAAAATATTCCTATTATGAACTTGTGCAGCCGAAAAGACATTATACGAGAGGAATTTGAGTGAAGGAAACAGATGTTCTATTCGGAAGTGATCAGACTGCTGGAATGAAAGTTTTCTATGTTTTTATGAAATTTCCATGAAGTATCTTTGAAATCAGATTTCTTGGTCGCAGAAGGAAATTTTCTAACCTGACTTGTCTATTCAAGTCCAAAAAGCCTTTGCCTTTAGCTTCCTTGCCATATCTTCCGTACTTCTTTCAATATGCTCTTACGAGCTCCACTTTTTGACTTGACATTTCTAATTCTCCCTTTCTGGCGTAATCGACTTACGGAGGGTGGTGAAGGAGCTACTCGTAAATTCCACAGACTGGGAAAACCGAGCGGATTTCTTGTCTTTGGTGCATCGTAATGTTCTCACGTTCCCTCAAGCACTTTCGTGCGCTGTGAACCGAATAAAATATTTCCGTATATTTTGCAAATTCATATATTGCGTCATCGAAGGCGATCTCTACTCGTGTAAAGTACTCACGGTACTCAAAATTCGGCAGGTTAAAGAATATGCATAAATCATACGACCACTAAGGTACATTCTCGTATTTTGAGGTAATTTTTAATAATAATGAAGTTGAATAAGACAACTAGTTTCTCTTTCTACGAAAAAATTAGTAAAGCATAATAATTAGTATATTTATTGGTACTGACAATGAGTATATAAATATGCAGTATTTAATCTTTCCTGTGGTTACTAATTGATGACTAAAAAAATTATAAAGATTTATATAATACTTGAGAGATGTAACAGATTATTGGAAAATTTGTCTTCATCAATTTTAATAATTAAATCGTGAAAATCAGATACACGATTGTACGATACTATAAGAAAATCATGCGTGCTTCGTCAATTTAATGAAATACAAAGCGACAGGACATTACAGGGTATAAGGTACTATAGTGCTCCTTGAGGAATGAGAAGTACATGGCTAACAAGCAGTAGGGTGACCGATGACTCAATAAAGGGGTTGATTGACATTCCCTGGCTTCCGTCTCCTCTTACAACCTTGGAAAACTTAAATTCCCATTACTTCCAAAAAAATTTGCCAACTCGCGTCATTGGCTCGTCTTGCCTCCCCTCTATTCACAATTGGTTACCTGATGCCTAATACGAAGAAAAGGAGAACAGGCAACTGCACCGTAATTTGAAGCAGACACGCTCCATTGGAACGTAGAATCCATAAGAATTCTTTCCTTTGGCGTGATTCTTATCTACTTCCATTTCGCTTTCTTTCGTTTTTCAGTGGAAATGAAGTTAACGTAACTTTGAGAGTTTTAAAGCTTCTTTGGTGGTCTTGGACCATACATTTACTAATTTTGATGATAAGTACGTGGAAGCGAGTATGAACTTTTTATCAGTGATTGGGAAATTGACGAAGGTATTTTGTAATTTATGTATTATACTATCCGGTGGGAACACAAAGAAGGAGCTTAAATGACAGCTGTAATTGAGTGTCTTAATAAGACTGTGAAAACAGGAGCTAATCAATTTGCGGAATTTACGATGGACGCCGACAACGGCGCCTAAATCCTTTGAGCAAGTCTACCGTCTCAAACGTCCATTAATGTATTCAAGACCATTCGAACCGCGATATCTCTGAACCTACATGGAAATTTCGCAGAGCCTTCCTTATAAATATTTAAATTGAAAGCAACCCTTTCTCGAGGGTGAGATCGTGCGCTTGAATTTTTCAGGCTTAATCGAGACGAAATTTAGCAGCTACTTTTATTTACATATTAGCAATACGCAGTTGAGTATGTTTTTGCAAAAGATTTCACCGTCACCTTAAGATCACGGACGAATCCACCACTCTCACTTTTGATTGATATTTTAAAAACATTATTTCTTCTTTATAGAAAGGTCAGATGGTAGCAATTGTAACGATTATTGTCAGTGCTTTAATAGCCATTCACGAATGGTGCCTATTTTTCAGTTGAAATTAAACGCATCCTCATTATGCTGTTAATGAAATCGTCGTGATAAGAATCGTTCGAGAATCATTCGTACATGATATCCTATCTGATGTTCACTCGTCTAAATTGACATCCGGAAGGTGCTACCTAAGAGCTGTAAAGTCCGAAGTGTCCTCGGGCTGAGTGTCCAAACAAAAAAGACTCGTGCCGTTTGGAGGAAGAAGAAGCTTTACCAAATTCCCAGTATACACAGGCGCTGTTTATGGAGTTCTTTTTACGGCGCCCAAAGGATTCCACGATACTGACGCGACGCTGCGTAGAGACACATGCCTATAGGTATAAAGCCGTGCTTTCAATGCGCGACGGATAGAATAGCTACGTAGTGAATTTAATTACGCGACTCGGTCAGTATTCTTTTTATTATTTCGGTGCGTACATTCTACGTTTCGCTGGAGGAGAACGCATAAATGTGCGCGTACGAACTCGTTCTGTACGCCGCTTCTATTCGTGTTGCACGGAAATAGCGACTTCAAATTTTGAAAAAATTCGAATAAAATAAAGAAAGCTACGACCACACCGTTTTTGCGTATTCGCTAAAGACGTTAACGCTAAAATCTACCAAATTTAATGAAAGAATTTTTGGGACTTTGATGTAATCTTTGATCGTTATTTTTTGTTGAGTTTCTGTACAATTATTCATATCTTTATTTATCTTCAACGGACTCTCGATAAACGTTAAGACGTTTCAAATTTTATTATCAAAGATAACTTTGTTATGTCTACCTGGTCATTCATTTTAGACTGACCAAAATAACCATGATAAATATCTCAATTAATTTTTTGCATTAATTTTTCTAGGGTTGTAGCGTGCTCATATCAGATCTAAAGACCGATTATATTCATACGTATATATAATATATTGATACGTCTGTATCATTATCGAGGTCAAATCTGCAAAATGCTTGAAAAAGATTTCGGTCCAAGAAAATTCGATTTCCACACTCGTCGGTAATTTTTCCAAGTTCACGATCTTTCAGTTGCTTTGAAAGTTGCCGCCGTTTCGTATGGCCTTATCCTTTCGATTCACGAGAAAGATTCAATTTTAGTATTATTGTACATAATTTGAGCATGCTTTTAAAACGTTCAGATATTTTAAAAGTATTCCTAAATTTACCAAGTAGTGCAGTAACCTTATTACATGTTGGCAGTTTTATAAGTATTATTGCCGGTAATGTAGAAAATTTCAAAGATAAGCGAGGGCAAACTTTATCAAGCAGGCTGCAATTTTTCCCACGTAGAATAATCGATGATCTTCGGATATATATGTATAATCTATTACTGTGCTGCTTGGTGAAAATTCAATGCGGGTAAAGAATATGTAACTGTAGCTGATTCTACGTTTTCCATTGAACTCGATAAGAGACGGAAAATAACGTACTATATTATAATAATTTAAGCATTAAATTTCACATTTTCGTTACTATCGGAAAGGAGAAAAGTACAATGACTTTTTGATTTTTTTTTTCAAGTCTCAAATTTTATCAAGCATTTTAGTGAGATTCTACGTAACAGAGCTATGATTTTATTATGAAACGTAACATATTAAAGAAAAATCTACAAACGATTGGCTAAACCAATTATGCTCGAATTTATAGCGGATATTAAGTTCAGGATGCAGATGCAACAGCAGCATCTGCAGACATCTGGCATTTTCAGTTTCAAAATCGCATACGCACAAATACGCAAAATTTCAGCATCGTATGTGTGCATCCTGATTTTAGGTAAATGGTGTACCTAATATCATTGAAATTTGCAGAAAATATTTTGAGCACATTAATCAAACAGCGTTATTTGGAAATGTTTAACACTTTCAGTTTCAAAATTAGGTTTCAAATGTTCTTTTGCAACAGGGAATGTATAGCATGTGATTGCATGCTTTAACGGGTCGTTCTTCAAACTAAGCACGATTGCTCCGATATTTTAATAGCGAAGCAGTAACGAATTCATGGAATGAATTTTGGAATACGTATATCTGGACTATCGACAACCTAGTAGATATTTCCTAGTAGATAGACGAAGCTCCGACCTGTATCTGCTTTGGCATTAGGTAGTTTTCCTAGTTGCCGTCTAGATAGAAGTGGAAAAAAGAAGCTTGTACCCGGTTAAGATCCACTTACATTTTCTACTAGGGCTAGAATCAGAGTAACTTTATCGCTATAGATAAGTGGCTATGCAATTTGATATGCGTCTCAATTTTTCATATTAATTTCAGGAAAATTCTATGTGCGAGTGAAATGGATATAAGAAGAATGTTTTATGTACGGCGTAATGTTCTTGTATAGGGAATTCTTGATGAAACGGTGCGCAATATTTGGCTCTTTGGAGTCGAATCCTTCTCTCTAAGTAAAGCGCCAATTTCCATTAGAAATTCCCCTTTGGGAGAATTATCCTTGATCCCCATTAATAATTAACATGTTATACCTGCTTCCATTTATTGAACTCTATTTCCTCGTAGGTAAACCGTTTGTGATTCAAGATACACTGCAACAATGCAGTAAATCTGATCCTCTGACGATCCCAAATATAATTTCAAATTATAATACAAAGGTTATCATACAAATTGATAATATATGAGAAGATTCGTAGAACTAGTGTAAAATACAATATAATTCCAAAGTGTAAATCTGCTTTCTATCTTATTCAATTTACTCCGTGGATTTATTGTCCGCTGAAAGTTTGGAGCTAAGAAATTTAAATGGGTATAAGCTGGGTAGATGATATGAAGGATGATTGAGACAGATAGTATTATCGTCGGTATCATATATATGCATATATTTTTTAAGAAGGGTATAGTTCGCAGGACTTTTTGTCTCGAGTATTGGCACCTATGAGGAGACTCAGTGTTTGTCAGGACGGACCTAATAGCATCTTGATACATACAGTATACTGTCAGGACCATAAAGCGGCACTACCACAGAATTTTCCGAAAAATGTTTCATGCTAAATACTCGGAATTGTGATGGGCTGAAAAATGGTTTCATTAAGTTAGATTCGGTTAGAACTCCAATGCTACATTTCTCCATGTTTAACTTTTTTAAATAAAAAACAGCATCCTCTTGCCGTTGTGAGTGCCACGCGTCCTCATAACTAGCCTTGGACAAGTTTATATATATAAAAATATTTTTATATATATACATATTTATAGATCGATATCGTAACAAAACGCGAAACCTGAATGCGTGATACGAGCAAATCCTCACCGTTGAGCAAAAAGCACGACTAGCAGAGCTCTACGCGCTTCGCTGTTTGTTTGAAGCACAGTCGGATGTGCTTGCGTCCGCAATCAAACATGGAGCGAGGATCCGGCTGAAGCACCCTTTATGTACACGTATATCACTCCCACGACCCCCCATATCTATCAACATACAGGGATCACGATATGTATATAAAGATTCCTATGTACATATACCGATTGCCTGTGTGCATGTTTAACATTTCAAAAAATCGAAGAGCGCCATTTTATGCAGATATCTTCTCCTTATTTAGCCTCCATAGAGATTTCACACGCACAAGAAGTAATTATGTTTTATGTTAATAGATAAATTATATAACGGAAATACGTTTGTGTGTACATATATAGGGTGTTTGTTTATTTTAATACGAAAAGATATGTTATACACATGCTGCTGAAAATTATAGTTGTTAGGGTGAAAATTGAAAATCGATGTGTTTATCAGTATTGCATAAAAAAAATCATTGTTTCATCTAATTTTCACGATTTCAGGACGTGACGTCGGTTAGTAAAATTTGAAAAAAGATTGCCTCTTTTTTTAACACTCTGCCAAGTTTGTCAGAATATTTTACATAGATTGTACTGGGATGCATAGATTTTACTTTGAAGCCACATTGTTCGATTTAAAAGTTTGTTAGTTATTCAAAGGTATGGTAAATATTATCGTTTTATGTTGTACGCAGTATCTGTCTACTAAACTTGGATAGGCAGGTGCACAAGTTCAAAATTCAGATTTGAGTGAAGTAGACAGAGAGAAAAGGCTTTCGCTTATCAAGTAAAGAAGGAAAGGGGGGAAAAAAAAGAGAACGGAAGGAGAAAACAAGATGGAACAAGGCTGCTGTCAACTCTTGAGCAATTTTAAATGTAAATTTAAGTATTGGCTCCGTTGGCTGCTGTCTGGCACGGAACATCCGACTCTTCCGATGTATTTGCATGTTAAGTGCCCACGACCCAATAACACCCCCCCATGGAAGCCTCACACTCTTCTCTCATGGCGTTTTATGAGCTACCCTGTGTTTCCCGGTAGACTTTGTGCTCCTCTTGCCATCTCGTCAATCGAGACGACTGAATGGTATTAAGCCAGTTTTCAAATATTAAGAAGCTACGAATCGATTTATGTTGCTATTTAGACATTACTAATTCAACAGACAATTTTTTTCACGGCTCTCTACGTAATAAGAGTAGCACCAAAAGTCGACAACTTCCTTCTTCCCCTCTTAGTAAAAAAAACAATTACATGGGCAAATTTGATTTTTCAAATTTTTGCTCTCCGACGAAGATGCTGATTGCTACGTCACTCAATGAATGATAGATTGTCATTGACGGAACTTAATAGTGGTCGATATTTGAGGCAATCGAATTGACTTTCTAGTACATCGTACCGGTGCAACGTGTCAACGAGTTGTGTACTTGGAAAATTGGGACGCGTGAAAATAAGCCTGGATATACATATCTCCCAGTACATCTATACCAGTGATACCGCTGTGTTCTTTGGTCTAAAATTCTTTATATCGTTCAGGGATCTTCCTGATTCCTGGGTCGCACAAAAGGAGGTTGCCAGCTGAACACGTATGTCAGGTGATTGACAGATACTCAAAATTCGGACGAGGAATACTTGGAAGCCTGAAAATTTGTCATGGCGGAGCAATCCAAAAAGTATAGAGGCGAATGATACTAAATGATATATAAAGGGATGCGCTAACTCGTTGCTCTTATTCTTCCAAGAGCCAATCTTGTCTACTGAATTCTTATTTGTTTTACTTATTTTACCATTTTTTTATTCCAAATATTCAAATATGAAGTAACCTATATACATCCGACGTAGGGGGTAGCCATATCAGAAACTGAAGGAAGGTTTCTCGAAAATTTTATGGAAGTCGTAAAGTTAGTTGACTCGCCTTATGCAAAGCCCCGTTTTCTGTTCCCTGATTAACCTGGACTTGGAACGTAGGCATAGTTTGCGATACCATGTAGATCCAAGTCATTCTATCAGAGTAAAATTGTACGTTGACCATGACGTCCAAGTGTTGGATGCCCTTCCGCCTCATCTATTGAGTTTGTTAATACTAAAATAATTATTATATTGTCAACATGAAATAAATTATTTAAAAAAATATTTTTGTATCCGCAAATAAGACGGATATACATTTACCGTTAAATTTGAATTACCTCAAATTATTTACTACATATTCGGAAAATGGAAAGTAATATAATTATTGGAGAAAACTCACTCTTACATCCCGTTAGTTTTCATCCACAATAGAATGAGCAATATTGTTTAATGAAATATAAATTTTCTCCAGAAGCGCAAATACTACATCAAAACCGACGTAAGTTATAAAATACCAGATAAATAAAAGACTGATCTCGAGACATTAAGGGATTGAAGTAAAGTTCAAGAAATTCCAGGAAAAGCAGGAAGAGGAAGATAAAATAAAAAAGAAATGGCTAACAATGGAAAAGGGTCTCTCGCGGTAAATTTGGGTTTTATTGAATAAAACACGCGTCAACCTCATTCGTTTTCGACGTTGCGCGGCTCCCCGAGACTATTCCGCAAAGCAGTACCATTATTACAGCACGCTAGCTTATAGCATCCTTGCGTGCATTAAGACCGTTTTTTTTTCCACTCAGCAATGACACTTCGGCCACAGGAATTCCTGAAATATCCGTTCGGCATGCATCTTCCGAAGCTACCTTGCTAATAATCGTGCCTCCTTTTATTCATCATTTTTATCAATGGCTACTGTCATTCGGGTATTTAGGAAGCGACTTCCGGAGCAATAAATTTTCATATTCTTCAATGACCGCTTTCACCCAATTATATAGAATAAATACAATTGCGTGATACTATATTTCCCGAGCATAAATATAATCAAGCTACCTGATATTTCATCAGGAACGGATTAGGTATCAGTAAGGTGTGCCCTATTTGGCTCGCCTGATAACGGCATGATTCGAACCTGATTTCAGATCGATATGACTTGCCTGATCAGGCGAGCCTAACGCATTTGAAGTCAGGACCATACGAAGCGTTGATCAGGCGTTCTTGATCTGAAAGAGCCTGCATTGTTTCCGATACTCCTCAGGTGGATGGATAAATCGAGAATCGCGCCCATGTATGGCTAAGAGGACTTTTTCCTCATATTTAAGTTTCTGTACTGGTAATTCAAGCCGTTCATTTTCTATTGCTGTGAAATATAGCGAATAGTAAAATCGAATTCTCCATAATAAATACGTGGCTAGTAGTCAACGTAGCGCGCATCGGCACATCCAACTACTAAACTATATCACGATTCGCTCTTTTAATGAACATTTTTTCTAAATCCTAACAAATACTTTTTTCTATACTCTGCAAAGTTATGGTTATAAGATTTAATATATCCAGTAAAATGTACATAGTAGTAAATTCAGTTGATAAGAGTGGATTTGTATAATTAGTGAATTGGCGAAGTAAAGTCGGTTCATATCGCATTAAATCACTGACTTAGTAGTGGATTAGACATCATTCGCATTTATAAAGTGAATTTTCAAACTACTGAAACAATCAATACAATTTGAACTGATTCATTTGTAGAAAGTAACAAGAGTTTCAAATACGAAATAATTATATTTTAACCATAAGTGGGTATACATAGTGCTGCAAAGTATTGCCAAACAGAATAAAAAAATTATGAAATCCTGTACGAATATAACTCCACAAATATATGACGTATATATCTCTGGTCGAAGGAGATGAATTTTGGAGATAATTTTGTTACCGCATACATCGAATCTAAGGATGTACTATTAATGAATACAGAAATTGGACGTATTTTTTATTACAAGTATAGCAATTATAGAGAACTAATAATTGAAGATGGAATTGTCGTGATATTAATTTATGAATAAATGCAGCGAATCGGTGTCTAAATTTGAGGGCGAGCTGAATGTTCATCATACTGAAAGTGGGGAAGCAACATAGAAACGAGCATTATCTCCCGTATGATGAGACTTACGCTTAATGAGGTCCCATGCGAATGTACCTCCACATTTTTTGTGTGATACTTTTTCCATTGAACCAAACTGTAAAAGTAGCTTTTAAAATCGCGCAGTTAGTTCGCAAAAAATTTAGAAAGCATCACCGCTATTGCTAATTATCATAACTTTTCGTGTCTGAGCAGCAGCTACTATAATGAATGTATTTTTAATGGAGGCTTGGAAAATCCTACTTTATGGCACACGCTGTATTCCGGGAACAAGAGCCTCCTGGGAAAAGGATTAATGTGAAAATCATCTTGTACGTAATGGATATTGTTATTCCGAGTCTATATATGTATAGTTCTTTTCCCTTCGACTGGGAATCACTGGTTTGTTCAGAACCAATTCTGTTCTGTTTTTAATTTCTTTCCCTTCGTTCCTCGAATAGTTTCGTTTGTACTTCCCGATCTTAAGACTTGCGTTAGTACTTTGCGCTTCAAATAGGCAACATTTGGACAATATTCCACGTCGAAGTTCAAAAGAGAAGCTCGTAGGACCCTCGTGGAAAACTCCTAAGTCGTAAAGAAAGAATGAATACATTTTTCTTAATTCACTAACTTTCCATCATTGATTTATATTCATTATTTATATGCAAGCATTAAGGCCATATGACAATATTTATTTGTTAAAAAGTTTCTCATGATCTTTACTGGTATCGCTAAATTACATTGCTTGGTTACTATGTTGTTGGAAATTATTCAAATAAAATTTATTTAAATATTTAACAGTAAAGCCTCGTCATAATGTTATGATTTTAAAAAAGAATTTTTAACATTTAATAATTGATTGTTAACAAATTATTCGATTATTCATAAATTTAGTAGTCGATTACCAATTTTTTATTACTACAGTTTGTACTCGTTCAGGCTCAAATACTCTTCAAAATTCTTCTTCTTCTTATTTCTTTTGGCTTAATATCCCCGAAGTGATGAAATGCCACTCTTCAAATTTGAAAATGACTTAGCAATTGTTAATAAATAAATGTGTGCGTAAGTAGATGACGTTTATTTATTTTCCACGTTTTGGTAGAACATGGAATATTAAAATAGGTTGTGCTGGGACATGAATGTTCAAAATAGGTTAAAATCGCAAACGATATTAGCTATTACGTATAGCTTCAAAGCAGGATGTCAGAGTTGAAAAGAAGCAAAAGGGGCTTCGTCCGGAACCTCAAGGTCCAATGTAGGCTCAAAATTTAAACTCGAATCGTCCTTCGACGTGGGAAAACTGCGATCGTAAAGATGGCATACTTTCCCGGATTTCCGGAAAAGCTTTTCGTCACCCTTCTTCGCACACCCTCGGTACCTACAGGGTGTACCAAAAGCCGAGACTACGGGATAGGGAGCGAAGGGAACATGGATTTACTTTTACTGTGAGACTCGTTTGAATCACGTTTTACGAAAACTCTAACATTATCGTCTCTAGTTTCTATATATACATATATGCGGGTCCGCGGGAATTACGTATTTTTTTTTTCATTCCTTTGACATTATCGCCTAATGATATCTAGGATGAAAGGTAGGTAGGGAGGTAAGCACTAGAAAAGTTATGGCAAAGATTGTAGAAGTTTTGGAAAGCCCAATTAATATTAATTAATGTAAATTGTGCTTTTACACTTGCGCTTAAATTCTCGCGTTTGAAAGAAAGATGCGCCTGCGACTAAGAGAGAACTGAGAGGAGAATGCAAGAGAGACCACGAGTATGAATCAGCTTTACGTACATTTTCAAACTGTATTTTTGAAACATTTTTTGTTCAGAGCTTCTGCAATGAATTACCCATATGCGCTAGTTTATCACCTTCAGGAACGGAGACCGATTTTTGTGTGTTGGCTCAGCCATCATTTGCGGATCAGAGACGGAAATTCGTGTTTCGACGTCTTAAGGTATTTTCACTTATACAGCAAAGCATGTTGTGAACAACATTACTTTTCGTGCGAAAGGCACCGGCACTCAGAATGTTAAAACTAACATTGCTGAACATCGACATTGTTACCCCACTTGCATACAAAGCTTAATTTCGCTTATGACTATCGAGCGCAAAGAACGTCGGACACGAAAAACCAGAGAACCATGAAGTGCGTAGAACTTTATGCCTGCACTATTTTAGAAATGGAAATACTGGATATCAACTAAAATTACTGTTTCCTTTAAATTGCTGAAACGTGGTATTTTTTGTAAATTTCAATTTCATTTGTTTATTCGTTCGTTTGAAATTTCAAGTACGTACACACTGACGTATACACGTACATTGATACTTTTTTTGTTATAGTGGCGAGTGCACAAGACAAAATTCAACAACCCCGATGCGGTTGAACCTAAAAATGAAAATAAATTTGGCTTAACTCAAAAAATATATATTAAAAGCGAACAATTTACTTCTATCTTCTATTTTCCTTACGCTTTAGCTTATTCTCTGTTCTCACACCATCGTGCTGCATCAAACCATTGCACGTTTCTCTTTTCCCAACGGTGTCTCATTATTCATGCGCCGTTAAACGTTCCTGCTCAGTAAAACTCAAAGAAACGTCCCGAGTCCCGTCCAGTCATATTATGAAAAAGGAGAATTACAAAAGGGAGGATCGTTCCGACTGTATTTAAACGAAAAAATGCTTTGCATTGGGTTAGAAAGTTAAAGTCGTGTAAATTGTTGCGCAGCATAATTTAGCTTCAATTGTACGAAAAATTCGTTCAATTAATTCTAATGCAGATACGCGAGACTATATCGAAGAATAACTTTATTTTCTCAACACCAACAACATAAGTTTTTCATGGAAAATGGTTTTATTAACGTGCAAATTACATAGAATTGATTCTGAAAATAATATATGTAATAATAATGAGAACGTGATCCGGTTCTCGATGTCAGAGTAGAATTAGTGTATCACTTTATTGTTCCCAGTGAATTCATTCGCAAGATATAGAACATATTTGACTGACCCCGTTTTTTTTTAAATTATGAAATATATTTAGAAGAGGCATGTTACATATGAAAATCTAAACAGTTCTGAATAACGAAAATTTTTCTTATCTATAATAGATATACGAGGAATTATGCAGTGAGATCAAGCAAATAAAGGAGATGAGACTCGACCGAGTCTGTCGATTGTTCTAAAAAATCTGAATGCAATTAAGAATGAATATAATCGGGAACACGCCAGAGCTTAAATTGTCGTGTTATAAATCTTGATAAATCATAAGGAAGGTATATGTGACAATCATTGATCAGTGGAGAGTGGAGCAAACAATAAAGGCTTTCGTACAAAAGCCCAGTCTGAAATTCCTCCGTCCATTCAGACACGTGGGAGGTCGTCTGGACAATGCTATAACGTGTAAGTTCTATGCGCGGTCCTCGGTTCAATATTGAAATACTTTAGCATATTCTCGGCAATGTAAGTAAACGTTTAAGAAGCTTTTTCAAAAGCTGCTAAGACGCCCCGCTGTGGCTAGCGTCGTAGAAATAGAAAAATTCGAGGTATTCTACACGGAAAAGGTCTTTATAAAATCTTGCTGGATTTCATTTACGAAAATTGCATACGCAGTATCTGCCTATACACGATTTTCTTGCAGATATGCCAGCATTACCAATTTCACTATTATTGAGCAACGTGAAACATTTTTATCGAAGATTGACTACCGCAGTGAATCGTAGATACATGAAATAGCATACTGATTTTAGCTTGTTATACAATTTCGCGTTATTCGTTTTAAGGTTATACATGTCATTGTCGATGGATATAAAATACTATAAATTTTAATGCCATGACCTACTGAAAGTTCCTTGAAGTTCTTTTGAAATATATGTGTTGGGATGATCTTATGTGAACCTACCAGAAATCCTATGGGATTCGGAAGAGATTTTGATGGTGTTCCTAGAAGTCTATGCACTATCTGCGTGCGAATATACATCTATAAATATATTCATACGTATTGATATTTCTATGTTATATATGATATATTTATACGAAATTCTTTTCCACTGAAGAAAAGAGTATAGAATATGAAATTTGTGCACAATATTTTATAAACTAGTATCTGCCGATTGTTAATATTACATTATGACGTCTTGTATGGTCGTACGTGAAAATCAATTGAGTTTTTAGTCGCCATCATTTTAACGTTTACAGGGCAAAAACATCCCTTGTATATCAAAGTGGTGCTGTAATTCATTTATACTGGAAATTAAATCTAACCTATAATATGATCATCACTGTAATACTAACTAACTTAAAATAGGGCGTTAATATAAAAGAAGAGACAATTTTTATGAGAGGAATCAGGAAAATACCATACCCAATAAATTCTTATTACCGTCTGTGGAGTCATGCGGGACAACGGCACTGCCCCAGCCTATTGAACAGCAAATAAATAACAATACCGTAAAAATTTACGGCGATATTCAAATCTATTACGAAAGAAAGCAAAATGTATTATTATCTAGCATAGTGCAAGTTTTATGCCCGTGAAACCGATAAGAAGCGAAACATTGAGATTGAAAAATATTTTCCCATAAGAAAAAATTGGACTCGCAAGCTCAGTATTGATCGTGCCCTTAGCTCAAAGAGAAGCAGGACATTTAAAAAAGATATTCTTACTGTAGCTTTTAGCGTTATACAGGGTGTTCAGGTCTAATGGCGCATACCTAGCAGAATTAGGTGCTCTATAGAAATAAAAAAATACATGTTTTCAATTTTTAGATCTAAATCTCAAAATAATTAAGATCAGCATTCGCCTGTCAGCATTAAATTGATCGAAATGTTTCCGAATAGAATTCCACAGTTTATTCAATATTGCTTGCCGCCCTAGCCATTGCCCCTTTCATTCATATTTACTTTTCATTTAATATCGTTCACTGCCATAAAGCCCGATTGTCTGTACGACTCCTCGTAATTATTTTAGCCCGCCTGTACTTTGACCATTTGACCAAGTCCGGATAGCTGTGAACACCCTATACATATTCCAAGCCGAACTTGATACTAAAAATGAATCCAACACGAGGAATGAGACAAGGATCGCGGTGGATCAGCATAAAAAAAATTATTTAAAAATGCAATATTCATCTTTACTACAATTCTCACTGTGATCGTAAAGTGTTGCTACATTCTGTCGACGCTTGAGTGCTGCGCCATAAATCTAGCATAACTATCTTGCACCTGGATATTCTGAGGGAATTATATTCCAATTAGTGAGAACAAGCACATTTACACGACGCTACAGGGGGTATTATCTATCTTGTCGATTTCTCGTAGAATTATTAGTAGACACAGCGAATGAGAATAACGTGTTTCCTATGTTCCTGCAATTTGCTTTGAGACTCGTATGCCAAAGAGCCAGGTATCGCAATCATAGATATCAACCATTCTGTAACAGTACGTCCTACTCGAAATGTAATGTCGTAATGTCGACTCGAAACTAATCTCGCAGTAATTTCGTTATAATTTATAAACCATTTAGTATTCTCATTGACACGAGGCAAAGGACAAACGTCATTATTTGATAAGAAGTGATAGAGAGCTGTTGAAAAAATAAATAAATAAATATTGTCTATTATGGAAAGTATGTCGTAAAACAGTACAATAAAGGAAAAGAAATACGTGTCGCCTAGGTGTATACGGCAGGAATGTATTTATGTCTGTGGCTTTGGTGTAGCAGCACGAGGAAAGAGAAAATATTTGATTTAAGTCGGTTATCCCCGCAATAGAAGATGGAAGAATTGTTCGATTTCCTGGATAGTCAGTGGATGTGTAGAAAAGAAGGAAGGGAAGGAAGGAAGAGAGCAAGAAGGAAGCCAGCAGCGTCGAATCGTTGTTGGCGACGGCAGCGGAAAGGTTTCTATTTGGGGAAGATAGCTCGAAGGTATTGGCTTCGATGTGCTTTTGATATGTTTTAATTCGTATTGGGAAACATGGCTCGTGAGTGGCTGCCACGAGATGGTACGGGTATAATCAATATCGACAAGAACCGACCCATGTTCCCTGAGGCATGAATCTTCCTCTTTCAGGCATCGAGATAAAAAGAAAAATACAGAGGGCTACGTACGTGTATATCGAAAGATAGACCAAACAGATTCTTCACGCCATCATACAATAAGTGACACGACTAATAAGTGAATTTATTTTATTGCAAAGACATATGCATCAATATATCTGACTCGTCATTGCCTGCTAAGTCTACATATACGCTTGGATTTGTTGTAGTTTTCGATTACGGTTTTTTAATAAGTATAAGCCTTTGTATCGTCAGTTCATATATAGTTATTCAAGATTATTACACGACCCGAAATAACCTTTATGGCTTACGGCCGATAGCTAACCCTAGCTGGTGCGATACTACTGAATAAATGCATATATCGCTCCATATGCCTTATCAGCCTATACACGTTCTAATAGTGTTATTACTAGATTGTGCCGTTATCATTGGTTTCTGTGATTCGTAGTATCATTATTTTCTGTCAACCGCGCTCCTTGGCTACTTTCGTAGAGAATGGTTTCGAGTCTTAATCGGAGCGTAACGATTAGACAGAGCTTGTCATTTTAATTCTTTGCGGACGTGCGTCGGCAAAAATAGCCACCCAAATCTGTTCACAGTTGCGGACACGTATTGTCGAGCGGTTAGCGTATGTTTATTTTTCTGAGCGATAAGATAAGCATGGGTATGACTAGACAGTGTTACGTGTCTCTTGAAAGTAAATTAGAGATCTTTAGCAATGAAGTCTTATCTTCTGTTAAATGCAAACTCACGATGAGTGTTATACATTTCGATAGCGATGGTATAGCGACGACGAATCTTATTTTGAATCTGACAAGTTCGAAGATGACAGTGCTTGAAACAGTGGAAACGAAATAGGTTGCATCAAGGAATTGCATACAGGCGACTGCTTTAAAAGATATCACACCATGCAACATTATAAAACGAGTCATACAATAAACCTAGCAAAATTAAATATGTTTTTTGGATTTTGCTCAAAAATTTGGTTGTATTTAAATAAAGTTTTAATTTTTACAACGCAAACGTTAAACGTGTATATTTTTTTCAACTGCGCCTCATACCTCTCGTCCACAGCGACCCTCGCTCGTCAGGCAACTTCGTCCGCAAAGGGTTAATTTGCCATTCAAAATTTAACCCTTGCTTGCTACTATTTTAAAATTGTTCATCAAGTTTCAAAGGTTCGATGAATGCCTCAGACCCAACAGTAGGTAGTGAGGTTTAATAATTTCAGGATGTCAGTGGCACCTTCGACTCATTCCCATCTCGAGAGCTTTGTATAATACAGCTAGCAGTACAGAAAGCACATTTCTCTCCATTTCTTTTCGTGTTAACCTTTATGATTTTTTCTCTCTTTACTTATATCTTCCATACAGTAGCTTGGAAATTAAACTATGTGTATTTATTATATATTCCTACGTGTTCTCAACAAGCCTGTGGTTACCCAAGCCAAGGGTACAAAAGCTTTCGCATGGCTGGTATCGGTTATTAATATGTAATTACAAGTCCTGTGCTCTTGAGTTTTGACATTTTCATCAGTCCGCGTGACACCCGTTAATACCAGTCGCGATTTAATAATCTTCAAGTGGAGAAATTAATGAAAACTGGGTATTATATTTCTCCAAGGAGCATTTTCCCCGGAGCACGGTGTCAACTTGACGAATCAATTACCCTTGAGTTTGCATTCCGTCCATATCAACGGTAATAACCAAGGCTACATTTTATAAAAGAACCCGATGGTTATCGATACAATGAGATCCGATGAACGGAAGTAACTGACGTAAGAAAAGTTACGAAGCTATATCCCTTGCGACAGTTTCTGCAAATTTCATTTCAAAAGGGAAACGAAATCGTAAAACGATTTCTGTGATTTCTCCTTTGCAGTCTCATACAATTTTATAATAGTTTAACCGTGCAACGATATACCTCTTCGTCTATAGTTTCAGACGCACGAAAAAATACTCTAGGTTATGACAGAACATTCGAAAGAATTATATTCGAAAGATATGATAAGTACGTGGTACCGAAGAATCGAAATTATAAAATTTTATCGAGCATGGGCGCCAATTTTGAGGCTCGTTGCGGCAACGGGGGAAAAAAAATAAGGAAAATAGATAAGGAAAAATAAAGAAGAGAGGAAAGGGTCTTTCCCTTAGTCCTTGCAGAATTGGAAGACAGGACACGAGGGTGAAATCGGGCAGGATATTAGGGGTTGAAACTAGGGGTAGTTCCGGCGCAGACACTAACCGCACTTTGCTACATTAACTTTTATGTTAGTGCATTCTACCGTGTGGCTTACCTGTTAGTGACGTCCGTCCGTCCTTCCGTTCTTTAGTTGCCATCTAAGCCCGCCAGTAACCAGTAACTAGTAACCATCACGCGTGTACACGCCGCCATTACTTGCCTATTACTTGCCAACCACCAACAATTTGGGGCTTACTTTTCTTGATGGCTAAAGTCGCGTTACGCGTTCCACAGTTCGGTACAGTATCCACAAATGTGAAATGTCAACCTGTTATTGAGCAACAGTGTTCATCCTTCGCTCAGTCCGTCAGTCGTCACGACCTTTCCGCCGCCTCTCTATCCCTACATAACCAACAACCCGTCACATCTTAACGCACGATTTTAATCGTTTCATTATTTTTTTTATTATTGATCGTTATAGGCAAATGGTCGAAATTATGTAATCGCAAATCAGGAATACAATCATATTATGGAACTTTCAACAATAAGGTATCCTACTTATTGGGGTGTTCGTGATTTTCGTAACGTTTGTGAGCTGAGCGTAACGAATCGGACTGATGACGAAATTTCATTCTGTTCGTTCAATGTAAATATTCGTTCACGTACCAAAAGAATGGAAGTAGCTATTAATTCATAAAAACGTTAACAACCGGAACCATTTTCGGCTTCATTAAATATGAAATTTGTACGATACATCCAGAGAGGAAGTCTCGTAGCTGAGAACATTCGTGGATTAAGCCGAAACTTTGTCATTATTCTAATTGGTTGTATAATTACAGTACTCATTCAATAATGTACATCCCCGCATCCGTCGTTAAGCCTTAAACTCTGTCGACGATTTATCAATATCTTCACAATGATCTCTGACCTCGAAACAGGAGAGGAACTTATTTGTCTGTACTCGCCCGAGTCAAAAAAAGTCCTATTTCGATTCTGTTTTGTTCTTCTCGGTAATACGAGAACAGGATTTATCTTTTTTTTTTCAACTCTAAATATGCAACAAATAAGCCTAGACTTGGGTGAAAAGAACGAAATCAGACTCATCAATACTTATTCACTGAACGACCAGACATCTATCAGGGCGAGGACGATGAAACCAGACCCATCAAGACCAAAGCAATACTTATTTTTTGACTCTGAAAATAATATTCTTAAAACCAATCTTTTAAGAGACCACGAAACGATTCATTAAAAAAATTATCCGAGTTAAAAAGAAAATACTGTTTCGATCCTAATGAGTCTGATCTCGTTCTTTTGGTCCGGATGTAGATCTATTTGCTGTGTATTCCAGGCTAATGCAAAACATAAATCCTGTTCTCGTGCTGCCAAGAAGAAAGAAAAATAATCCAAACAGAATTTACTTTTTTTGGCCCTCTTATATATGTATATTTCCCTCATCCACCACAGGGGGTTGAAAAATCTCCAATACATATATCACGGTTGTATTAGTGAAAAACCACAGATTATTTAGCACTATAGTAAATTTCGATACCTGTATATATTTATGTGACAAGATACTCTACTAGTAGGTGTGTGTTTACGTCACAGAAGTTATAAAATATGCGGAATCTATATATGACATTTACAGGGGTGGCTGATCCTCTGCAGGCTAAGGCAGTGGGTTTATTATATTTTAGACGTGTCTCCTTCCAGCCTGAATCCTCAAGATCTGAAGTGAGACGAAAGAGAAGGAAAGTGAAGGAGAAGGTTGCTAACGGATTTCTTTATCCTTTGAGAGAGGAAGAAACATGGAGCTACATAGAGAAAACCAGACAAAATACGGTGGGATACGCGGAAAGACACGCGCACACTGTCGCACTTCATGCTTAAGAGAAGAAATAGGGTTGGAGAACCAGGATGTAAAGCAGAAAAGGGATACAGGGAGTGAGATGGTACAAGACGAAGGGAAAAGAGAAATGAAAGAGAGAGAGAGAGAGAGAGAGAGAGAGAGAGAGAGAGAGAGAGAGAGAGGAGGCTGGGGGAGAGACACAGGGAGAAAAAGAAGGGTGGTAGTAACATTTCTCAGTCTGGCATCCATGAATCTGAAATTGAGTGGATCAGCCATCTGCGCCATTGCTTGCTCTTACGGGAAATCTGTATTCGTCGAATCCAACACTGAAGATGTGCATTCCGACACATGCTGAGCATTGTGGAAAAAAATGAATCCATCTGTTTTTGATTATCCCTCTTTGTCACCTGACGAAAAGGCTGAATTGTAATATCGAATTAGTACTTTGTGAAAGTCAATAAATCTTTGCGGTATTTCCTTACGAATATCTTTATTTTCCATAGATTATCCCGAGCCAAAATATAAGACTTTATTTCACGTTTTTTGAGTCCGATTTCGTTCCCGGCAGTAGGAGAACAGAATGGAATTTAAATTCATAAGGTTCACTACAAAATACGCAATACGTCCATGTGATTATGTGACGGTCCAGGCCAAAGAGACAAGATCAACTTCGTCACGATAAATTTGTACTTATTTGTCGGAGGATCGAACCTAGATCAGTGTGAAGTAACTACATAAGATCCATCATAACCGAAAACAATACTTATTTTTGTTTCGAGAAACAGTGAAATGCTCATTATATTAATGATTTACCAAAGTTTTGGATTAATTGAGGAGAAGATTTAGGGAGTTAACCATCTTGATAAGTGTTTTGTGTATAGTTGGTGGATAATTATCTAAAATCTACCAGGCTGAGGCTTGCTTTAAAATGAGATTAATCGTAACTTGTGAGATATACTAAGTTGGATAACTTAATTAATTATCGTTTTTGTGATCTTATTACTATGGTTATTGAAAATTATTAAATTATACATGCATTCCCACATGTCGGTTCAAATGCATCGTCATAAATAAATAAAGTGGTATGTTAAGCATATAGGCATTTGTAGTTTTCGAGTAAAGTTACATAAGGCTTTGTATAGTATTTTATTGGCACTTTTGCATACAAATCTAGCTAAATTGATTGTCAGACCGATTGTGAATATTCCATTATAACTATTTTTTCCAATTGTACTGTATGTGTCTTACTGCTGCATTTTTGATACAGTTTTATTTAATTTACAATTAGGCTTCAGTACCTTATGTATCATACACTTTTAAAGTGGTTAATGTCAAGCTGAATATGCTTTACAATAGTTTATTACCTTTCCCTTACTTACACGTAACCTGGATTCGCTAGACGTATATTTCATTAATTTTTTATTCATAAAAAGGATGCCTATTTTCTCTTCTATCAAATTACTACGAGAGCCGCCATTAACGGCTAATTTATTTTCTTCCACTTTTCTTCAAATCAGAGTGCTTGATGACCTCAAACAAAGCGAACCCAGCTTGTTTGTCCCACGAAGAACCAACATTTTAACAGATTTATTGAAAACAAAGGAAAATAAAGGGTATGAAGTTTTCCTCGCTTCTGACGTCATCAACCTCCGTGTAAACGCGAATACATAGATCTCTGAACAGTCTTGATTCGTTGAAATACATCATTGTATTATTTCAAAAGAATTAACTCCTATTTTCAAGTACTGCAGTTTATGTACGCAACACTAATCAAACAAGATATATTTGATTCATCCGTTGATGGAATTACAGAGAAGTCTCTGAAAAACATTTATATAATTTTCATAATTAAATGTATACTTTCTCCATGATAATGACATGGGGTATGGGAAGATAATACATTTTATTATAAATTTCTCCATAAACTGAAGTCATGTACGTCAACAGGGTCATAGTCGGCCGATTTTTTCCTTTCGCTGTTATGTGTAGGCTATTTTTTTTGTGCCGGGCTGTTATCTAATCGACTATTACAGGGCAATATACATTCCACGAGTCAATCAGAAATACGCTTTTATCATTGGCATTTGGAAAATAAACTTAACGTAGCAGTATTTTGAAATGATCTAGAAGAAAGAGATATTTTTTAACTCGAATCAGAATTGACCCAATTTTTTGGGGATTGACGTTTCTACTGATTATTAAACAGCACTTTACGTACCACTCGCATAAAAAAAAATATAATTACGTGTCGCCTACAGATTATGAAACTGATTTTCTTTACCTTCGATCGATACACATACATACCCAAGGGAGAAGGAAAGAGTCATGCATTCGGTACTCTGAGAATCTTAATAACGTGGCCCATTGGAACGACTCGAAATATAATCTAAGATTGCGAAGCTATATCTTAGTAAAGTCTATAATCAAATTGATACGGATCAATGAACGGTATCGACGTCGGGAAACTATTAAGGAAATCTAGACAGTGCTCACACTTAATATGGACGAATAGCCCTGAGGGGAATGAAATTGAAATCCTTAACCAAGACAAGCAGAACATGGATCTAAAGTGAAAGGGCAACAGATAAAGTATTGTTTGAACATCAGATACGTGGTTTGGCAGCACAAGTGGGTGCAGCTTTGTTCTTCGTAGTATTGGAATGTTTCTGTGGTCACATTTATATACAACTAAGTCCTTTCTTATTTATTGCTATCCTTGTTTGTCGCACTCCTTCCTCGATTGCTCACTCGCACGTTAAAGCGTCCATTTCAAATTCATAATATTCTTTCGGTCAATACGTAAATGTGTAGCCTCTGTTCTCAAAAGAACGAGTCGTTCGTTACTATATTTTAACCTAGGAACAGAAACAACGTGAAGATTCCAAGTGAGCATGGTGCATTAGAAATTGAACTTATTGAATTTTTATGATATTTGGAAGAAATACTAATCTTAGAAACGAAATGAATATTAATCAAATGTCTTGATGGGAAGAGAGAAACTTCACTGAAAAGTTTCTTTCGAATTCTTTTATGAACTCATCAATCTATGCAATTTGTATAAATTCTAAATTTTTCTAAATTCATTTAGGTTATATCTTGGAAATCTGTTGTCAACGGACAATTCATATTTTTTGCTAGATTACAGTGTGTCGCTAGAATGTTTCATTCGTACGTCAATTATGCCTGTGACATATTTCAGTCACACTATTGTAATGTTTCATTATCTAGCACGTATGGCATTTATATTCTATATTATTAATATAATTGTAAGGTCCCGATAAACATGGAAAATATTAAGCTTAAAACGTATCTGCACGAAGAAATCATAAATTCCCTAGGCTATACAAGTGTTGAGATTAAATGGGTATTTGATAAAGCTTTCTCTCCGAACACATCTAAGAAGAAGCCGGTGAAATTCGTCGGCGTATAAAGGCGCAGGGACCAATAAAGTAATTGCAGTGGAGGGCATGAAATATGCAAAAGGTGTTGACCGAAGTACGAGGCGTGAGAATATGGAGGATGGCGGAAAAGTGAAGGGTGGTTCGAATTATAAGTTTTAATTACTCGAAGATGAGTAGATGGATTACTTCGTACTTCTTCCACAACTCACTTTTAACAGTTTGTAGATTCATCTCAGTTGACAGCTTTTATTACATGATGAAACGAAACAAGCTACAACGTGATCCCGTTGAAAAGTAGTCAACTTTGATGAGACTAAAATTTATGTTTTTCACTTTGTCGAAAGAAGGTGAAATATGGAGAAAAAAAAAGTGTCTGGTCATATATTTTTCAATATTTATATATCGTAAATATAATTATCATCACCTCGAAATACCACGCGAGTTGTATAACTATCAATTAGTAATAACAAATTTTGCATATATCAGTTTAATCATTTAAATGAGACTAAACTGTCGGAAATGATATTCCTATGCAATTGCGCGATATTCCCACTGCTTACGTATACTCATAAGTCATAATATATTATTAGCTGTATTCATTGGGGTTTACCATTAAATTATTTCAAAACTACTACACTCTTACTACACTAAAATACTATACAGCTACACTCGAATACTATAGATGCTAACTGCCGTCAATAATAATGTCCCGACTAGTCGCTATTCTTTACTAATAGTAATTACTATTCACGTTTACTAGTAACTACTATGAATAACGAATGAATACTACCCGGCTTCGCCTGGGATTTGGACATGCTACATGTTAATCTTGTATTTACCAAGCTAACTTCCTCTAACATACATTGGAGAAGGTACGATGTAGCGAGCTAAAAATAGTCAAATTAGGGATTAGAGTAGAGCCCCGGTCAACAATACAGGATAGTCACCTTACTATGCAATAGTTACTTGTTGCGCACTATTAGTAACTACTATTAAACTGCGATACTAACTATGCCAAATGATGCCCCCCCCCCAATATCCCAGACGAGACGTAATGTCCAAAAGTCGTTTTTAAGACGTCTAACGGCACAGAAATTAAGACATCTTAAAGATGACTTTTGGGCATGTATGTTGTCGGGTGGTTACTATTGATCTCTAATAGTAAGCACTATTAACCATTAATAGTTATTACTAGATCATAATGGTAACTATTGCTAATTCACTAAATTTTTATTTATAAGGAATATGTGATTCATGATCATTGTCTCTCCATATACATGGACTCCATATTTTTGTTCTTCCTATTTTTGCATGAGTTATTATTAGTATAGTGCCGAATAGTCAGTCACACGTATGATATAGTAATAAAATTCTTTACGCACCTGGTATATTGAGTTTTGAAATCGTAAAATCTGTTTTATCGAAATACCTTATTGGCTGTGCGAGACTTCGTGATAACGTCGTAACGCGAAATGCTATATTCTCATCCAATGATATATCCCTGCCAGCATCTTTTGAAATGTATGTATAAATCATCCAAGTACTAACCGCGCATCTTATGATGCATCGTGTCGCTTGCGTTTTTTTTATAGAAAAATCTCAGGATCGTTTCACCGATAAAATAGCTCCGACGAAAAACTGCGGAATTAACATGAAACTTTAGGTCTGCACAGAGATACATAATTATAATCAACGAAATACTGTAGAAATAATAGTATTCCAGCCCATACTATGATATGGGTGGAATTGTTTCCATCAAACAAATATACGTCCGTAGTTGGTAGTTGAGAAATCGATCAAACACTTTGCGTTTGATTCCCTAAGATTTCCGATATATCATACATATCATATGTGTATATTTCGAATATACCTGCTGCCAACTGAGAATAGAATTGATTTGACATATCTAATAATTCTCATTAGATATAGCATCGACCGATAGCCATAGCACAGCAGATCCCATTAAATTCCTATGCCTACGTATCAAACGTTGAATAGGTATTAATGCTATGATCAATGCCCGAAATGTTGCATTAATCTTTCACCAACCCCTTTCCTGAATACAGGATTAAAATTGTTTACAGAGCACTCCGTGAATCCTATTATAAGCGCGCAAAGCCATGAAATTCCACATATGTAGGTTCAAACGTACGACTGTTCTAATCATAATACATTTCTCTAGATTCTCTGATCTTAATCAACAGCTAGAATGTGATCGATGTAAGAAGGCAAACGAATGTTTTATAAATTATTCATACAAACTATTTGGCTATACGGAATATTAATTTTACTTATTCATTGAGACATGGGATAATAAATTTAATTCCACAACGATTTATAACAATAACAGTACAAACACGGGCCGAAAAATTAATCCAAGACGTTTTTTTTATCGATCTAAATTATTGCAATGAAATCTGAGTGAGAGATGAAATTCAAAGATTTCGAAATAGTCAATATGATGTAATAGGCGTAATTTTTTTAATTATAACCTTAAAATTTATAAATAAATATATTGCATATATCGAGCCTTATACCACGTCTGCTTTATTTGAGGTGCAGCTCTAACTAAGCATTCGAGGCATGTTTAAGATAAAATATATTGAGTAGCAAAATTTGTTATCTTGACGATTGTTTTAAAATCAAAAGACCAGCATTTTACTCCGTTTCCATTAATGACTCGCTATCGTGTAGTTGACCCCTGACCTCCGATAAAGTTAGAGTGTTAAATTGTAATGTTATTATTTTTACCGTCCTTGTCTATATGGGCAGATAGAATGCTAAATAGCAAACAACTAAAAATATGGGAATATATGGGTTTTGCATCTACACTTTAAATGCTTATTACTTCACTGCTATGCTTCTCGGAAACAATTAAATGTAGATATTAAGAAGTTTTTAAAGGCTACGGGACAGTGAACAAGAGCGTAGGTAGCTACACGTTATTTCTATACAGTCAAGTTTCTGTGTAAAGCGTTAAAATCGACAGAGAATTTCCAGGATAAATTAGAGAGCCGGGACGATCTAGCACTAATTAATTTTAGCCGTTTCTGAATATTAAAGGTACATCGGGGACCAAAGTTGGCGTAACTGGTCCTCCAAATTACGAACTAAATTCTGTCGAGGACTTCAGCACCTTCGCTTCGAAGAAACGAATCTGCATAATTCGACATAAGCTCGTTATACGGGGTTCAGTGAAATCCATGATAGTTATTTTCTCATGGATACGGCAAGAACTATATGTAGATGTAGCCTAGAAATTATAACGTAAAAGTCAGTGCTCATTCATATAGTTTCTGACTGCAAAGCAATTGCCCATGTTCAAAACAACCTTTCTACAACCAATTAAATTAATTTTATTCAAATACCGAAAACTTAGCTCCTCAACAAAGATTAATCTTTAATAAAATTTAAAGATGTATTTTCTTTCGTTATAAATAAAATATTTATCCTTATCTTGTTATTTCCCGCTCGCCCCATAAGTCTTTTTTTTTTATATAAGGAATCCAGTTCTAGAATTCTCTGCCGCCTGAGGTCACCGTGGCTGCAACCTTAGCGGACTTTCAGAGGCAATTTCTACAAGTTTTATACACCGAGGAGGCACGAAAAGTTGTTCGGTCCTTCGATTAATCATTCTTGCTTATGTGTGCGTTTATACGTGACTCACCTAGCTACGCATATTGAAAGTGCGTGTAATTTATACTTTTAATTAAACTTCTGTTTCACATAGTATTTCGAACTATACAGAATAATTGAACTTCTTTTTTCTTTAAGTTCTCAATATTAAGGAATATGTATCTGAGATGGCATATACTTTCCCGTGTCGTCCCCAATATGCTTCTCAGACACTTTTCCCCTACATATTGTACCCATTATTGGATAATACGTTGATGATGTATTTTTAGTGTCTTTGGTCGCCAAGGAGTTTGCTCGGCAGTCAAATGAATCTATCATTCTATTATTTATATTCAATATGCAACCTGGACGATAGTCGTTACTAACCCAATTGAATGAGATGGAATTTTCTTAAAATAACGTCATGACGATAAGCTCAATGGAAATAGCATATGAAGATTTTTGTACTTAAGTTCCTTGGTCGCGCGTGCGTTTTGCGTAGTGACCAGTGGACGCCTATTGATGAGTTACGGGTTGGAGAGGGCAATTTCGGCAAATGGTTTAGAACGGCCTTTTAGCGTGCCGACACTCGTGCTCTAAGTGGAGTCCTAGGTGTACGCAGAATATCGATGCAAAGCCAGAATAAAGGTGTGTGTATAGTATTCCATGTGGGCATTCAATGTGGAACAACGATCGAATCCCTGCTACGTATGGAAGCATCGCTGGATCATACAGCATCTCCCTGCGTAACCACCCTCGCCATCGTGATGGACTCCGTATTACACCAATCAACATCCATGTCTCTCTCTCTCTCTCTCTCTCTCTCTCTCTCTCTCTCTCTCTCTAATTCCTCACTTCTCACACCCATTGACTTTGCAATAATGTGAATTCCAATTTGACTTGGCATTTCTGTCAAGCTTTAGTTGTATTACACATTTTTAGGTAGGGCAGCCATGGTACGTGTGTTTAATGTCTTATATATTCGACGTCGAAAATAAGGATGCGCGTGTGTGTAAAATTGTATGAGCATAATTATATGTAAATGGCTAAAGCGATCGAGGTAAAATTTATAAGGGACATCAAAACTTGGATGCAGATGGAACAGCTAACGTTCGAAAGTGTCTAGGACTTTCGATTACAAAATGTAAAATGAAGTTTATCAAATCCTATATCATGTTCGTATATTTCTTTTTGGCTAATTATTAGTACATTAGACATGACCGCACAGTGATATCTGGTCGTTTCTGCAGAGCTTTTTAACAAGATTTGATACGATTATCGGAATGCATGTATAATTCTAGAAAGATAAAATTGTTTGTCAGAGAAATTTGTATGTAACGTGATTATACGTAGAAAAAATCACTGATCGTGTACAACTTGGAAACAGGGTCGAATTTAAGGTTTTGATTGATACTTTATCAGGAATGCCGAGCGTGATTTTTTCCGCTCGGTAACAGAAGACAACTGCTTTTCTTTAACAAAAGTTTTCGTCGAGACGTGGGTTTACGAAGTTTTTCGTTTTCTCGAAAAAAAAAGCACGTCTAAAGGGTTGAATAAAGTAATTTGACGGGTGAGCCATTTTGGCAACCATTCGTGGTCGCTTGCCGACCCTTTCGTTCCTCTTCGTCGCATTACGGAAGAAATTTATGAACACTCATTAGTTACGTCAGAAGTTTTTTTTTCAGGTAATGTAAACATGGTAGACCCTCCTTTGTCAGTGAGGTCATGCGAAACAACGACCTTTTTTACTTGCTTGGGATCGTCTCTGACCTAAATTGTAACACACGGACGATTGGATCGGCTGATGTAATTAGTAATTGCACCTGTATTCGAGTCGCGTTATAAGGTCGCCTTTGGGGCAGTAGAGGGAATGAAATTCCAAGAAATAGTGGTTTTCCACCGTAGAGAAAATTTGTCTCCTCCCAATATAAGCGCCGTCACGCGATTCTAGACAATTTTTATTTTTGCAGAAGAGTGTCCATCCAATGTCGCTATAGGACGGATCACACGATCTCAGTAGGTCTAATTGTAAGTGGGGAGAATGCTCATGATGAAGACCGGCTAGTGGCTTTATAACGCGACTTGACTGTATTGCAAAAGTAAGTGGAAATAGAACATGAAAAAAAAAAATACATTTTTCGGTTAATCAATCAACACCGTTCGACTGTTTCATAGAGTCGATTAAAAAAAACGAAATTAAATGCGAGAGACATCGTCGCAAAATCATATTGAAGTTTAATGATTCGCACCATAAAACAGTTTCCTGACATTTTTCCCTTGCAAAAATTTTTAAACGCATCAAAATTGTTGATGCGTAAACTTGTTACTTCTGAAGTTTTTTTTTCAGCATGGATTTCCATCATAAAAATAACATGTGCAGTACACCGAAAAACGATACTATTCGCGCTACAACCGTTCTGTTGTAGCTGAAAGATTATAGCTGAATTAGTCATAACGTATAGTTGCTACAATCATAAATATTGCTACAGTTGCCATGCAATATAAATACAGTATTATGGCTAATGAATATTATTACTGTAGCTAAATAAGTTCAGTACATAAAATCGTTACTTGGATGATTATAGTTTGGCTGTTTTAACTATGACACTTAGTGGTGTGAATATGTACGAGAAAATATAGCTGCGATAGGTTACATAACAATTATAAGTGACTGCTGGATCTATACAACATGCCTATCAATATGCTGACCATAGTTCATTGGTACCATAGCCATGATTATGCTTGAAAAACTTATACATTTTTTCAGTGTACTCATTGGGAGATTCTTTAAAAGTGATTTGATGAACTGTAGATGAACTATATGATCCTGGCTGCGTTTAACAAAAATTGGATTTAAATAATTGTTGACAAACGAGCAAAAAAATAATTTCCAACGATGGCAAAAAATTTGCTTTTTTAACTAATTGAAAATTTTACAATATAAGCAGCGAGTTTATTTATTTTATTTAGTATCAAAGCAAATCTGTATTTGCTGAAAACATGTTGCTTCAATAACAAAGATCCCCAGTAGAAATTTCATGATGAAAATCAAGTTTCAAAATTGCTCCAACGTTAAACTACCATTGGCTCCCAAGGATCGTATGCCAGTAATTCAAGTTAAATTTTTCTAGCCATTCCTGGATTACATGTAATCACTGCCTGACGATATGTGGACACGACATGAAACTGCTTCATCTGTGCATCATCAGGTTAATTACTTAGCGTAGCAAGTGTTTAAGCTGGCCTAGCATAAAATCAGGTAAAAAAAGTGTTTGCGGATGTAACGTCCATTCCGAACACACTACAACTGTACACTGGTTTCGGAGAGCCCAGATTTCATTTCTGCTAGGGTAACAATGTATGATCTACTAGTGCTGGCTAGACAAGCGCTGCATCCCCGATCTTAACCGAGTTCCTTTTTATCACTGCGTTAGAGATCTGACCGCCTAATTAAGACCTGCTTAAAGTCAAATTTTGTGCTGATGAATTGGGTGATACAATACACGAAATAATTGTATTCCTCTTTATTCACAATGCAGATAGCGAAACATAGTTCTGAGGCAGTCAAGAAATCATTGATCTTCGAAAGGAAATTGAATTTTTAAGTCACGGGATTTAGGGAAATCTATAAATGAGTGTAGTATAATTTAAAATGAATTCTATGACAAAATTTCAGCTCAGATGACCAGTTCGCGTGATAGCACGCGATAAATCAAGCAGCATAAGACAAGTGCAATTCATCAGGCATTTGAACAACAGCATCGATTTATTGTAGTCCAATCAAACGACAAAACATTAACGATATTGATTATACGAATGGAACGAAGAGCACGAACCTCCAAAAATATACATACTTTTACTCTTAGTAAAATGGTTTTCGGATTATGATAATATACTAGTAACGACAAAATATATATATTATTCCAAATATATGGACTTTTGTATACGAGCATTATAGCTACAGTTATAACGATCCATCGGCGACAAATCAAAATTTATAAACAGAGTAATCAAGTAATCAATCATGATCACTGATGATGCATATTGCGTGTCTATCGGAGATGCAAGATAAAATGATTTATGAAAAACTCACCGAAGACATCTTAGCATAAGTTTTCTGGTGGTCCATGGTTACGAGGTAGCTTGAGAACTCGGCTGGAACGAGAAAAGGAAAATTCGTGATTCGTTTATCAGGGATTGTGCAATAACACGATATAACTGATCGTATCTCACAATTCCTTCGCATTCTGGACTACCTTCGTTCGCGTATTCGCATTGAATTGCTTCAATATTTCGTGGGACAAATGAAAAGTTATTGTTTTCCGTTAAAGCATATTTTTCATCTTGATACAAGTTATCTTCCAGTTCGCATGAGACATATTGAAAAGTAAAAGAATATACTCGATTTCAAATTAGAATTCCTATTGGTTACGTAAATATCGATCAAGGGAAAGATAAATTTTCAAAAACGTTTAGAAAAAAGTTTAGTAAACTTAAGATAATGTAACAAGGATAATAATGAAACACGACACAATTAAAATAAATTAGCATTGCGAACTTACAATTTCCATAAAACTTTCACATAATAATACAAACAAATTTCGGATTATTATTCTAATAAAAGAAGATATTCTAATAATTCATTCAATTCAATTAACAATGAAATCGATACGATTCCCAAGACATCTGTAAAATCATTAGACTGATCTTTAAATTTAGAATACGAATATGAGTAAATATATAGGATATATTACAGTATATCTTAACCTTTAAGATTTTTTCTCTTTTTATTAACACCGAGGAATTATTTTTTCCTAAAAAACTTTAACCTCCGTTGAAAGGATAGTCTTAAAAATGTCAATTCAAAATCCTTCCTAGAATATGCCACTCATCACATATAAATGTTTACAAAACAAGAAGATCAATTATATAAAATAACGTGCCATAATGAACCGTGGGAATTCATATGCATACAAAATATTAATAATTTAGCACACTCGATTTACGTGTTTTCTCATTTAAATCTGTAAATTCGTACGTGTATACGCATGACTCATACGCAACAGTGCAATGCCATTTCAAGAATATTCTTCAAAATTCAACTGTTCTATAGATGAACAATGAAATTTGGACATATATTGCGAAAAACTATATTGTCAAGCATGTAGTAGATGCACGGGCAAGAAGAAGGAAACGAAAAATTATATATACGAAAGGAACGTATGCTTGAAGAAGAAAGGGATAACCTGACGGAAAGGTCAACCATTGTCTCACTCGATTTCACTATCTTTATCGGTGAACGCAGGCTGCGCCGAAGCTTGACAGCACTGAGCCCGTATGATTGATATCTACCTCATCCCTTTTTCCATCCCCAGCCGCACCCTATCGCTCTTTCAGATTATAACATCCCCAGACTCAGCCCCGCAGCCAGCTCGGTCGATACGCCTATTATGAAAATTGAAAATAAAAGCATTCTCGCTGTAGAGATCAGAGAGAGACAGGAAAAGAGCGAGTGCGGGAGTGAAAGAGCGTGAGGGAGGGTGGGAGGGGGGGAGGTGGGGAGGAAGACGCCATGTTTAACTCCGCCATGATTTCCTCGTCGCAGAAATCGGCGTTGGCCTAATGAATTATTCATATAAATGGTGGTCGAAATATTGTGAAAAAATCGATAAAATCGATTGCCCCATTGAAGACGACGTCTTTAAATTTTTTGCCTAGCGACAGTGCAGACAGTACTACTTCTAAAAATAACCTGACCTACGTAAATATTATTTATTATTTATACGTATGCATACAAAGGGTTGCGCACACAAGACAACTTTTGAATAAAATATATTGTCCACGAGTATCGACTGACGAAATCGTACAATATTTTGTTCACAAACAAAATATACATACTTTGAAAAACGCTATACAAATATTTAAATGTAAATGGATATCATTGGTGCTTTCCTGTAGTTTACCAAGAGAGTATATTTATATTGAAATATATTTTGCTCTATACAAGAGTAAATTACTCTTGCGAAGAATTATTATTACGATAGCATTTCAAATCGCTGGCAGTTCCGGAAAATGGCGTAATTGAATAGACTAGGTCGAGCCTGCACACGAAGGGTTAAAACGTTTGATGCGATGCGCACGTGCGTACTAACGTGTTCCATACAAACTGCATTTATGTTTGCTCCAATTTATGCATTTGCATTTCCGGCTGCTCCGCATGCTACTCATAAACGTCAGAAAACATATATGCCACACCTGCACCGGCTAACTGATGCGCAGATTGTTACACGCAAAAATGTTAATTGTAACGATCGAATGGCATGCTACAATTTTCAAGGGAATTATGAAATGACTGAATTGAAGTTAAAAAGTCATGAGAAGGAACCATTAGCAATATTCTTCTCCATACACGATTCTAAATACAACGTAAGGTCCTTTTCGTTGATAATGAATTTTTTACAGTAAGCGGATCAAAGCATTACTTTGGTCGAACATAATTATCTCTTAAATGATCATGTGATATTCGAGACATCGGCAGTATTTCGTAAAGCCATGTAACAAAAAAAATGAAATACTCATTTTTAATAATAACAAGAATAATATCTTTCTACAGTGTTATAGTCTCTTTGATAATAAAGGCATTGATATGTAACTGTAATGTGTATAACGTATGAGATTAATAATACAATTAGTTGCTCTATCATAATTTTTTAGCTGTGGAAAATGGGTGCCTGACTTGCAAAGGAATTCACTTGGAATTGCCGTTACAGCGTAAATATAACAAATTTTTAGTCAAACGGGTCTGAATATTTTCGCGATTTAATTCATTTGAATTCTACATTTGAAATCCTTTATACTCAATCGCAGTGCTTTTAATTAACACTGAATTTACTGAAGCTTTGAAGTAGATAAAACTTTTGATAAAAATGCTTTGTAACGTTCACGGTACGTGTGTAACAAAATAATCGAACGAAACGTATGAACGTTCATAATATGAAAAAGATGGTAGCTTGTTACATTTAGTTATAGTTGACAATATCTACATTCGAATAAAAATCTATCGTAAAATGTTCTATATGCCATGGTAAAATATTTTCAGTTTAATGAACTGTACTTATTCTTCATTGCACTATACTATTGATGGTACAAGACATCGATATTTTTTTCATATAACCATGCGCGTTACGTTAAATCTGTTAACAGAGCACAATTACAATTTAATATTTGACAATGGAAGTATAGTTTTAATTACCATCGGATAATGTTAACCATACGTTACATTTTGTTTCATTCATTACGATAAACATGATCTATATTAACTACCGATGTAGCTAGTACCTGTACTATATTCCGCACCGTATGTAGTAGTAATTAAAAGCATACCCCTAAACTGTATTTTTCGGGGATTGTTTCGCATCCAAGACGGGGCCAACGGGTTAGGAAAATTGATAATGTATTTATAAGTTTTTTCAATATTTACTTAAAAATAGTACCATTTTTTATTCTCCATATCTTCTATTTTTTACAAGCACTCAAAGTAATTAATAGAATTGAAAAATTTACAAAAATATATATAGCCTTCGACTAAAACGCTTTTCCAACGTACTTGTATTCCTTTTAAAGAATATTTTTACAGTAGATATCATAGCGATAAGTGAACAGTATGGCAGGACGTAAATCGTACATAAAGTATAGTGACCGTAAGTGAAGGATGGACGGGGTAAATCGAAGGCATTATAAAATATAAAATGCCCAAGGAAAGATGCATGGTCGTAAACCTTCATTGCAAGCGTGTGATAGCAAAGAGGACAAAGAAACGTAGAAAATAGAACGAGACAGAGATTAAAATCACCGTTAACGCGATAACGATGTTATCGAACATAAATTTCGATCAACGTAACTATTACTTCCCTTTCGTTCATTGATCGACCTCCGTGATACTCCGGGCCAATTGTAGATGAAGTCCGCATATATAAAAAAATAATTGTATAAGACTATTCCCGTCGTTTAAGATAACTATTAAATTTTTACTATTCGCACTATATTCGACGCGATACGAAGATTTTTATAATCGCTATATAAGAATGTAAAGTTAATGAAAATTTTCATGGGTTTAATGAATAAAAATACAACGATGATACAGTGACTGACGAATATTGAATTCAGTTTGAGTGGTCAGCTTCAAATGGTTCTAAATGTTCAACTGATACGGTGGTCTTGGTATTACGTATAATTGGTTATTTGAATATTTCAGTAAACGTCAAACGATAAGTTAAGTATTATTAAGCGTGTTCAGTGGATGCGGTTGAAAGGCGATTCAAAGACGGGAGAGATGAATAATATGTTCGGCCAAGTGAAGAAGAGAGGAAGGTAAATAAAAATAACGGCAAGTGGCAGGGTGGAAGGGGCGGGGAGCCGCAAGGGAAAGAAAGCCATGAAAAAAAAAAATGTTATAAAGCGCATGGAAAGGAAAGGTGTTTAGTGTATCCTGGCTCCTTGGATGATCTTTGAAGAGCTGACGAATCTCAAGGCTGAAGGTAAAAAAAATAGACATCTAAGTTGAGAAACCGTGGAAAATAAGCAGGCGAGAACTTCATCTCGTGCAAAGAGAATGGAGATGAAAGAAGCACGGGGAATGGAGATGAGTAGGTATACTATACTACGGGTAGAACGCGGTTTGAATGGGTCTACCTTTATATAGAAGGGATCGCAAGAGGCTAAGTCAATTTTCAAACTGTAAACTCAACCTTACGAGCGGTTAGTTTACATGGGCTATATAGTCCTTAATTAATATTATTTTCAAATTAGAATCCTGCGCTAGCATGGATTTCGTTGAATTCTTGAAACGCTTCAGGGATCAGTACCTAATCTCTTGCAGGACTCGATGAGTAATTACAAAACTCTCAATCAGAATGTTATAATTTGTTAGCATTAACCTAATGGTATATAGAATTCGATGATGCTATGAATATATTATATACTTCAGTCGAGAAATTAATGACTGAAAAATAGTCTGCGATTTTTTATTTCAATATATTATAAATTTACTCTATATCGATGCTTCGCGTAGATATACGTCGCTTGTATACATTGCCTGGAAAATGAATAATTTTCGTAGAGCCTGAGTGAAATATTAAAATGATATAATACACTGCAATAGCAGTGGATATTTGACATTTAACAAAATAAAAAATCCCAACATATTTTAACGTTATATTTGATTAAAAGTATTTAAGTTCGTTCAACTCGCCGGTTTATATTCTATATACTGTATACATATAACATGTGTATATAGAGTAGAGCAAGAAGTTCAGCGATATAGCCCGATTAGTGGGAATGTACCATCCCTGGAATCACTATAATACATTATACCGTGGTTTAATAAGCTTAATAATCCGGTATAAATACTCGGCAGCTGCAATATGTAAACGCAATTGCAGGTGCAATAACCAGTTCACGATCCACTAGTTCCGCTTTGTGGTTTTGATATTCCATTTCTTTACCGGCCGTCGAATTTCTCCATAGAAATGCTCGAAAATGTAAAAGGAATAATAAAAGGAACCATCTGACACATACATAGTCGGTTCACGGGTTCCATGTATATTTTTCACAGTTTGCAAGCAATGCAATCCTTAGCAAATTGCACCTGGTTTGTCATAAAGACACGTAAATGTATTCTATAATTGAATAATAAAATATACTGCAAAGCCATGTATATGCATAATTTGTGATACAAATTTAATTCGGTGACATGTGTGTCCTGCTGCAGAATTAATTTTTTTCGACGATTCAAAAAGAAAGCATATCGACCTCCTAAACCAACTTCAATTACAATAATTACTGAACGAAAAGCTACAAAAATATCATTTGTGAAAAAATTATATTTACCGAATAAAAACAGGCACGACATTGCAAATCCATTTGAAGTGTGTAAAAAGTGTCTACTGTAGAAAGGACAAGACCACACAAAGGACAATTACACACATCTCTACAAACTTGGATTTATACAGAGTGGACCGAAAATCATGGTACAACCGAAAGATTGGTGATTCCTCATGGAAAAGTAAATCGAAATAGCAGAATACATTTTTTCTTTACGAGGCTTCATTTTCAAGAAAATCGACTTAAAAAATCCATCGGGTACACGTGCACTTGATTAAGAACTATCGATGTCTCTCTGATTCGACGAGTACAATTTTGTTTGTAAAAACGAGATCGACATCTTCAGCAGAACTTAAATTAATCAAATGCATTGTTTTCGAGATTGAAATATCGACTGACTTATTTTGAGCCACCTTAAGTCGTAACATTGTATACAAATATGTAAGAGAACAGTGCCCCTAGCGAGATCCTTTAAGTCGAGTATTAGCCAAGTTCGCGTGTACCCGATGGATTTTTAAAGTTGATTTTCTTGAAAATGAAATCTCGTAAAGAAGAAATTTATTCTGCAGTTTCGATTTACCTTTCCATGAGGAATCACCTTCTCCTCGGTTGTACCATAATTTCCGCCCCACCCTGTATCAAAGTTGAGCTTGATGAGTGGTAAATGCTATTTCTACGAAAATATAATATTACTGCTAAGAAAGCTACATTTAAATTTCGCGGGTATTCGAACTAGCTGCGTGAATTATTTGCATACGCGTCGATGCAGTAGTTACGCAATATTACGTGCTATTAGATAGCTATATTACTAGTTAAATTGGTCAAATTTCAAATCACGAATATGTTGACAATGATATATTTCTGAGAAAATTTGGATCGTACACGATATATGTAAAACGTAAGCATATATTATATTATAGAATAGGCATACTTTGTGCTACATGGCCATTACTTCATGCATTCTAACGTACGCTAAAAGAAATACCAAAATATGGTGGAATACGAATTCGCGTTCCCTAATAGCAAATTTAATAAACACATACCGATCCGCACTATGACGCCATGATTGCATTGTGCAGAAGTCATGTAAACTGTAGGTATGCTCATAATTCCGAATTGTCCAAATTCCTTCCCCATAAATACACCGTAATTTATGACATAGACGATGCAATATGCAATGCAGAAGGTCTAAAATTTATCTATGATGTGTTCAAAATTAAAATACTAATTCTTGCTATAGTCGAGTTACCACGTCAGACTTCGATTTTGACAGATCGAATATAACCTAAATATGAAAATAAATATCTTGTCTCATTAAATACATTCCGCTGAACTTGAATTGAGTATAGTTAAATTATTCATAACAATGCCGAGTTGTATTTTATTTCTTTCGTTACTGAAGTCAATGAGCTGGACACTAGTCAAATGAGGGCTGAATTTTGTACAATGAATTTTACAAAGTAAAATGTATTAATTGACAATAATTAAGGGCAATTTTCATTACAGCACGTGGCCTTAATCTAGAGAAAGGTTAATAGCATGTATGTGCTAAAGCATTAAGTGATCAATGCTAACTTCCATAGAGTTACATTTTAGTCGAGTTATTTAAAAACAAACCGTACTTTTTTATCAGTTTTAATGTGCCACAGCTCATTCTGTTTCTTGAAAGTGCTCTGCGAATTCACTAAATGGACTTTTGTACTGTTGACTCTTTAAAAATTACAACAATACACAGCAAATATGTTGCTATTAATGTTTCTCTAGGCTAAGGATACAATTAATACATTTAACTTTGTATAATTCATTATACAAGTTTAGCCTTCGTTTAACTAGTGTGCAGTGCAGCAGCTATTTTAAGTAATTTAGAATCTGACGTCACGGCCCCACAATAATCGTCCGATTGAACAACAATTATGATAGTTTTCATGAAATTCTTCTCAAATTTGGGAATCGTGTGGAAGTCGACATGGAGCATTTAATCCATCAACAGTGCTTCATTTCTAGCGTCTCACTCTCACTCCTGCGTCATGATAAAGATTGAGTCGTATCGCACGAAAGAAATGCGCATAATGTGCCTCCTCGCGGGTTAAAAACACAAAGTTATTTGTGTTATAACATTTTGAATAAACTCAGAAGTATAATTTTGATAAAGTTTTACATGGTCAAGCTGCACTGAAAGTCGTCAAAAAAACCATAGCTGGAAATGAAAACAGGACTGACGGTAATTATTCTAGTCAAAGCGAACCCATGGTCTTCGCAGACTCCAATATGGAAAACAGGGAAAAGTAAGTAAGAAATCAAAGAAAAAGAATTGAAATAGACTCACTTGGATGTCAACCTCATTTTATTAAAGGTAAATAAGCGCGTAGAAATTCGAATGTCTTCGTCAGTATCTCTATAGTTTCTGTAACCATTTAAGTTTCAATGAAAAACGAATATATATTATATAAATTACATAAATAACTAACGGCGGATATAGGTATATTAACGTGAGGTATAGAAGTAACGAGCGTGTAATAAAATACAATGTAAATGTTCCATGTAATACACTCTAGATATTCGCCGATTCACATAACAGGAAATGCCGTTCTGTTTCCGGTAGAGACGGCAGCAAGTCTAGCTTTCTTGGGCTTAGCAGAGATTTTGTGCAAATGTTTCAACAAGCTGGGGGGTTAAATGTGTTGAGCTTGGGATAGGGATTGACGCCTGTGATAGTTGCCGAGAGGGATTTAGAAAAAAGGTGTTAAACGTTAGTGAAAAAGCATGCCACGTTATAGAAACAGAGTCAGACCAAACTTCGTATATATATCTTTCACATAGTACCGCTCCTCTCTGTACTCTCGTCCCAAATAATTAATAAGTACCCTAATGCATCTTCAATCAAAATAGTACCTCTATCGATAGCAAACGAGCCTTCTGCGTCATGTTTCGACCGAGCTCAGGATTTTATAAATAGAATTCTATAAGAACGCAATACTTACAATTAGTAACGCAGGGCTTTATACATAACTAGAAAATCTATGCTAAAATAGACAAATTAAATATATTTAAGTGTGATAACATGCACGTGCATAGTTTGTAACAAACTTTTACACGGAGTACGTATTGTTTGATAAGAATTGCATTGTTTGGAATTTACAAAAAAAAAATTGACCTTGTTGACTAATTATATTCCAATGTTTATTATATCGATACGCATTCCATATATCCCGTAAATGCTATTCGGTTTATTGTTCATTGTACAAATATCTTCAACGACAAGGAATCATGTAAGTCACTCGATGGTTTTAATCGGGGATATAGATTCGTAATAAAGTATTTTCAGGATTGATGTGTGGCATTGTCTAATGCGTTATATTTCTTATAGTACGCTATTACCGGCTAAAAAATGCCCTGCCGAGCAGTCTACGATCTCTTAAGCAGTAATTCGCGAAGGTCGTTTACAGAGAGTGCCTTTTATTTGTGGGATTAAACATGTTTTATATAGGCTATTTACTTTATATCATACAGATATATTCGTGCACATATAACATACTTACGTTCAATTAATAAATAGTATGATGGAATTGCAAATATAACGACACTTAAACTGTTGACTGATTGCAATGCATCAAATAAATATTTGAACAAAAGAATCGTGCTGATAGTTAAATCATTTTTTACTGTTTCACGAAACATCTTCAAAAAAGAGAGAGTTACCGACTTTGAAATTTACATTTAGTATCTGGTTTGGTCTCACCGTCCTCTCGAATGAGAAGGCCAAGAGAGGTTTTTACCTTGGTCGCTAATCAAAAAGACCGACTAATTAAGTCAGACGGCTGTAAAGGAATTCAAGTCCGTGTTATACTGCCCACGAAAGAAACAAAATACAGAGAATAATCGCACATTAATGATAAGTATATTGAGAAATGTTTAACGAAACAATATCAGAAAACGATATGCATTAATAATTATATATTCGTTAACATAATTAGCATGAATTACAAAAAAATTATCCGAGCATCGTTCAGTTGTAATGTCTGCTTCAGAAGAAAAATAAATTTCGCTTGCTGAGTTCACGTAAGGATTATTGTGAATATCAAAAGGATTAACGTAATATATTATTAAGTCTAGTAGATTTGAACGAGGAGTCAAATAATTAGGCGATAATGGTGCATCGGCTGAGTCAATCGTAGGATAGCTAAACAATCGGATAACGGCGACCAACAGGATGATCTCACAAAGCCAGATTCTGCGAATACGTACTAAACCCTACCAACCCTCTAATGGTCACCACGAAATAATCCTGGATAATTAATTTCCAACGACGATATATCGTTCGGTAATACCCTTGGTCGTTTCAATTATGAATAGGATGACGGCTAAGTCCAGTTAGCTCGAAGCAAATCGCAATAGAATCCTCAGCTTGAATATTACTATTTTGTTCCTAATGACAACATGCATTGAATCTCATAAGCAGCTTCGAGGTAAAACTTGCATATCATTTCAAGTCAGATGATACGAGCACATTGAATTTGTGTTGCATTAAGTTCGCTAATTACCTCAAAGTTTTCCTTAAAAGTTTCGGACGGTCAGAAAAGTTTTTTATTTTCAGTTCGTAGATGCCCAATTTCGAAAGCGTTTATATAATCTTAAATTGTATTAATCTTCCTAAGCATGCCCTCACGGTAAACTTCTTAACAACGATAATATCACTTTTCATTATACTGTAAGTAAATCGAAAAATCCTCTAAGGATTCACGTTAAATCGTTGTATTAACCTGTAGTGTTAACTGGCACATCTGTTCGATGGGAGTGAACTACAAAGGAAAAGAAGAAGAGCCTCTGGTATTTCATCCCGTATACGTGTACCAAGCGAAACGTACAATAAATTGGCTTCCTCATATATGCATTTCCAGGTGCACTATTGATCTCTATCCCGGACCACGTCCTGAACGATTCTACGTAATAATAATTGACGGATCTATTAAGCGGTCAGTTGTACTAAATCGATGGAGAGTAAATAAAATCTACGAGCTAATAAAGACTAATTGATCCTGTAAACCCAAAACCACGTTTGATGCGCCTGAAAATCCACTTGCTGAATATTTCTAACACCTTTGCAAACGACTATATTCCTTACGGTGAACGATGTCACTGTATATATTTCGGTGAAGACCTAGATATAGACATGCAAGCTCATAGGAGCGCATACTTCGTGGCCACGAGGGAGAGAAGTTTTGAGAGCACTACGATGAGAGCACGAACAGCATGAGGAGGTATAGAAGCTCATCGACGCGTCAAAGTGGTCCCAACCAATTTCATAGGAAGTTGAGCAAACAGGGACTCTCAACTCTAATCCCTTTTCTTTCCAGTATTTTCCAGGTATAATATTTATCACACCAGAATGAGAATGTTAAAGCTTATAGTCAATGGGAAGCATATCGGCACGCACGGTGCTCAGCTGTGTGTATGGATTTCATTTATGAACAATTTAACTATGTATATTCGCTGGTAAATACATTTTTGATATATTCATTAGGTAACTATGTTAAGAATAAAACGTTCAGTTATATTTTGACGAGTACGCGTTTACGTTTTTGTGAAAATATTTATGTCTCTTCAATTTAATCGCGGATTCATTTTTTAATGGAATTTGCTACTCCGGGACTGATCGATGAAATATTGTTTCATTGAAGATTAATTGCTGATCGATACGTCCACTGTACTTCTGTATCCGAAATAGAGTCTATTTCATAACTTTGTTGATATCTACGTTTTTCGGAATGGGAAATACAAAGCGCATGTTTATTTTTCCAGAAATATATTATCTGTCATTAACATTTATTTGTAAAATAAATATCGTTAAAAACGAGAAAGAGATATAGAGAATAGAATATGTAGAATAAAGTACGAGATATTGACACTTATTTCATTTATTGAAATGTTGATTAAATCAAAAGGAGCAATTGCTCTCTTGAATTTTGTGTTAATGAACAGTAACTTCTATGTCACATATTCGTCATTAGGTCATTACCAATTATGTATACTTATTTATTTTATGTAACTCATGCATGAAAAGCGGCGCTACTTTTCGTGCCTCCAAAGTGTGGCGCAAGTGGCGCTTTATAACTAAGGATGCGATAAAGATGCCGCGCATGCGCAAATCGGCCCAATTTTACTTTATCGCACTAGTGCTTTCTTCTGGCACTAGTGCGATAAATTAAACTTCGTTCTCGCGCGCTGTCATGACACGCATTCACTTTGGAGGCCTTCCTTGCTTTCCTTATGGCTGCCTCCTCCCATAAGAAGATGTGCCAGTCACTTTGGAGGCACAAAAAGTAGCAATTTTCATGCATGCGTTACAGAAAATATTATGCGATACTGATGCAATGAAGCGAACATTATACGCAGGTCGTGAAGTTTGTCACACTCGCCGCACTCGTACAACAAGCAGCCTTCAACTCGTGCCGCTGTGTTACTCGTGCGGCCAGCTTCACCGCCTGCCTATGAAGCTCGCTTTCTCGCACTCGTATAGCAAAGTACTATTATCTGACACGAGTATTTTCAATTATTCGCTTCTTTTTGACTGCGGCCCCTATCTCAGTTTGTCAAAATGAAACTCTGTCGTGCACAGCCTACCGTTCCTATGCGCGCCACGCTACGTTGAATATATCTGTGAATTAGAAGAAACGCGCGAGAGATTATGCAAATGTTTAATCGCGAAGGAACGCGCTAATGGGAAGAAATTGCAGTGCTGGCACCAGATTAAACGTACCACTCTCACCCCCGCCAAGTAGAACCAGTCCCCTAAGAATTCTTACTCCCTAACCCGCCCCTAACTTAACCCGCGCTTTGCCGTACTTGTCGGCTGCGCAAGATAAGGATTTAATTTTTGGCCACCTTTAATCCTAATTCCGAATTATTCCACTCTGCTGTTCTTCACTACAGCAGGCCTTAGCGATTTCACGTTTTATTCCAGAAGCTAAACTCTGATTAAAACAATTTACAAATCTTATACATTCACGGTATCAAGAGTAATACGTTTTAAAACAAAATAAATAATATAAAAAATGATATACAAATATTATTATACGAATAAAACTTCGTATTGAATAGAGGTATAGTCTGAGTGAAAAAAGATTTGCCAATCTGTTAGTACCTTCCAGTGGTGATAAAAAGATAATACGTATTATTCAACGTTAATGATCAACTCTCATCAATTAAATACTCGTTACCATAACCTTGCTAAACAGCTGGTGATTAATGAGCTAAATAAATACAAGAGAACGTGGAAGCGACGAAAATGATTTTTTGGGGTAAAATTACTTTCAACGCGATACGACCTAAAATTATAAGACTCGATCTATGTACAAACACTGTATACTTGTATAAGCAGTTATGTTAATTATGAGAATTAGGTAGAACAGTGTATTTCTATCGGAGTTCCCGTAGGACGGTTTTCCCTCAACACAGCTACGCATATAGGTACTCCACCGAATATTATGTTACACAGCCTGCCAAAGGGCTGTTGCTCTTACTTCGAGTAGAATACCATGCATTGTATCTTGATGGAGTAAATATTTGTCAAAATGAAGCAGTGCGAACATATCACATAATTCTGCTGCAGTCACTAACAGATCCTTCAAATTCTCTGGTGAATACACTCGAGAATAGTATGCAATGTTTTTTATATTATTCTGTAAATTAGTAAAGGTGTAGGTTTTGCAATTGGAGGAAGTGTACCTGTGACATTAAATCTTACCTGTATAAAATATTTGTATATATGATTGGACACCTGGTGCAAGAGACAATTTGGAAATATTTTAATACAAAGCAACGATACGAAAGATTTGGACAGTGGTAGTAATTCAAATTTCATCACTGCTCCATAAACATTTTGTCGATGCCAATGAAAAAAAGGGAGAATACGGTACTGGCGTTATCGTGTTGACTCGTAAAATAAAATAAGAGAGGAAAATGGAAAGAAAGATATTCGAAACGCTTCAAGCTCATTTAAGTAAACATAAAGCAATTTCACAACAGGGATCAGAAGACGGAACGGAGCACTCGCGAAATACATAGAAATGTAGATTGGTAGGAAATAATTTAATCCCCTTCTAATTGAAGAATCCAAAAAAAGAGAAAATTCATTAGCACCGGTCAGGACTTTGAGGGTCGAATTATTAATGGCCGGAAGAGGAAAGACGATGGAAGGAGGTTCGAGGGGAAAGGCATTTTTATCATTTTAAGGATCGTGCGCGAATGTATGTTCAATATTTAATTTTCAGAAAGTCGTACCATTATCGAGTGACTTCTTACTTCCGTTTTTTGTTTCTTAATAAGCGAAATATTAATATATATATATATATAAGTAAGAGTATCCTTAAAATATTTTTTCATATCTTATTAATTCTATAATTCATAATTAGAAATTTTCCATCGCCTTGATGTAAAAACATATTAATTTTTTAATTATTTACAAATATTATATTAAGATTCTTCCACACTGTATGCCCTATTATTTATATTCGCTTTCTTTTTTAAACCATCAAAGAAAATGCAATGCGAATAGAAGTGTGCAGATTCAGTATAAGATATCGTTGCATTATTCGGTGGGGCTATTCGATAATAAACCTACTTCGGGATGGTGCGAAACAAATGCCCACATTGGTCTCATGAATAAATGATAGACGCGAGTCAATCGTGATCGATAGGATGCACCCAGAACTATGCAACCGTAGGACATCAATGAACCCCGAGTTACTGATACCCAAGTTAATTCAAGTGATTCAGGCTGCAGTTACAGTAAATGCAACTTCGTAGTCAAGAGATCGTATCATTTCGCAATAACGAATTCAGTGGTGCTATTTTTTAATACAATCAAATAAATAGACATTCCTTTAACCGAGTCTCATTTTTATGCACCTATCAAATTTTGAGTAATTTTGTAGCTTGTCACTGTTGCGTTTGCAAATTTTAACTGGGAAAAAAAACATTTTTTTTCTGTAACATCTTTGGCAAATGCTAAAATCAAAACTTTCTACGACTTTTTATTATTCAATTTGACCGACATTTAAACATATATTTCAAAAGTATTCAACGTATTTAACCCCAGTCATGCGTGCCCTTTAAAACTTCCTTAGGCGCGCCTTTTTACTTACAGGATTAGACGCGTGTTACGATCGTAGCCCATTGCGAATGGCTGAGTTTGAATATAATTCGCAGTAATTTTCAGTAACACGATATGAGGGCTTAGAGTAAACTATTGTAAAACAGATTTAAGGTTTTTTAGTCCCTCGAAATAGTTTACAAAAATTCAAATGTTAAAATTATCAAGCACTACGAATATCATTTTAATAAATTTCCAATAGGAAAACATAAAACTTTGTGCATTCTTCAAGCTAATTTTCGATAAAACATAAATACGACTGATTCATAAATTTCTAAGAAGAACAAAATCGAATGGAAAAATAAGCTTACAATACGGAATAAATAAACTGTTATGACTCTTCGACGTTATTATTGAGCATACAATATTCAAGGGAGGGGAGGGAGGATGTTCCCAACCAAATGGCCGTTGACTTCCCGACACGTGCCAAGGGGATGATTGTTAAGAAATAAACAGTTCAATCGGTGCTCGTGTGAAACATACATGAATACAAACAGTACAAGTTTCAGTACTTTTGACATATTAACTAGTTATTTTTTACCGTCATCGTCATTTTTATCAACTGCCTACAGCTGCCCTTATCAATAAGCACAGACACTGCTAAATTCTAAATTTTATAACCCTTGCAAGATTGTAAATTGTAGAGCAATTTTTTTTTACGTAAGGACGCGCACTGACTACAGCTCTAACTCACCTGCTGACTTTGATCTCTACTAGCACTGACGCCTTTCGACGCGCTAAAATCACTATTAGTGACTATCTGATAGTCACTATCACAAAAGTCACCAAGTCACTATCACTATGCCGTTCTTGGCATAGAAAGCCCCGCATATGTAATTTCACCCCTGCTCAATTTGCACAGGAATATATTTCCCTGGGCTACGCCAGTAGCCCAGTAGCGGTTAACGAAAGGTTAAAATGACAGGAATGACGTTATATTCACTGTGAATAGTATTGACGTAGAAACCGAGAGCCATTAGCTCTTTAAAGAATTAATCGTGCTCATGTATTCTATCCCTAAATAGGGTCGGTTCCCTATGGAATTAGTAATCTCCAAATTGATTGACATGTATATGCTATATGTATAGCATGTCTGGATAATCAGACATTTTTCATTTATCCAACTACGATTCTTAAAATCTCAAGTATCGTTTCCTGATGATAATACACGTACGTTCAGAGCAACAAGTAAACGACAAACTAACACTATTTCAGTAATAATTGTATTGAACTATGCCATTGTAGCTTTATAAGACTTTATTATTCCCCGCTATTCGTATGTGCATGCCTACTGAAAATGAACGCGTATGGACATATGAATTCAAAACTAAAAAGGAGAAATAACCTTGTTTTATCAATTCTTCAGATCGATGAACTTTGTACCGTAACTTATTTCCACAGTTGCTCCCATTTTATTTTATTCTATTCGGACTCATTTGCCTCCGACATAAGCACTTTACGGTCAGTGTTATAGAAATCTACCTGGCCATTCAAAAAAACTTGTCACTATATGATTTTATAAAAAAAATGTAACCCACGCTCCACGTATGTTACCCCGACATCACAAGTAAACCGCCTTCGCGTCATCTGCTTTTTTCCCATGTGGCTGAAACATCGATTACCTGTTAAGCTCCGTTGAAAGATGTTTATCTCGGCTTATCGTTCTTCGCTTTTATCCTTTATTGAAACTTTAATGTTTAATTCCTTGAACTCGTAAGCTTATCATTTTATAAACGTTTCCGTTGCCCGCATTATTATATAATATCAATTCGAAATGAGATATCGACAGAATTGATAAAATTTTCATAATGAAATTATAGATAAGTATCAGTCATATCATTAAATTCACGACTGTCTTATTTTAATTAATGACTTTTCAAATTTTAACATATTCAGCAATAAAATTCGCAGCACACTATCCCATAGTGTATGGTGTTTCCTTATTTCCGCATAAATATATATGTGAAAATTATGTACGAAGTATATTCTGCGAAAAAATATATTTCCGCATATATTTTTCGTATATATTTTTTCCCTGCTACTCGTATCCCTACGAAGTACGATACACAAAATAGTATCTCGGACTGCTTTTAACTAAAGGCAAGAATATAAGTGGAAGAAGTCTCGTAAAAGGTGGATCGTAAATAAAGAAGGAAAAAAAATATGCAGTAGTTACTCACCGCATTGGTCAGACATCTTGAAGTACATACGTCTTCCGTTTGGCAATAAGTTCTTGAATCGCAGGTAAACGATCGCCTTATTTCGCGACGCGGTAGAACCCATCATATGGCAACTGTCCACACAATTTTCATGCAAACTTTTTATGCGTTTAGACATAAACATGACGCGTATAGACGAAATATCGTATCGTTTAAGTCCACTCTTTCTGTCTCTTTCTCTCCCTTTTGAGTCATCTATACCGTAAAAAAAACCTTGTATCGATGTTTGACGCTCGATATATGCACGTTTTTCCTCGATTGTCTGGCAGCTTAACTACTTGCTTGTCTTAGTATTTGACTGGTTGACTGACTGACTGACTACATATAGCTACTAACTAGCTGCACGAGTGACTTCCTACCCGCATGACACGACGGCAGGTGTCTATCAGCCGGAGCAACGTGTTCGTTGCGAAAGGATTGACTTCCTAATGAAAATGTGTCCTCACGATTTTTTTGTAGCCATAGTTTTCGGGAAATATGCACCGTGATGAAGTTTTAGTTTGACATCACAAACTACAAACGGTGTACGTTTAAACGAAGCAAATATTCATGTTATTATAACGTAACAAATTTTTCATCCGAGCATTACGTTTTATAGTTGGACAACCTTTCTTTTATGAAGACAAATGCAATTTTTCGTTTAAAGTTACTTGTAGAGTTAGGGTCGATTTTCCGTTTTATTATGCTTGTTTGAGCTAGCTTGTTCTTCGTGGTTTTATAAAATAGAATTTTTCAGAATTATTTTAAATTAAATATACTCCTGTCTCTTGAGCTAGCTGTGCGATTCTCCGTGCACGTTACCAAAATATCTAAGACCGTTAAAATAGCTTAAATCTAACTAGAATCAAACGTATTAAGAGTTCACAAAATTATCCAGTCAACCCTATCTCACTCGCGCAAAACACGTTAACTGCTTGTTGCGACTACAATAAACTCGAGAAAAACGCGAATAGTTACAAGTCGACGATACCTCGTGCCGTGTTACTTTTCTAAACAAGGTCTTGCAAAGTTTCAGAACAGATCCTGAAGGGAACAACAGAGAATGAAGGAAAAGCAAAATACTTTATAAAGTTAGTAGTGAAGATAAAAAAAATCTGAGAGAGTACGAAAAAATTGAATGAAAATGTTTGAGCTTCGAAAGTAAAACAGAAACTTGCTACAGCATGAAAGACGAATAACGATGGGAGAAAGGAAAAAAAAAATTGTCGAATTCTTGCAACACTCGTACTTCTGTCGAATGATCTAGATTTGGGACCCGTATCGCGGTTGATCGAAAAAAAGCGCGTACGCCTTCCGCCGTAGGTCACTGCTCCGCCAGTTTGAACGAGAACGCGTTGAGTGGAGAACGAGAATGAGTGTCGTGTCGAAGTTATCAATGTGGGTTGAGCGAACGACGGACATCGAACAGCGGATAGCGTACAGGGAAAAGCGAGAGGGTGCGAATCGGGTGTTGTTGTCGGTGCGGATGCGGACGTAAGACTGAAGTGGCGGAAGGATCCAGCGGAGATCGTGCGCTAGGGTAGTGGGCTATCGGGAGTGGCACCGTGTAGTCGTGTACCGTGGAAAGAGCTTGCGGGAAAACGCATGCGTGTCCGATGATACGTGCGCGACCCCATGAAATATAATCAGTGCGCATGCGCGCCCCGCCAATCAGTTTCACCCTGTGAGTCGCTCGCTCCCTCTATGAGCTTACTAGATAGCGAGCCCGATATGCCTGAGATAGAGCGTCGCGGGGTGCGACAAAGAGACTGCGAATAGGGGATGCTCTATCCATCAGAGGAATGGTGGTGGACGTCGAGACGAGAAGGCGAGGGGTGCGCAGGCGTTATGCAAAAAAATTGTAAAAAAATCCTGTGCACTGCTCGTCGTGGTGGGGATCTTTCTTGTGACATCGCTCGGCAGGGGCGCAGCGAGCTCTGTGGTTCCACTCTAGCTACTAAAATTTTAACTAGAACTTCTCCAGCTCTTGCTTCAGCAAGATTCTTCGAACTGGATGATCGCTACGTGTTTCTTGTTCCTATAGAAAATATAACGACAGCACTGTGATTGATTTCATTTGGCTACTTCTTTTCATTTAATTCTTATGTTTTAATACATTAATTGTGACTTTATTTTTAGTTATTGTCACATGGAACATGGCGGAGTGCCTTGTGCAATCTTTATTGTAATGATGCGATTTGTGTGTCCGTGTGTGTATGTATGCGAACGATCGTAAATGTATTTATTCAAAATTCTAGTAAAACTGCTAAGACTGGTCAAGTTGAAATTTACTCGAGAAATTATGTTTAGAATGTAGACGGCATGCTGATGTTTGCAGATGTCTGGTACTTCCGGTTTCAAGTCTGTATATTCAGAAAAATTCGAGAACCTAGTATTGAATGTTGAATCCGCAATTTTGCACGGAGCACTTTAGTAATGGGTTTGAAATTTATACAAAAATTCATAATAGGATGTGGATAAAACAACCATATTTGCAAATGTCGAGAATTTCAAGTTTGAAAGTTCCGCGTCCGCGAAATTCATTTTTTTTGCAGCGGTCAATGCATAGAATTTTATTTCGACAATGAAAATTCAAATATTGAATTGAATGACGTAATAAGCAAAATACTAGCATTATTTTCATCATAATAGAAAAAATCCATAAATTCCCTCAAAAAGTATTTTTCATGTCTACTATATATTTGATAATGTCAAACTTCATTCCTCGAGATAATAATAATATCCAAAAAAAAAAGGATTACTCCTTGAATTAACTTTAGGACAACATTAAAAGTCTAATTTAAAAAATCATACGTTGGATTGTCATGTGTTTCAAAGAGTCACAGATATCATTAATATCCTGAAGGGAAACTAGTAGACGTATAAAAAATTCCACGAAACATGTAAACCGTGCTTTTATCCATAATATCACACGTTACAATAATGGATATGAAATATAATAACTCATAGCTATAAGTAGCAGCCTTTATTTCTATACACAAAAATGAAAATATCATAGTCAATAAATTAAAGAATATCAGATATACACGAAATATTAAAATTTATCAAATTTTAACTTGACTTAATACATTGATTCGGCATAGGATTAAATTGCACTTTGTTGGTCACGTCTACCAAAAAATCAAAGCAACCGCTAAGCATCTACGTCCTCGATAAGGTAATAAGGCTTGAACTGTAATTACAATCAAAGGACATTTCAAATAAATTCGTTTGATTATTTCATTCATAACCGCTAGTCTCAACATTATCAACATTTTGAATAACCAGGAAGGGTACAATAATAAATCAAAGAGCGCTTAGGTTAATGCCGACCATATATCGAATGGCTTGGAATACACAATAATTTAATTCCTAGATCGTGATTACACGACGCTCGAATGTCCAATGAATAGACATTAGCCTGTCACGTAATTTGCCAGGGTTGTGTGTGAACACACGCCATTCAATTATTTGTCAACGGCCCTAGTTAGAGGTGTATTCATTACAAATTACAGACCTCGCTCTGATTTTATGACACCGCAGGAGAGCTATGGCTTCCCTGTACTGTACTTTTTACGCGTGCTTGTTATTGCCGCTGAAATATGCAGGTTGAATTATAGTTATTTCAATTGAGTACTGAGCTTCATAGATTTATTTTTGGGCCAATCGCTGTACTGGGTTCTATTGATATACAAGATGTTACTCAGTCATTAAAAAGAGTTGCCCAATATAAGAAAACAGCAAAATCCATTGTGGATGCCAGAAATTTTACTTGTTTTGCATTATTATTACTTTTATTGTTGCATAGCTGCTTTAAATGACAGAGCTTAAAAGTATTTTTAATCCAGTGACCAGGACCTTACGTTTTATTCGGCATAATTGTTTTCTATAAGTTCAATGCAGGATGCTGATTTTTATAATATTTTTAAATCAGTAATATTTTTCCAGCTCTTATCATTGAAAAGTTTAGCTTAAATGAATTATAACAATATTACTTGCTTTATTATTCTAATGTCTACATCTGGCAGTTACTTATAGATATATCGATCAATATCTATTGTTGTGTACTAATACAAGTTTATTATCGTTTTTCGTAAATATCATATAATAATAATATTATACATCAATACTATCCATTATACAAGTATAGTGTATACTTCGTAGTGCGTTTTCAGCAGCGTATTAGTCGACCGGTGATAAATTTCGTTCGTTAAGTTTTTTTTTTCCGAACAGTATAGATAATTCGTTTGAATGTACAGCAGTCGAGAGGGTCAAACAAAGGGGAATTGGTAAAACAGCGTGAAAGTCGAAGCCATCGTATCCAGCCAGACGAAAATGTGGGAGAGCGCCACGTGCTAATCTGGTATCTGCGGTAACAATCTCTTTATCCTTTGCTTCGTTGTTAGGATACTCCATAAAATGGATATCTCCGATAAAGCTAGTGTGCCGGACAAAGAACCGATAGACCAAAAAGCCTACGAAATAAAAGCTCTTAACAATTCAAACGTTTAAGCAGATATTCTGTGATTATTTTGTATTACAATTGTAAATTAAACAGTATAGGTTCATACACAGTAAGAAGGCATTACTTTTTATATATAACAAGTATATACAAGAGTATACAGGATGAGTCACTATTAATTTGCAGCTGAAATAACTAATTGATTTTTGATTTTATGAGAAAATGCTTCCTTTGAAATACCTTCGTAAAGAAGACTTCAAAAATCAATAAATCTCGATGTGTTAATTTCGGGACAGTATAAATATTGTTGAGAACTTATTGGCATCTAAGAACTAAAAAAATGATGCCATATTAAAAAAATTATCACACATTCTGCACCCCAAACTGCATATCAGAAAGATTTCTCGAAGATGTTATATTGATAAGAACTTCATGAACTTTGTAAAATTATTCCGAATGAACTCGGAAAAAATTTCTGAAATGTGACACGTCTACATAAATATCACCTTTTCCTAACATATTAATAATTTTGACAAAAAAAATTGACAACCTGCAAATAAAATATTCAACTGCATTACATACAATAGAGAAATACTTTTTCTTGGTATACTTTAATCGTAATGCATTAATGTAATGTAAATGTCATTAAATGCTTTTTGACGATATCAAGTTTAATCTGGATGTTTTTAACACTAACTGTACCATCGACCGGTCATTTGGCCCTTTTAGAGCAAACAATACGTTTCTACAAAATTGTCAGTCTGGTTAGTGTTAAAAAATCATTGGTTACAGTGTTGTGTAAATAAAATAGCCTCAACAGTGATTCTTTATATCGAATAATGTCGTATACATTCATATTGGCAAGCAATGCATCAAATAAAGATATTGATGCTAAAAAGCATCAAAATTTGATGGAATTGATATGAGTGCTGTACTGAAATGCAATTGTATCCATAACTGTGTCATAATTTGTCACCAATATTTATACCATTACGCGTGTAAGTTATGATCGCTTCAATATTTTGTAACTCTCAGAAGAAATCTTTTCCACTTCTGAAATACAATGTCTTAACGAGCTCTAATATCGACGCAAATAATTTTCTAACAGTACAAGTTGAGTACCGTCTGGTTAACTTTTCAGAAATCTTTTTCGAAATTGAGAACTTTGATAAATCTCCTCGCTTGCTTACTAAGCCCATCATCTAATTGCATTTCAATTCTTTATGCATGCTAAAGAAGAGGTTGTTGCCCGTTGATCAATAAAAAACGATGTGAAATGAAATTGAAAAAATTTATTCTAAATATGAGATAAGGCAATATCATTGATTCAAAGAAATGCATTTTTCACGAGAAGAATTTCTTAATCGATTTCTTAATCGTTTGAGCACCCTATAAAAAATACGGAAGATGTGTCTCATCGTTGCGTGACTTCGTGTAGAATGATAATCGCCGTAGCAATTTTCATGAAAATTAATCCGTTCGACCATAAGTCAGGGACGATGACGAAATTATGCAAGCGACGCTGTTTGGACAATTTTCCGGTCGTTTAAACCGTAATATCTTTTGGTAGAGTCGCTGGGGCGACGATGGCTCCTCTATAGGGGTATAATATGTATATAGGGTGAATGTGTATAGGACGTAACCATGTGTCACATCGCCTTGTCGCGCAACGTCGCCACGCACGAGGCACATTTGAAAATTATGCAAATTTAACGACGCAGAACTATTGGCAAATATTCACGAGTTCATTTTAAACCTGCGTTACTTTTGGCAATTGAACTGCACTTTTATTTCCTACGAAAAAAATGTTCATTTTAAAGAGAAAGATTGTATCGCTACATTCAATAAATGGAGAAATATAGAGTAGCGGGGAATACTATGATAATACATATTGGATTAATGTACCAATTTCATAAAAATTTTTGTTGTTTATTCACTCTTTTAACAACTTAACTCGTTGTTGGCCGTCTTTTGATACACTGAAAATAAACATAGTTTCGCTTGAAATCTCTTGGCCTTTTTCAATGGTCTAGAAATGCATTCCATACTATCGTATGGATTTAGAAATTCATTGCTCGAACTTGGTGCTTTTTGGATCTGAAATTAAAATTTCATGTTTATCCGTCTATTGATATTCGATTGATATAGATTCGAATTAACTCTCCGCCATTTTGTGCCATAAACAGTTTAAATATCAAACCGAATTATAACGCATGTCTATTACAAGTAGCTTTTGAAAATTGAAACTCTCGCATAGTGGCGGGTAAATATCGATTTTCGAGTCTTGCGTAACGTTCTGTGGAATGAATATCGATAATTTCACGAATGATTGAGCAAACTATGTTGTTATTTAGTAGGTATATGCCATTTAGGTCACCTAACCTAAAAGTCATATATTTTACGTTACTGCAAACTTTTCGACAAAAAATTTAGCTTATATACAAACACGGATATGTTTTCTAACAAATTTCTAATTTTTATCGAGGAAAATGGCCAATACTCAAATTCTTGTGCTATTAAAAATAGTCCAACCATGACTGGTATTAGACACAGAAATGGGTAATAACAGCCAAGCTTGGATAATACCGATAATCGGTTATTCCAATCGAACCTCATTTCTTATTGAGCCGGGATGAAACAGTGAAATGCTATTTTTTAACACTATTTTATACTACGAAAAGGATGGAAACGGTTTTTCGTTGATAGTATTCTTTGTTCAGATGAAATTAATGTAGCCAGTATTACATACTGGCCAGTATTCGCCCACTCTCCCCTATACATATAGTGGCATCGTAGAATGGTCTTTAGACATAACTGAAATAGGTTATTTTAAATATTAGTTCCACATTTCTATATGCCAGTGCTAGAGAATTTTCAAAAAAGTATATATTTTCACGGAGCAGTGACTGGATTATTTAAATATCAGATTTATTTTTAATTATCAAAAAGCAGTGGCAGGCGCTGACACTAGCCATTATGAACAGCTTACAGTAAGGTAATTATTTAAAAACCATAAGACCGTATACTAATTATTATATGATAATCCTACTGTTCTCAAAAAATTACAACGCGCATATACTGTACAGCTAATACAGCTGTACACCTAATACTTTAGCATGTTGTAAAGCTTTTCTACACTATTTATTATAGTTACTGGTTATTACTCTTTATAATTTTTCCAAAATATCAAATCGTCCCCATATTAGGGTTAAGTAGCCTAAGAATACACAATTCCTAATAGTGCACAATGTGACATTATCACATTGACACCAGCGTTTTGAGCACATGGGATTTTACGTTTTATTAAAAACTGTAATAACAAAATTATAAACAAAGGTCTTTACATATGTAGGTGTTTCTTAATTGATAAATTATTTATATAGCTATACAGAACTTTTATTTATTCTAGTAACCAATATCAAATATTGAGGGCAATACGAGTCAATGGAAATTGTTTCATACTCATGGTAGCCTCCTGACCATTAAGGAATCCTCGTCATGCTTTATATTTATTCGTCGCAAAGCTGTAATTGGTTATCGTGCTCTTACAACTTCCGGTGACGTTCGAGTAAATTTTAAAATTTTTGGCACGACAAATGCAGTCATTTCGTGAATCGCCAAACTGAATACATTGAATGAAATATTGTCTTTTTCATATATCATTTTCAATCGGGAAATATCGAAGAACAAGAAACCAAATAATAAGTTGTGCATTGAGGAGTAATCGAAAAGTTTCACGAGAAAGGAGTTTACATTTATTCATGAATAGTATAGCGGGTTTATGTAAAAAAAATTGGGATTACTTGTACCGACTCAAAATTGCTAATACTTCCGTATAGCATTGAACTAACTTAAGAGTTACCTCAATTCCTTTAATACAATTATATAGATTTTTTATGTTAACATTAAAGTAGAGATTGAGAAGAGTTTAACAAAATTGCATAATGATTCCAGCGGAGTAAAATATTGGTACTCTATCATAATCCAACATACAAGTTTAAATCTTTATCAATAAGATTTAAACTTATCCAAGTTTTACTAACAATATTTTTTCTTTATCTCTCGCTCATTTTTGAAATTAATTTTCCTCGATATTAAGCACTCTATACCCTTCCATAACAGCTATTTTGTGTCTTACGTCTAGCATCGTGTAAAATAAAAACAAACTTGATAAACATGTCATACCGTCTATGGAAGCTGAAAATTGACATTTTTCTATGATAATTTTCGTAAAAGTTTCCATTTTCAGCCTCCGAAATCTAAATTGATTTTGATGTCGAATAATCGTCGTATCACGTGATATCCTCTTTTTCGAAACTGACTTTCACTGGTCCTTTCATGTCAACAAAAAATAATGATTAAATATTTAGGACTATCACCAGTGCAGATAATAAGCGAATTTTCGTAACCGGGTGAGCAAACAAGTGAGGAGTGCAATATCTCGTAAAGAACAGAAGTGGTAGTTCCTCGAGTGAAAAGCGAGTGTGCTAACGTTGGCGACACCATAAAAGTTGTACGCTGAATTAAACCGAGTTATATGGGGCTAATGGTTCGGCCAACGATACTTCACAATTCAGTTGGCTGCACGCCATTTCTCATCGACTACAATCGAACGAAAACCATTCCTCATGCACCGCATTTCTTTATAAGACACTATTTCGTTTTCTTCCTCCATTAGTGATAAGTATACAGCAATTCCTTTTTACTCTATTGCGTTTAATGTTCGATTTCTTAAATTCACGAAGTGCTAAGTATTCTTAACCGTAAAGCTGGCTGCTCGATAAAATCTATTGCATCTGAATTAAGCACAATAGATTAAACGAGGAAAAGTATGTAAATTCATTTCTGAACCGACGACTGGGCAAAAGTTATAAAGAATGTTCAGTAGTTAGTTAGGTAAGCTAGGTTAGGTTAGAGAACAATGTAATGTATTGGTTTGATACTTAGCTCTTTGCTATAATGGGTTTTTTTTTAAACATTGATACAAGTGTAGGATCAATTGAAATATTTACTTGTGCCAGCTTAACCGTGTCTATATACAATTTGTGCTTCTCTGGACGTCACGCAAGAATAGCTATTTTACAGTAAACAGTTTTGCCCGTTAATAATATTTAACGTTACATTTAACAGGATTATTATATATTAATGTGCATAGCTGTTGACTCGGAAATATAAATATGCATTGGCGCCACGCTATATGCTTGCTCTATGCATCTACTAAACGTGACGTCGACAGTAATAGCCGTGAATATCATTATCACAACTTCATGTATCAGTCCTGGAAATCAGTTCACATAAACCTCTAAATCGGATGATAATTAAAGTTTGATTTTTCTCTTATCATACCGGTAATCCTTTTTTTTCGTCAAAATCCAAAAATCAATATTTCCTAAAATCCTGATACACTAATAGTAAAGAACTCTAGCAATTTAGTGAAGTATTCAGTGAAATACGGTCATACATTCGTTAGCGTTAACTTTCAAAAATCTTGTTTTCGATATACATTTTTTTAGCAGTATCTATATTTTTTGGAATACGATAGCTTGATTTTTATTCTACAATTTGGTAAAAATTGAAAATATTCTGCAGTAAATCCATTTTGGAGTAAATCTTCTTAAGTGGTCAAACGATCGGATCTATTTTGTTTGAAATAAATGCGTGGAAGTGGAATGTTTATCGGGCGAAAGTATTTCCTTTAATCCAACTACAATATCGCAACACAATATCTCAATTTATCAAAGCCTCCGTTTCTTTTTTGACGCGAAGCGGTGGGAGATGATGCACGATAAAGCAGATGTTCGATGACTATCTAATTTGATTATCAACATGCTTGATTTGATATAACATCAGAAACACAAAAAAAGCATGCGAATGAATCGTGATATGGATTACGAAAATCGGATATAAGGGTTCCCCTTTTCTGTGGCATCGTTCAGTTATATTTGACCCGACCCCTTGCCAGAAAAATTTGCCCTTTGCTGCAGCTCACAAACACCACAATATGATCCTGCATTTTGTCCCCTTTCAAAAAACATCCTTACATATCTCATACATTGATCATTGCAAAAAAAGAATGTCTTTGCGTGTCTGTATCCAGCATTGCAGATGAACTGCTCAAATATTGAATGAAGATATTAAAAAGAATTGAAATCCCAGAAGTAAATAAAACTCAAACATATATTAATTGAGCCGAAAAATATAATTGTCAAGAGGAAATTTTCAAAAGTGTTGTAAACCATAAATCATGACACATATCCATTTAAAGTATAACTTTCGTTTACCTATTTATTATATGGTCTAATGGCTCGCGTAGGTTTTGACCGTCCCCGGATAATATTTATTGGTTGGAACAGTGTGGGCCAGCTATTTGCGTAGCACTCGAGTCTCGGCACGCTTCGTCATAATGACCGTGTCGAATCACCGTAGTCGATTTATGTCCAATTATTTTTTGTCCTACTGGACACTGCCTGACGCCATTACGTGGCACATTTCACCCTGCCAGCGAGAAACTCTTCCGACGCTTCGAGAAACGTCACAGCAATCGCAGACGTAACCCCATAATGACGCTCTACGATAAGGAAAGACAAGATCTTCAAAAGAGAAGTTGACAGGAGCGTTTTGAGTTTGACTATACAGTTGCCATTCCTCCGGATTAGATTTCACATTCCAGAGTGCAAGTTTTGGGTAAAATTATACAGAAAATAGGCTTTCGCGAGCTAAAATGATTGAAATTTTATGGAAATTTAATTATAAGGAAGAAAAGAAATTATAAAATGAAAAAGATTCTGTTATGTCTTAAATTAAGTATCGTTAAACTAATGACTATAGAATGAGAGAACACGTAGAAAAGCAAGTATTTCAGTCATTGAGTTGCAGCATCGCAATAAACAGCTTCTCAATAAGACATGTTAGTATTTCGATAAGTCTTCACTTCAATTTACTCCCCGTCGACCAGAACCGTCACTATGGGGTACCGGAACTCTAAGGCTCTGGCAATTATCTCAGTCATTCTTTTCATCAGCTGACAGAAGGGCGCATTCCCAATGTTCATTAAAAGCAACGATACGTGTTATGCGTTAACAGATAATAGTTCCGTTCCCCGTTGAAAAATGAAAACTGTAAACCATGTTAAAATAATAGACCATTAAAGAATAATGTTACATGGTACACTGTTACCATTACAAATATACATGACTATGAAACAAGTAAAAAGAATAAGGAAAGGAATGAGAAAAACGCAGTGAAATTTTGTCTTTCGATCAATACTAAGCTACAGAAAATGAGGAGTACAAGGTAAAACAATGATATAGCAATTTTGTTCGTAAGGACCATAGATTCTACTTAAAATCCCCATGCAGCCTGCAGGAAGCTAATCGTGTTCCTGGGGTGACCGTCAGTCAGTATTGTTTTAGGAATTCGGATGGAAGAGCAATAAGTCGACCACCCGTTGGTTTTGTGATCTAGAACGAAGGGATCGGGGCGTCGGGCGTCAGGGCGCCGTAGCGTCGGGACGACCTCACGCGACGAGGTCCCCGACTCTCGTACCGTTATCCGGTAATTGTCAACTGATCTCGCGGCCGCCTCGTTGTTTCAACCTCTCTTAATTAAATACTCGATTGGACGCCTACCGATCGCTCATCTTGTCTCGTCTCATTTCGTCTCGTTTCGTTTAATTATTTGAAGTCTTCGAGTTGATCGATTTCGAGGCGCTCGGATTAATCACATTTTTACCGATAAGCAAGCGACACGGTCTTTTTTCCTGTTCTTTAACTCCATGGGATTCGACGCTGAGCGAAATGCGGGCTTTTGTACTTCTAATATTACGTAAGTGGAACACGATGTTGGTTTTTAGTGGGGGACATTTATGTATTCTTCGCTTTCGCACGTGTCGACACGTGTGAGGTTGGCTGCCGAACAACCTTGAACATTCACCTAAGCTACGCCAAATAAAATATCCCAAGAAAATACGATGAGCAAATAGAATATTTTGTAGCTCTTGGCTCCCTACTAAATTGTAGTTCGTTAAGACCACTTATATTTATTGCATCTTCAAATCACCTACTGTTTTTTAATTTTTTTGCGTTATCGAAAATAACACAATATACTTAGGACAATATATACCTTTCTTCATGAATGGAGAGTTGGGAAAAAAGTGGCGCTCGAAAAAGTATTCCTGATAATTCCATACTATATTTATATTACACACGAGCGAATCCACATGCACATATTCTTGAAAAAAAAAAAAAAAAAAAAAAGATTCTACGCGCAGTTATTCTACACAGAAGATTAAATACATTGGACACTGGACAGAATTGATTCTCTTGGTAGGTATTTTACACCTAAGTTTGGAAGCACTTCAGTTTTACGCGTGTTAATTCTACATCGTTCTATTCCAGATAAAAAGCTATCTTGAATTTTCGTGTTTCTGATTAACGGCTACCTTTTTTTTTTTTAAGTGGATAACGAGACCCGCAGCTACAGAACGTTCTTTATACGAAAAAGTCTACACCTTGATTTTGTACATTTTGCTTATCCTCTGCATATGTTCCACACCGCGTATATTATAAAAATAATAAAATATATTTTAAGGGAAAAAGTTCGTATTCTACACGTACGGGTTCTACACCATCAGATCTACATCGAAAAATTCGATACTGTAATTTAATTACTCCATTCGCACAAAATTTTTTTCTATACAATCAGGTTGTGTATCAATATACATGGTGAGTCCACAAATATAATTGATTATTTTTACACAAATCGAAAACAGTTAAGTCCCTAGCAAGGCACATATGACTCTGCATAAAATTCTTATCACAAAGTATACATTTGCATGATTTTGTACTAAATATATTGTACGTTGCTTTAAATCGTTAAAAAAACACATTGAACTCGTAGACTAGGTTATATAAATACAACGAATTCTTCAGGGACTATTTCTGCTAAATTGACATGTATGATAAAATTTAAAGAATAATATGAATTTTTTACATACGATTTATTCATTAATCATGTTACTAAATGGTATTGTGTAGAAAAATCAAAGTAATAGGCCAGTCATTATAGACTGGACTCTATTATTAGAAAAAAAAATTATTATTTGAAAAAATTTAACAATAATTACAAAAGTTTAAAAACTTTGGTTGTTTTTTTAGAATAAACTGACAGAAAAAGTTCCAAAAACTCTGCAAATTCGAAAGATGCATCGGAAAAACGTTCCGAACTATTGCATAAATTTGCAACTTTTTGCGTTGAGCGAAATATGTTTATTTATAACTTTTTTTACCGGTGGGTCATTTCTTCGAGCAAGGAATAATTACAAAAGTTTTGAATTTTAATTGCAAATGCTCAGAACATCTATCGTGACGCATTTACAAATTTATAACGTCGTAAGCAATTCGGAGCAATATGCGATTTTCAAAAAATCTATTTTTGCATTTTTCTACTTTCGAACTTTATTGAAATTTGAACGATGTTCCGAACTTCGGAAAAGGATGCAAAATTTTATAATTTTTTAAAATACTTTTTGAAACCTTATATGAAAGTTTGAAAACTTTTGGAATTATATGTGATTCGATTGTCCTGACTGACTGGCCTATATTGGCCAATTGCTGTATTTTGTAGAACAAACAATGCCTAATAAAATCTAACAGTATGAGATCAGATCTTAAGCCACGCTTTTTGGACCGGCACCAATTTCATACTTTTCCCATATATTCCATACACTTTTTTTTTACATTGATTATATTTATATAATAGTACTGTCACATTAATGCTTACTAATGGTAGTCATAATCATAATAATCATTGATTGTGTTCTTTGTAACAAGGGTGGCATCTAATTATTGAAAGGTTAAAAACTATACCGAAGATATAAATAATATTAGGAGATATTACTTTAAAGATAATTTCGAAGATATCTTGATTTTTCAGTACTATTCTTGCAAATATATTTATAAAAATTTTGTTGTCTAAAATTATTATTACTTGATAATATAGAAATATCATACTCCTTTTTTAATATTATGAATAAACTAAAATAATGATAAGAATAAAATTATTATCTATATGCGTTATTGCCTCAAAATTTATAATAATATATATTACACATACTTTTTTTTACTTAGAATGACGTATCAGAAAATTCAAATATATTCGATGGACGCTTGAAACCGTTTAAACATTTTTTGTAAGGTCCGGTAAAAAATCTAATCCAAGTAACATATGGTACATTTCCGAGCTTATCTACTCGACGACAAACAAAGGCAGATGTTTCCTGGGTAGTTCGAATATGCCGCATGCGATTGAGCAGCATTTAAAATCCTTTTCTTTCGATCAATATTGGTATTACGTTTAAGATCCGAGTTTGGATTTCTCTTCAAAACTTACCTACTTTACTTACTATAAGTATAATACGTTGACCGTACAAAATGTGTCAAGTAAATGAAATATTATTGTTATATTAAATTTATGTTACAAGTATCGTCTCCGGTATTGTAAAATTAAAATACCAATTTTTATTAGTGTAATTATACGCTAAACTATACATATATATATAATTAAATTTTTTAAATGGCGGCAAATAGTTATATTTTTAATAACACGCGTTTGCCACGCGATCGAAAAAGGAGGAATTAGATTGAGATATGCGTTTAAATTTGATCTGACATAACATATTATTTTTAAATGAAACTTGATGTGCGTACCTTTGATATTATGCGAAATCTACTGTTTGAACAAACTTTGTATGTAGATAAAATTCGAAGCACAGTGTTTCATATTGTGATTTCTGACCTAAGCGGTGGTCTTGTACAAGCAAACTGATCCGCGAGTGTTGCCTACTTTTTGAATTTATCTGTTTCATTGCGATTTAGACGTTGTAATAGTATATTTTAATAGATTCAAAATACGTTGATGCTTATGTTTAACTTTTCAGTTTTTAGTTCCAATTATTCAATCGGTGTTTCTTTTTACGATTGTATTACTAAGTACTATTTTTGTATTTAAGATATGAAAAATTGTTTCAAACGTACGTTTAGGTGTGTAAACTTTACATTTACCCCTTCAAAATTCGCTATATCAAAACTTTGACATTTCGATTTACATTAGGTCCATGTACCTAATTTAGATGGCAGACAATATTCCACTGATGGGTAAATGTTTATATTTCTGCTTTATTCACCTTCGTCGTAGCTATTTGTACACGACTTACCTGAGTCACAAATTCGTCTGACATGAGATTCATCTGAAACAGGTGAACTGATCTGAATCTTGATCAAATTTAGACTTTTACAAAAAGTTATGTTTTCAAGGTCTGATGCGAAATAAACGGAACATTTCATTAGAAATCAGTAGTTAAGATCCCAATATAATATCTTTTAATAAATTGACCCATTCGATCATTATATTAATAGAGCCATTGTTGAAATAGGATAAAGGGTTCTGAAATGGGAGCTTTACCCTAAGTCATGAATAATTTTAGACAATTGTAAATCCAATAAATCATACAGTAAGCAACCCTTATATTTTTATCTTTTCGAATCACCTAATTTCTCTTCAAAATATACATTAAAATCCAAAATGACTATTTCATACACTATAACAGCAGCAAGCAATGGTTTAAACGTATCCAGAACTATTATTAATAAAGCTGCGCAGCTGTCTGTATCGTTATGATAAATCTGACTCGATGAGAAATAATTCATTTCAACTGTTCAATTATTTTTTTAGTAGGGTATACGTATGCGAGTTGTATTTATCAAAACCAGACGTGAAATAAATATCGAACAGATATCCTTCAAATTAAAGTGAAAATAATTGACCAAATCACGATGTATCATCATTGCGTGATTTTTCAATAAGTAAATCCAGTCGCTCAAATTTATTCATTCGGAAAAAACGCAAGCATATCATTGATAATTGTCTTATGAAAGTTTGCAGCTTATGCCTACGATAAACAATATTTCAATTCAAATTATGTAGAATATTTTGATGCGAACAAAATATTCCAATAATGAAATTTACATGTTTACTTCGTGAATTATTACAACATTTATTAGTATTCATTTGCCAACAATAAACAAATAGATCAATGTTGTATATATTTTGCGACAGGAAGGAAATCGTCGAATAATTATTTTAAAACTTCATTCTCATCTCTCGTAGATAACGGTAAAGTAGATTTCTATTGCGAGAAGTAACTACTTACGAAGATTTAAGAGCATAGTGACCTCATCTGACCGAACAAAGGAATACTAAAAAGTGAAAACTATGTTTAGGCGTTGACTGAAGAGGTAAATAGATTATGAATCTTATGGAGTATGGTGTCAGATGAGCCTGAGTCATCGTGGACACATACAAATGACCTTTAACCATTTAAATGCTGTATATAGAAATATATTCTACATATAAAAATCACGAGGTATGGAAATCCAAGTATGCCCAGTTTATTTATATTCAGTTAAAACTTATAGCCTGTTCTTTAGTCGATCGGTAACAGCCAGCCGAGTAACGACTGAGCTCTTGCAAGTTACGAGCTAGGTGTTTCGGCTTGTAGATGGCAGCACTCTCGGTGACGCGTCAATGTGACGGAGAATAGATTGGCAGAGGTGAGTGGTTTTAGGGGATACCAACAACATGGCGCTAAATCGTAGCGGCGTGTCCAGAAGTAGAATCTCGTAATCATCGCCTCTGTCAATATTACAGAATCCGTGTAGCCGCGCGGGTAATGTTCATCGTTCCAGCCGATATTGCAGTGAGTGTGACGAATTTTGAGATATCATAGATCAAAATCTATAATAAATTTAATCTGGTATTAGATGAGCGTCGTGGCTGACTGTGAGTCTGTAGCCTGCCGAGATACACTAATCATATAATTTTCTTTCCCAAATATTTGTAGGAACATTGCGTTAACTTCCGTGTGAATGACCCAAAGTTTCATCATCGTGAATACAAAATGTACACTTCAACGTTGTACATTCAACTTTAACGAATAATAAATCAAATATCCTCATGCGTAAGTTAAGCGATAATCGATTACACCCGGAAATTGATTTCCTAAATAGTAACTAGTTTTGTATGACTTATTGTACGTGTGGTATAAAAAAATAATTTGCGAAAATATTTCAAGAATAATCTTAATCCATGAGATCTTCTGTAAAAATTTGATTACTAATTTTGATAAATCATTAAGATTTTTAATCAATTATCGACTTTCTTATAATCTTGTGTAATAATCGATGACGTGGTTACATAAAAATAAAAGTTTTAGTTGAAGACGATATCAATGATTCGTAATGCAACACCGTTAATCTGATTATTATCAGAAACTCCCATTCGTGCGCATGCTCGCGTTATGCCACACGACTAATCTTATCTTACATTTCGCGGTCAATAAGCAACTGCATTCGTCGATTTTATATTTAAGCCGCGAAATTAGTCGTCCAGCGATCAATCGGCAAAATGGATTTCGAAGCAGCAAAATCGTTCGTCCAGAAGAAGCTCGGCGTAGAATACGTTAGTGAGAAAGTAACGTTGCTTCAAAAAATAGTTCGCGCTTTTTCGGAAAAACTGCCATTTCAAGTAAGATACTTATCATAATAATTTATGAAATACATTATGTAGACTTTGACGTTGTCAATGAAAATTGTATGCACTTATTTATGAAAATATATAACAATATAACGGCTCACGATACAATGAATAATAATCTCAAAATATACCGTTTACAGTAGAGTGTAATGCATTGTAATTTTTGTCTAGCAAGTAAATTCATTAGTTATTGTTATTACAAATTTAACATTCAATAACCAATAACTGAGCATTACAAGCAGTAATTGTATAATATACAATATCACTGTAACAGATGTTGTTTTATAAACGAGAATATGTATATTATAACGATTGTAAAAATATTGTACCGAATATATAAGCCTTTCTTAACATGTGAATGTTGAGCGCCTATTTCAATTAAAATACGTATCCTCCATTGAAATTGTACTATTTCAGGCCTGATGATTAGTTTGATACATTATTTTAATCCGAGGAAATGGATTTCTATATTTATTTTATTAATTGTAAATAAATCTATTTTCAAAAGCAGAAGACACAATATTGCCATTATTACCTTGTCTGCTATAACAGTACATATAATGGCGTAAGATCTTGATATGAAAGAATTAAATGACATTAAACTGTGCAATAAAATACTAATCATACAGAAACTATAATATAAAACTACGAGGTATTGTGATATTTGAAAACTAAGATGTGTATTTGTTGTCAATTTAAGAGAAGCAAGTAAAGTGCAAAAATAAAATAAATGTCAATTATATGTCAACATATTAACTTTATTCTAACTTTTTCTCAATTTCAGAATATCTCAGTTAGTATCCTCGATGCCGGAGCCCGATTCCCTACTGAAGAAAATGTAATCTCTGTCGGAAAATCCCTTAGTGGTGGAGTTTGCATTCACAACAACTGGTTTATGAAGATTCTTCTAGAAGCACTGGGCTACGATGTTTATTTTGTTGCCGGTTATAGTACAGAAAGCCAAAAAAAGACTTTGGGAAGTCATATGGGAGTTGTCGTGAAAAATTTAAGAAACACAGACGATCTGCATTTGATCGATGTTGGATCTCGTTACCCATTATTTAAACCAGTGCCACTCAATGCATTACCATATGAAACAACAGACGTCACGTTGACTTACCGCTTTGTAGAAGAAAACGGACAGTGGCACAGAGAGCACAAGGTAAAATATTAACATATTAATATTTTCGAAAGTCATCATTTACTTTTTATTCCAATTGAAATCTGTGTAATTAAAATACTCGCTATGATCTTATTCTTGAGACAATCTCAGCAAAATTAATCCGTTAAACGTATATAATTAAATTTAGATTAATAGCGTAGATATTTGCAGTTAATACTGATTCAATTCTTGAAATGTGATCGAATGAAATTCTAAATAAATATCAGTCGCTAAACCATCGTGTGCGTATTCTCTTAAAAGAAAAATGTGAATAGAGGGTAAACTGTATAATCTGTAATTTCATCGAAAAATACGCGATAATATTATATCAAATGATAAAACGGTAAAACAAAATGGAAAACGATTTATCAAAAAACGTCAAACGAATGATATCATGATATTCAATAGATAGTGATACGTACAGCGAATGTGAAAGGAGAATGAATTTTACGAGTTTACTCTTATAGTCGATTCAAATTTAAGACTTCCAGTTTTTACGTAATTGCAATTCCTGCATTAAAATTATTTTGGAATCTATATATCACATTGCTATATTCAGAATATACTGGACACAATAAATTTAAACGTTTTAATTTTCAGAACGGAACGTCCTCACGATACACTCGTTATATCACTTACGATAAGTCATTACGATCATCTGTCAATGATTTCCGTAATGCCATGGAGGAAGTTCTGCAGGAGAATTGGCTTGTCGGAACGGTATTAGCCGTTCGCTATCTTCAGCCAAATTCCAAGGACATCCCTGGTGTGCCGGATTTCCATCCTCAGTATGATTATATGGCGGAATATTCAAATAGAGCAATTACGTTCGAGAACAGTACAGGATACAAATATAGAGAAAGGATTGGCAGCGATCAAATTGAGTTTACTGTTCGTCAATACTTTCCTAGTATTCCCAAAGAGGATGTTGCCAAGAGAGTTGCAGCGATTCAGGAAGAGTAAGATCGATTGATATCATTTAATATTCTACGTAAAAAATCCTCTTTTCTACTCTCTGGCACTTTTAACATTAAAACACTATCGCTCGCATTCAGAGCTCGCTCTTAAAGTCACTAAGAGAGTCACTTTTAGTTAAAAGTCACTAAGAAAAAATTTAAAAGCGCGCCATTAGCACTGAAAGCCATTTCTGAATACGGCGTACAGCTTTAATGAATATTGTACAAGTTAATCGAAATACTAAATACTACACACTTCAGAGATAATAATCAATTTGTTTCTATTCCAGGCCAGACCGTCCCTGGTATCAATGCAGGATGCTCTGATCACGCCATTGCTGACAACAACGAAAATATAATAATGGACGAACACGTAAATGACATTACAATTATAATGGTCAAGTATTCTTTACTATTCGTAATGAAATTTAATAAATAATTATGTTACGTTTATTAATTCTTTCGTTCCTCGTACAATGATCTTTTATTATATTTTCTTTATGCACTCGTAATTCAGTCTCTCACGCAATACCTAATGTATCACAAATCACGATTTCTCTTCGCCGGCAAAACAATGTGTTCAGGAGAATTAGACATTCGCAAACAAACTTTGTATTCTATACTCTGCAATGCTGTACACGTGTTATCTTCCGGAATACGACGTTTATTATATTTGTTGAATCATAAAACATAATCACAATAGGTTCGCCGCATTAGTGCCAAAATAAGGAAATAGTTAAAATGCGTGTTTTATTCATGGTTTTCCATGCAGGAAGTGAAAGTTGTCTACTTTTTAATTTAATAAAAAAACAAACGGAAGGACGACAATGTGACAATAAAATGCATACATCCTAGTTGCACATATTAAATAATTAATTAGTATCGTACATCTCTAAAAAAATAATGATAAGGTTGAAAAAGAAATTAATTCGATTCTTGATACATCTTTAAGGTATAGGTTACTTTTTTTTAGATTTCACAAAACCCCATATGATAAAAAATTTTTATAAACATTTTAGAGGTATATCATCGATAAAACAAAATAATTGTTTCAAGCATAGTTCCCACGCTATTTGTATTATTGGGATTGCTAACAGTTTATAGTTTTTTTAGAAAAATAGTAACTGCTTAAATCAAAGTGTTAAAATATTAAAAATATGTGGAGAATTAAGAGCGAATAGTATTTTATATAGTTGGTCCAGGAGTTCAATTCAAGAACCATTCTGTGCAAAGTCACGTGTGACTTGTAGCGACTTCATTGTTTTCGATCTGTCAAAAACAAACATCAAACTCATGGACCGACTATACATATTATCAATGATCATTAAGAAAATGACTGTTTTGCGATAAACATATAGCAGATATTACATTTCATACGCTATTGATTACTGGTTTGAAAATGTTCTTACTGCAGATTATTACGAAAGTTTTTAGGCAAAAAATAGTAGCATGTAATGAAGTAAAAGTGACGTTATCCTGGAATGATTTTCTACAGTTTCACAAGTAATAAAATTGATTGACTGAAGACTTTTGTTTTTTTTTTTTTTGTGAATTATAGGAAGTCTATATTCTGAATCTTTGCATAGATCCAAATTCTTGTAAGAATTATTATGTAATTATGAATTATAATAACGTTATGATGGTTTTGTACATATATTCAATTTGAGGGCTTGCTTATATAAATTGAAAACATTTTGGATTTGGATCATCCAATATCTCAAAGTTCTGCTTGATTCACTAATATAATTTATATCTGATAATAACATATATAATAAAATATACAAATTTATATTTATTTCTTGAATTGTAATATCATATCATGAATTTTTGCTAAGCTTGCAATCATCGAATTTCAGTTAAATATATCATTTGCATTAATCATCAATTAAGTAGCATCTCAAGATAATTTATCGTATAGTTTCTGAGATATAAAAGAAATCTGATAATGTCAATTTCCATTATATAGGTACACTCAATCTATAAGAATGAATAATTTCAAGATTCAATATCTTCATCTCCATACAGTAGAATTTATTAATTTTCAGCTTGAATGCTGAGATTATCTTATATTTTCACTCACCTATTTTTTGAACCAAAAATCTTGGAGCTTTTTTTATTGCGTGTTTAGCCTGCGATTTTCTATTACAATTATAATTATCATCACCGTACAATCTTGAATTTCCCAGAAAACGCTAACATTTAATAAATATAATCTTTGTCTATGAAACTATTTTAAGAAAAAAATACGGATCTGATAAATCCAATAAAATCTTCAACTAAATCCTGTATTAAATGAAATCACAACACTCAAATTAATTACGTTCAAATCGTGTATGATTTAACTGTAATTAACCAATCACGTTCAGGTATTCATCTCAAGTGTTGCACAGGATTGATTAATCTTACTTAAATCGTGCACGGTGGAAGCGTAATCATGAAAATCGATAAATAAAAATTCCAAATAGCTAAAGCAAAGGAATTCTATTGCAACGGATGAAAAATTTTTTAAATATTCCTATTACGAAAACTATTCCAGCGGCAAAAGAAAGGCTAGACATCTTTCAACGAGCCCGGTAAGTCTTTACAAATTTATCTGCACACCTAGCATGATAGAAATCTATTCATCCCAACGGTACCGTATTCTTATCGGTACTCATGAAATCTTATCCAATCCCACAGTTGACTCTGACAAACTACAGTCTGGTATAGCTAGCGTAAAACACTCCTGTACCGTGCTGTAGAGTGTTGTCCTTAGTACTAAAGAGTGTTGCATCGTGGAAGCGGAAGAAGTCAAGAGTGGAGCAGAACAGAGCAGAGCAGAAAGAGGGAAAAGAGAAGAGTGGGAGGTCGCGGCATGGTTTGAGTTCAGCTGAGGATCATCAAGTTAGTTGCTCGTGAGTACCGAGTACCGGCGCTGCTTGAAGAGCAACAAGCAGGAAATGAAGAAAGAGTAAAGAAAGATATACGAAACATAGAAAGAAAGGAAAATATAATAGTGGTGCTGTCTTCATTCAACATCTTTCACATTGACTACTGCAATTTCCTTCACCGTTTCTACCTTCCATCTGCCTCAACGGGTTGACATGCCTGATTGGGAGACACGCACGTTAACTGCTGGGCATTTACTATAATCACATTTCGTCTTGCAGCTGTATGAATACGTAAGTAACCACATTTTCAATGATTTAATAATCTTATCTTTTATGATCTATTACCGCTTTACGGATTTGAAGGGATCTTTTTTTTTCTTTCAGCTAATCCTACTTAGTATGTCTGTAATGATTTATTTTATTATACTTTAATATATTCTAACAGTCTTGGCATGATTGTAGACTTGTGAATGTTGAATGGGTATGTGCGCTTGCGCGTTCTCTGTCAAGTTCATGTAAGGAGGAATAATTATGTAGCATTTTTAATATCTTTTTAAAATAGTAATGTCATCTGGCCTTATTTAGGAATAATATGAAATTGACATAATGTATATTCTTGCTAACGAGGATATTAATGCTATTAATCGAGTTGGGATTGCATATTACGTGCGCTTTCTTGAATGAGAATAACATAAATTTGCAAGAGTAGATTCCTTAATGAAATAATTTCAATGTGACTTATAAGTTTGAGTATTTTAAAGTTTCAGACTTTGTACAATATGATATAACTATTTGTTTGAACTACTAGTGCATGACTATATTTTTTAAATATCTAATACAACATTCGTACTAGTATTATTGTTACTGACGAATATCATACATTTTTTTATAATGTGGCTGTACTTAGTAGCAATATATTTTAACTCTTTCATGAATTATACACACGTCGTTCACAAAATTCAATTACTATTTGCCGATATTAGTCATCCACGACTGCGAAGTCCATACGTATATAATAATCCATCTCAGTCATGATATAGATGTAGCCTCGAAAATATTGATATACACATATGCTTCAAACAAAAAACTAAGGTCAACACTATTACTTACCTACTTGTTCTTTGGACAACTGAAAAAATTGCACAAACAATAATGTAGCATACTCATTTGTTTTTACCATTGCGTATCCTGGTATTTATATTACTCAATCTGTCACGTGTTCGTCATATTCCAGAAATGATGGAAAACGCGGTAGTACGTCCTGACAAGAAAATGATGATTTACATGACTGACAATGATTCATACGTCAACCTCCACGATATACAATTTGACCTTCCTCACGAAGGTCTTAAAATCATTCACCTGTACCAAACATACTTTTTTGTGATTCCGAAGTATCAGGGGATATTGGATTAATAATATCTAAGTCGACTAAGATTCTTACATTAACATAAAACTCTTCTCTATGATTCTGAAAATATTTTGATGGAGGAATTGATTTTTAAAAAAATTTTCCTTCTATCTCGTTATTATTAATGGGAAAATAGATGTGTCTTTAATGGACTAAATAAGTGATTATTTTTATTTTAATAACAAACGGGTTAGGTTACCTTTTTTTTCTTGCTCGCCAGGACTTTGTCCTTGATGATCAATTCAAATCATGCGGTTATTTTTAGGACATGATTGGAGAGTAAAAATGTTGACGTACGTGTTCACTCAGATTCATCTACTTAGTTCTTATTAGTTTAGTAACCGAAAGCTGATATCATTATTCTTATAGATAAAATTATGCAAATTTTTATTGTGAGAGGAATATCCATTTGATGATTTTTTAGATATATATTATTGCGAATTGGAATGTTATCACAGAGCGAATGGCAATGATTTTTATTTCTTGTATACGGGCGAATTCTAAGAGGTAAATGCGCCTAATAAGTAGTTTTGTTTTATTTCCTCAAAGAAACAGACCGTGAGCAATTCAATGAAATATTGAACATTGCCAAGTGACCAAAAAACGGGAAACTTGTTCATTGTGCTATTACAAACGTAGAATACATGTTTTTCAGTAATCATACTCAATTAAAGGCTATCCTACATATCTATAAAAAATGGTAATAATTCAAGCATATCCGCTCCTTAACAAAGCAACGTTATAACATTGAGTTATAGTTAATTGGGATATAAAGATGTCAGTATTCAATGAATCGTAACACTCGTGACATATAACCTGTACAAGCTAATTTGACATCAAGGAACGTTGTCACAATGATATATAATAAATTAATTTATTAATAGTTAATTGAATTCGTTATGATTTCCGATCCTATACTTTCTTTAAACTATCATCAACTGCATTGAAGACATTTTTAACTGTTTATTTATTTTTTACTGTAATGTGATAAAAATTTTCAATGTGCTCCTGAGAAACGGAATTCTAAAAATCACATTAAAATAACTATAATATTTTGATTATCACAGATAACAATATTAATAATAAATTTTTATTCCCATCTACTGCTAGGGCATTGTAAAATTTATTTTCCAATTTATCACATGTGTATATTTCAACATATTGAGAAAAAAAACTGTACAAACATTCAACGTAACTCGGATCTCATGGCGAGATGATAAATAATTACTGGATATATTGATTGAAAATTTCATTTAAAAACGACAGCCATGTAATCACCTGAAATCTTCATCACTTGTACGAAATTCTGCGATAAAGCCGAATTTCGTGCGTCACTAAGTGCCTTTACAGTAATTCATTATCACGATATAGTCTTAACCTTTGAAAATTACCCCATGAGACACAGCAGATGCATATCACTGACAGTATAAAGTGATAAGGATCGCTCGAAATTTTCAATAATGAAATAATTTAGCCACGTGGAGGCTGGAATAATGGATATGGATGCGCGAATAAATAAATAGAAACGTAACCATTAACATATGTGACATAAACAAGTATTAACACATATGTCAATTACTCAACCAGACGGAACTTTAACGGTGATGTTGCCTTGCAGATCCAAGGTGAATCCATCCAATAAAAAGCGGGAAAGGTCATAACCGATAACCGATAGGTGCTAAAGATACATTAACGACACGCGAGCTACGTGAATCACGAAAGATTCAACCACACCCAGAAAACGTCAGTTAGTCAATCTTTCCATCTATACTTATTGTCCAGAACACGTGGCTCATGTACAATGGAAAATTTATCACGTGAAGGACATCGCGTTTTTCAAATCAGAAGGAACAATAATACTTGTCATGTTGCAAAGGTGTGTGAATAACACGCGGAAAAAATTCCCATTGCGTTACTAAAAAATCACAATGAGAAATTTACTTTAAATTAGCAGATTTGTTTTCAATTAAACTTAACAAATGGAATGAGAAAAATGAACTGGAATTAGGTCAACTGATGGGATTTAATTTTATTCGATTTTTTAATCATAAAATCTAATGCAAAGATAAACAGCTGCTTTTATCTTTATTGGAAGGTGGGACTGTGATCGAGGTAGCATGAAGACATGTAAAGTGAAACTAAGTTTTTCTTTCTGTAGAAATACGTAGCAATGTTGTTCATTTAGTGGCAATATTATCTCTCATTATACTCTAAGGTATTCTGCACTATTTTTATATCTGTTGGAACTTCCGTTTAGGCTTGTCACATGTCGGAACGTCGTATAATAATTAGCACGCTGTCTTGGTTTTACAATTAGAAGCAGCGTGCAATTAGTCAGTATCCATAAGCGAGACGAAGTCACAAGTAGTGTGTCTTCGGAAAAAAAAATTCTTGCGATTATTACTGGTCCCTGTAAGTATCAAAATGTTTGTAATATATTTTTTTATAATGAAACTTCGAGTATAGAAAATTATCACAGAATACTATAAAATATGTAGAATTATTTCATTTGCTTGAAAACGATTGGATTGTGCTATAAAAATTTTTGAAGTTTTCGACATTATACAATTTTTTTTAAGATTGTTTCCAACATTGTTGTTGTAAATTGTAAATTAAAAACTGATTTGCTACCCTATTTGCTGAACCTCAATGATTATTTTATTTTTTTTAAATTGGACGTTTGTAATTTCTAAGATCGTAAGTTTTCTCAACAGCTATTATTTTTCCATCGAAATTGAACATTATCATCGAATAGGGGCAATGTATTCTATGCAATATCCTGCATTGATACGTTACATATGCTTTAGAATTCATGCACTACCACTCTCTCGATTACCTTTCCTGTCTTATGATATTATGGTACGATACGTTAGTATACGCTAAACGTGTACCAAGAACTATTAAGATTTTTTTTTAAATTTTTATATTATGTCCATATTAGTAAGAGAAGCCGATAAAAGCAACAGGAAATTTCATGAAAAATTCTTAAGTGTTGTCTATTATTTGATAACTTCATATAATTATTAAAAAATTATTCTATTAATTTCAATTTTTGTACATTCGTACGTCACGAAATATGCTTGAATTCTTTTGTTTAACGGCAATGTAATTTGTATTTATAGATTAAAAAGGCGGACGGCCGTAAAGGCCTTGCAATATAAAGATACTTATAATGAAACGTGCTTCAGACCCTTCATGATAATTTATAAATTCCCTGCCTACTCTCAATCACCCCAATTCAGCAATTAATCGTGATTTATTCGTTGGAACAATATATTATTAAAGCTGTACTACGTACTAATCATGAATTTACAAGCGTCAGTTTTATTTCTTATTGCTGGTATAAACAATATCTGCATCTTGAACACTTTAAGAAATAAATCTTATCGGTATCCCGTAATTCATAATGCAACGTCTTGCGCACGGTAAAAGTTTATCGAAAAGTGTAAAAAAACGAGAGTAATAAATTTTGTGCGACAAGATAGGAATAAGGCAAACAAGTTAAAATAAGCATTCGTTTTATTTCGTGATAAGTAATTGGTTATAAATGAAAATGAGATGTTTTAAGACATAATTTTTTATGATTAATCTGACAATCATCAAGTCAATTGATTAGACTTTCACCCCGAATGAAATCCTACTTAATCTTTTCGTGAGAAATAGTTTGTCGATGGAGCTTCAGTCAATTCCATAAATTATGAGACTTCTGCATAATTCAAATAGTATCAACTTGGGGTCATAATATAACTTTTAAAAAATTTAACTCTCATATCTTTCAAAGAAGTAGATTGCTGTCGACAGTAAAACTTCTCTTTTACTATGGGAATTTTTTAACTTTGAGATTTTTCTTAAGGAGTCATCTCAATATTGTTAAGCAATTTAGCTATTTCATCCAGAAGTATTTATTTTCAAAAATTTATTTACATAACGAATTAATTACAATTACACGACGTTCATTTTTAAGACGTGCATATGGCAACTGCTGTTATTATTAGGCTTTGACATTAATTGAATAATGTCTATTTTTTGTAATGTAATCAACATCCTAAACTGTAAACCGTGTGTATCCAGTTCTCTATTACAGTTAGTGACCTCTCTTGAGGGAATAGCACCTGATTATATTTAAAAAAAGAACAAAGAAGACAAACGTTAAAAGAAAGGAACGTTAAAAAGACGTTTACATTCTGTGAAGCGTGAGACTGTGAAAAAGAGAATTTACAATGATTGAGAAAACGTGTTAGTCAATTATCTGGAAAGGCCGGCCAAGCCGTAATGACCGTCAATTCTTAATGGAGCGCGTGTCATTAATGACTGTAACGGCGATTAGAAATATGATTATCCGGAAAAGGGATGGAAAGGGAGAGGAAAACGGAAAAGAAATCGTAGCCAATAATCTGTGGCGTAGCCGTTCGGCTCTGAATAATTTTGACGATGCTTATAACGTGGACTTTCATTTTTGTAGCTTTTTTCTTTGATCTTTTTCATTTTCTCCTATTTCTTTGTCTTTTTGGGCATCCAAATTTAATTCTTTTATAAAAGTAGAAATCTTCTATTTACATTATTCTTCTTTTTACCTACTCGATAGTATTTATTCGTCACTAACTGAAATGGGGTTTAAAATATGTCAAACCGATAAGGTGCTATGCTCAATTTGGTTATCCCTGAAACGAAAGTGAAATTTGACTTGTCATATTTCAATAATGCATTTACCTTAAGATCAATAGTAACTTCAAAAAAGTGCATGAACAATATTTAATGTAGAATCTGACAGTTGAAAGGCATAGGATTCTTTTCAGCTCTCTAAATTTTTTCGCGAGGTTTCTAACAACTGCAAGAGTCATAAGAATTTCAAAGATGCTTAAATCACTATGCGAAGCTGCTTGTATATAAATTATGTCTAACCTCCATATGAGTCGTAAGTCATAACAGGTAATTTAATTAAATCATTCATTTCTTTTATGAAATATAAATAATATATTTAATTCATAAATATCTCCCATAACAAGAAACTACAGTAGAATGTCATATTGAAATTCTAAGTAGTTGTACTCGAAACATATATTTCCGTAACGCCAGTAAAATCCTCAATACAGCAAATTGTATTGTATTTGAAATGGCTAAACAAAATTTCTCAATAAAATGTGTTTGTCTAATCTACCATCGTGTACGCTTAATTGATAAAATACATTTTCTTGATTAAGTTCATCGATTCGTATAAAATTCTTTCAATATCAACTTTCAAAATGACAATAATATACTTTCCCGGAAGAGCACGTTACAAGGCGCAACAGATTACGCAACCCACTTCCGATATTACGACTTGATAAGATAATGGCTTCCCCCGTTTCTCTATTCGGCCTTTTTTTTTTATCATTAAAAGCCTTTTGTGAAATTCATTTGAGCGATAAGTATCCTCAAATCTGTGATCGGATGTTTTTACTCACTTTTCATTTTCTTTCAAATTTGCGTTGTTGCATAAAATAAAGTAAACGTATTCTGAAACAGAAATATAATATATTACAAATTTGTGAACATCATGCATATGGATACTTTGTAACAAACATTTTATGCAACGCACGTGTGCCTTGATTCAGAGATCTTATTTCTTTCGATATGTCAAAAAGGTTAAAATAAAGTCTGTATACATTGTAAAAGAATAAAATTTTACTTTCTACTCTTTAGTACGATTCACTATTGGTAGAAAGGTTTTATTATTGAAAAACTAGGATTTCACCTTTTTTCTATGCAGTAACCGAAAAAGGCGCGATTATAATAGAAGCTCCTTTGTATGCTAATATTATGGCGCAGCTGCGTATGATTCTTCATGCAACGTACACGTGAATCCCTTCCCACGTGAGAACGTCTAATAAGCGAGCGGTTCGGATCTCCCGCAATTTCATTCTCCAAGAAACGCTCGTATCGTCGACAGATCTGCCCTTTTTATATTCCTTGTTAGCCGTGGGAGCGGATAAACGTTTACGCGAAAGATGACAGCATCCTGGCTTCGTTTCGCTGATTTTATTTAGAGAGCAATCGTAGTTAACACTAGATTGCCTAAGGAAGTCATTTTGACTGCTTTGGGGCAATATAGGTAAATACAAAGTTTCAGTCTTTCTAGTGATAACGTTAATAGCCATAATTTTTCTGACGTGAGAACAATATTAATGATAGGACCACAATTCAATAGATTTATTTCGCTAACATTACATATCCCTTATACACAGTTATTCAGGGGTGTTGCACAGCCTGAATGTAATTCTGCCACAGTATTTGTAAAAACGGAGTAACTTCAGTTGGTGCATCATTTCCGAATAACTCGTCCTACCACTCAAGTAGACATTAATGAATTCAACGGCACAAAAGTCGTTCATTTCTCTTCGTGGTCCCGTGAAAATAGCTGTAGTAGATGGCTGGTAGACAGATGGGCAGGTAATCAAATCAGGGAGGGGATGGTCGATAAAAGGAATAAATGTCTATGAGAAAGCGTGGGGAATTCGTCAGGCTACTAATTCATAAAATTTTTGAAATTTTGGCACATCGACAGAAAATCCATATCAAACTGCTTTTACTCATTCCTTGTTGGTTAATCATGTTCGCTCGTTCATAAAATAGTTGTATGATTTTTGTACTTGAAAACCGGTTTTCGTTACCGCTCGACGAATACAGTTGAGAGTGTACGCAATGCCTGGTTCCGGTTTTACCAGTTGACTGTCCAGGAGCAAAAACCCGAGCAAGCGAAAACATTTCGTGCGCACACGTTGAATTTCTGATGTTGAGGTTTACTGTAAGTTGCCACGTGACCAAATTTCAATGGGATTCCGAACTCAAGTTCGACTTGTTATAATCAATTTCGACTACCGTCCACTGTACGATGTGTTTAAAATGATTTAATGGTGAAGGTTCGAAGTTCCTTCTGTGTAAATTATATACGATTTCATTGGCACGTAATGCATCTTATTAGTTAATATTCATGGTGCTAGCGAAGAAGACATGTAATACTTAAATTAATTCAATATACTTTATAAATCTTCTTGTGTAATCTTAATAGACTATCGTGAGACACGTGGCAAATGGAGTTCGTGATTTTTTAAAATTTTATAATAAAATAATATTTTGGATACCGATTTTTGGAGAATAAGAGTAGTACCATAGTATGGGAGGAATATATGATAATCAGATGGATATTTAAAAATCAATTATTAAAAATATTCACAGATCATTCGTTTTTATGAGAATTTATAAGAAGCAATAATGTCACTCAAATATAGTATTTTTAACAATAAATAATGGATATTTTAAACAATTTATTAAATCGTGTTATAAATAATATTAGCAAGATCATATCGTGTGGGTCGCAAGCAAACTTAACATATTTAATGCATCATTCTTTATTTCATTAACAAACACAGGTTTCTATAGAAAGATTTCTCAATCAGGTTTGCGTGGATGTTTCGCATATATTTTAGTCACGGATTATTAAATGACCTTTTGTATATGCATTCACGAGCACGCCTACCCGATAATGATAGATCGAATGTTTGACGTCCATTTTGTATCGCATCCAATTAGTTGTACCAGAAAATAAATGTCCGAGTTTCTAATACGTGAACTAGGCGATAGAATTATCCATTAGGTTCGGCGTCTACTTTGAAAGAACCAAGTATTTTCCATTCCTATTTATTTGAAATTTATTAATAATCCATTAAAACGTCATTGCGCGTAACCAAAGTGTGTATTTCTTTTTTAGCATTCGTAATACTAAATAACTATAGTTATTCAGTACGTTTATCACTTATATAAGTAATTAGTAATTACCTTACCCCTCCGTTGTCACGGCGATGCTAATTCGCACCATTTCCTTGTATATTTTCTGGATAGAGAAAATAAATGTGACAACGAAGGGTTATTCACTTGAACAATACTATTAATATTGAAAGTAGCACTAAAGATATAGTGCTAAAATCCAATACTTTTTTTTAGATAAGTTAAAACTACACTTCTGCGAGACTGAGAATTTATACTATTTTAAAGTCACTTTATATTTTATATTTTACAAATAACTTGTGGATTTCTGATAGTTGTACTACTTATATTTAGAGAGTGACGAACATATCGTATCTAATTGGCAATTTTTACTGTTTTTTATTGTTAGCAATTAAAATCATTTTATTAGTATAAAACGAAGAGTCTCGGCGAACGGAGAGTCGTGTTTTTCAGGAATTCGTTACGTTTCAAAATGATATGGAACCATATTCTAAATACGACATCCTTTAAAATCAAAAGCTTCATCAATATAAATATCAGCTACCTAATTAAAATGAACCAATTCAATATAATATGCAAATCGTCGATTTAGCTTGACCCACCACTTGATTCAATTTCAATTTAAAATTATGGCTTTCACTGACCGCAAAATACAAGGTTCAAATTATAATATTTTTATTGCATTTGGTATATCGACCCATTAAAAATTATCATACCAAATTTAACTAACGTGAATATAGATCTTGATGTGTACGACTGTTATCCTAACGTTAAACACATACTGAATGAAATAAAACGAATTATCTTGAATTTTATGTATACGTGTACGTTCACTGCAAAATTAAACGACAACGCTTAACCCTTTTACTACTAATCTAATAATTTTATTTTTTTTAATATTTTTAAATTAGGTGAATAGCGCACTGCATTAAGCCGTATCCCATTTGCAAAATATTTGCAGTCCTTGGGACATATGTGTCCCGTTAGTAGCGAAAGGATTAAAAACAAGATATATATTGCTTACTTTAAAACTTAAAAATTCTCTGAAAACTTGAAAAAAAAAGTTTTTCATGCTATTTAAACCTTTGTAAGTAATGACAGCACATAACGGTACGACCGAAAAGTGTCAACAACGTCTCTTACTAACCTAACCTGATGTAACGTAACATAATAAGAGCTAAAATAAGTTTTTAACGATATCTATCTGACTTCGTTTTTAATTTTCACGAACCGCTATTCAAAGAAACCTGAGACTTACGCGACAATGGAATATTTGAAACATGATGTTCCAAGAGACTTTATATATTCCAAGTAACTTTTTTCTTCTGCTGTCTCACCAGGTCAATGGTGCCAACGACATCAAAAGAATTTCGTGACATTGGTTCAAATTCCGTAAACGTTTTTGGAAGCCCACCTTTCACATATGGCGATCTCTTTTTTTCGCCAGCTAAATAATTTTTAATCGTGACTTGAGAACTCGGTCAAAGATCGGTCATCGTCACTGGTGACAGTAACCCACTCTGTATGTATTACTCAAGCATGAATCTTACCTCCTTTCGCCACGCCATCAGTTCTTCACCAATTTACCGTTCTTTTTTTCTTCTTTACAATGTACCCAAGCATTCCACTAAATTTGTGGAAAGCGTGAGGCAAGTAGAATCTGTGGTAATTCTCAACTTTCAATCATTGGGCTGTATAAGAAAATCATCAATCACAGGATTTGCCTGGGATCAATGAAAAGTGTACCGTTTATTATTATTTCGTACGCGAAAGTCTTCAAATCATACATAAGTGTTAAGTGCTTGAATCGTCATCATCATCATGAAGACATTACTAGGGTCGGGATTTCTAGTATTTACAGACTTTTCACAAGCAGAATCGTGCTACAATGTTAAACTATATCTTCAAATTTTAACTTTTTGCGCTGTTTCACCTTTTTGCTGCATCTTTGTTTTCATTATCAGTAGTGTAATTAAAGTATCGTGATTGAATTATATAATTCGATGCTAACCGCAGGTCGAAAGGAATTTTGTAGATTTTCTGAATATTAATAAATTTGTCACTGATCTCTCGGATCATGAGTTCGATTCAGGTATTAGTGATAAGTAAGTTTTTCTTAATTTAAATATACATATATGTTGCAGGTTGGAGGTCGAAACACATGTTGTTGACATTGAGAGTCATAAGAAGTTGACCTGCCAACGTACATTTTTGTCGTGGGTAAAATGTTACTAGAATCAATCAAAAATTATACTAATAGGATTTCCTCCCAATTCTGTAATGAACAAAGCTCCCACGAAGTATATGCGTAGAGCAATGATATCGTATTCTAGCATACCGAGAACATAATACATGCGTTAGAGCATCCGTTGTGAATCTAGGCTTTTCGTATTACTGTAATATAAAGAATTTAATTTTATGCCGTTGGAACATTTTTTTAAATATCTTCCCTAACACCGATGGCTAGGTTAAAAATATTATTTTCGCATAAAAGATTCCTGGATATCGAAAAAAAATTTTTAAAAATGCTTATCATTTATTGTTACTTTGTTTAACTCTTATTAGTCCGGTTGGCATTACTGACATCATATACTGCGATGAATCTTTCGGATTGCATTAAAATTTCAATAATTTTTTACTTAACTTATTCTTCGTGCTAATATAAACGAACTTATAGACGATGAAACTACGTACTGTATACATACGTCTATGCAAAATTAGATACAGTACTAAAAAATCGCAATGAGTCTTTGAGACTCATCCCAGGATGATTAGTGTTAAGAAATTATTTTCTTCGCTCTTTACATTGTTGAATTTAAACTAAAAAAGAAATTCTAAACACAAAGAACATTTAGAAATACCTCGATATCAAAAATCGTACGATAAAGTTGTAGCGTGGATAATAAAAACGTTAATATCGTGTCTGAGATTGGCAAAGCGAATAAGAGTAATTGCGTGAGTTATAATATATTGTAATATATTCACGTTTGTTTTATAAAAATTTGATGCTCCGCATATATATACCTACGATCTTATATCACTGTTTATCTTTCTTCATTTGCAACATTTATTCCATTTTGCCTTATTACGAGGATATTAGATGCATCAGTGCGGCCCAGCGGTAATAACGCCAAGAGAATATTACAAGTGTACGACGGAAATGTGAGTTTCATCTATTTCCCGTTACACACGACACACACAAGATCACATGCGAAATCATCTTAAAGATCGAATCATAGAAATTCAATACGAAACAATTCGACGGCATTAATAATTATTTCTCTATAATAGTGAAACAGACCATTGAAAATTCAAAAAGTTCCATTGAAAATCATTCTCTTTGTTCAGCCAAATCATAATGGCCCTTGTAACTGTGTCGCGGGAATAAACAGAAATCTGTATAAAAATTGTCATTGTTCGCGTACTACGCATTCTGTTCGTATCTATTGATGCCACGCATTGCACCGTTACGCCGTCACGGTAAGAAGACCAAACCACCGGAACCGTGCGCATCACATCGGGAGAACGCCCTCTTCTTTATGCTCTTCTTATACTTGCGTTCGCGTAAACTTTAAGTGCTAACATAACGTGACATCGTTAAACTGTCGGTAAATACGGATTCGTGAAAAAATTGTTTAGTCTCTTCGCGTTAATTTATTTCAATACACCGAATTTTCAATCGATATTTTCATCAAGATTATTTAACGTTGCACGTCACGCCAATATTTGTTCCAGAACAATTCTTAATTTTCCCGTGAATTATTCGAATGACCCATTACATTTATCTGCCGTCCATTCAGCATATCTTTGCCGAAAGAAACTTCGTTCATTATTCACCGTTTCGTTCTATCTTTTGTCATAGTAGCTCTCGCTAGATGAGAACAATAGTCCGGACGACTGAACCGCAACCAAAAGTTTCTCCTATCGATCTCCCGAGCGCGTGAAAAAAAGTTGCACGATAGCACATCCATTGCATCGAGAAAGTCTATCGACAAGTTCGGTCTTTCGATTTTCTTACGACGGGCAACTCCCGACGCCAAGGGGTTTCGCAACTATTTGTGTGCGTCGCGTCGATCGACAAGTGTTTTTCCGAAATAGGAGAATTTATGCCAAGTGAAAACACGTACCGTTCTAATCATTTATAAGGAAACTTGATGCCACGATTTCACAGTTACGTGAATAATTCTATATAATTTTAAAGAAATTCTCTCGACTTGGGAAAAATTAGTGCTTACTGTGTTACATTTTTTGACATCGATGTAAACCAGTGACTTTTTCTTCGCTTACACTGGATATACTGTTTATTATTTTTATATTTTACTTCTTTTCTCGTATGGACTTAATGACTGTGTTGGGATCTCTTATCATAATGATTACTATAAACATTTACTTCAGCTTGACAGTAATTTCGAAACAGGCGGATCAAACGACAGAAAATGGAAAGTCGCCACGGTGGCAGTTTACTTTCAAACAATTATTTTATCAGTGATTATGTCTCCGAGTCACACGAGAGATTTACATGTGTTCACGCGTCACTCTGTTACGCTTTTCTACATGTGCCTGCTGTCACATTTCAATTCTCGTTGATGAACTTCCTTTTACCTTGAAAAATTTACTGAAAATGATGAAAACTGTTCGTAAAACTTGAAAATGCTTTAGCAGCATACCATAATTTGTAAATTTGCATTTTGCAATTCCTTTGGATATTGACAATTCTTATTTCGTATTATTAAAATTCACCACTGTATCGATAGAATATTAGTTAGTCAATAAGTTATTAATTTTTTATTTTTATAGTCAATCCGAGAGTAGAGTTGTCCGAGACACCCCAACTGAATGTTTTTTAATGGATGTAAGTTTGATGTTTGGCACTATCTATAGGTCATTGATGTCCCTTATAGGACGTAATGTCATTTTTGCCAGTGGCATCGTTTTAAACGAGAAGCCTTTACGTTCGTGACTTCGAGGCTTACGATTAGAGTCTCAGAATGCATAATGACAAAAGTATTGTCCAGAGTTTTGGCACGCTCGATTCTAATAAGCCGTGACATTACCTTCGCAAGTGGAACTTTAAGCCGATTTCCCATGAGGCTTCTTCGCTCTAATTCCCCGCGCGAGCACATGAATAGATCTTCTTTGGATCGATTATTGGTTCTACCTGTAAACCAAAAAATCCGTTCTTCGATTCCATTTGACGATAACTTCCAATCGGATACGGTAAAATTTTACTTGAACTCGCACGGAAAGAGATTTACAATCGATTATCAATCTTTGATACCTTTGATCTAAGATTTCCATTAACCGATTTATGGGCTGAAAGATCGTTTTCATGGAAACCATACCGTTCCGATTGCACTCGCCTACTATCTGTAGCAGAATCTTTATGACAGAACACTGTTTGCCGCTTAACGATCAGAGAAATCGATCGATCGGTTCGGTAATTGATAATTCGCAAGAACAATGATTTTCATTGAAATTAATGTAATTTCTAATGTTCTCCATTTCTCAACGTTATTATTCAACGGATCCTTCGTTGACCTTCTAAGGCTCTTGAATAAGTACCGATCATATGATCTATCAAGCGATTCAATTTTTTGATTTCACTTGAACGCACGCTATATCTCGCTCGCTTCATTTTTCCCTATTCATCTCCCTTTATCGTTTACCTGAAAACTGCGACTCGGATAAGAGATTCTCCGCGCTTAAACGCTTCACTTGACTAGAAAATTACTTCCCATCGCGAGACCTAATCTATTCTTATGATACAATAAAATACATTGAACACTGTCATTTCATAGATAATACACCTAGGTTCGATCAGTCTCGTTCCCGCTCACTCGTTCCAATTATACGGTTATTTAGCGAGGTCAGGTTTTTTTTTTAAACATATTCAACCGTGATGTGATATCATCTGAAACCTGGATCTTTCGTGTTGAACGACTTTTATGATTTAAAGAGCAATTATGCTTAATCAGCACATATAAAAATGTTAATTATTTTTTGCACACATAAATTATTATTTATATAATTTTCATTTAATTGTTACAAAGGATTTATCATATTTCTCTTTCCTTCATGAGACAAGGCAATTCAATACATTCTAGGCTTAGATTAACGCTCTTTTGTATGAATCTATTTCAATTTGTTTTATCGCGGAATTAAAAAGTTGTTAGTGCGACTCGATATGTCGTTTGTATATATACATAGTTAGCCACTTTAAATAACGTGCAGTTTGATCACGTATTCGAGCAATTTAATTCATACACGTCACGGAATTAAAAAATGTTAATCTATTCTGTTTTATCGGCATTAGCATATGAATACATGCCAATGCATATACGTAAAAATGAATCAACTTATGTATGAAACAAACCTTTTGCGTCTTACCAAATTATTCAAAATCAGTTTTCGTACTTATTAACGAATAAATTTTTATACTTAAAGGGACACGTCAATTTACAGTTGCGCGGACCAAGGGACTCGATAAAGTCTCACTCAAAGTACACTGTAAGAAACTTATACAGAATACTCGCGCTCGTCACGTAAAAATAATTTCATAAGCAGTACATCCCAATTACTAGAACCGATAATCATAGCATTCAAGTATAAATGTCTAACTCAATCCCTTATCTCGATACGTCGTGCAAAACCACGAGTGGCTTCCGTACTTCTAAGGATTCCGTCAGTGGCGTAGAACGTTAGAAACTCCGAGTTTAAAATATCAAGATGCATTAAATTTCGAGTAACATTAAATCATTTTACTTGAGATGCTAACTTTACAGTATATTATAATTAGTAGAATACAAAGTTAAAATGCCAATGAAAAACATAGAAGGCATTCTATGTGGAGAGAAGTTTAAGTTTCAAAAAAGAGATATTGTTAATTTTTTGCGTGTTATGCTTGTAATGTACATATTTATTAATGTATTTGTTTTTTAAATTTAATAAGAGGAAATACAATAATATAATATTATAATACGTGTAAACTTCATTTTTTTATATCTTGATTATATTATTTCATTCCGTAGTTACAAAATTTTTTACGAATTTTGTAATTTTTTAAACACTGAACAATCTGTATTCCCACCTTGGCAGCTCCACCCACAATATACACGTAATAAATGGAAGAAACTTAATGAAGAAATACTCTGAGCGTTCGAGAGTATAAGTCACAAGTAATTTGTGATACTTGGTTGCGGCATTATTGGACACTTGAAAATAGACACGAACACCTCTAAGACGAGCCACTGCGCCGGCCTTATACACTAATTCCATTAAGGGTTAAGAGATATCTGGTTAGTAAATGCACGAACCAGTCCGATTTCACAGCTGGTCTAGTGAACAGTGTCCATAGTTGTTTGCAATGAGAGTTTAGTCTAAGAGTCCTTCACAAGTAATAGGAACAGCAGTTTTAGACAATATGGGCGATATTATTGGTTTGTAAAACGTTTATAAATAAAAGCCGAAATTTATTGGGACAAGTTATTTTCGGGATAAACTATTTTTATGTAAAAGGCTGTCAATAATCGATCTTAAAATTCATATGCGATTAATTGGCATTTCATAAACTTTGTGGTATTCTGGAAATCAGTTCTCCATTACGTATTAATCATTGTAATTAAATTGCGAAATTACTAGTATTTGATTAAAAATATAGGATCCGTTTATTCAAATTCATTGTTTATGTATAATGTTCTATAGAAAGATAAGGTGATTTTATGCAAACAATAGTATAGAAAACAAGTCTGTAATGAATATCAGATTTCTGTTTTCTCTTAATTCTAAAATATTATTAACTTTTGTAATGCGAATAACTGAGGAATTAATTGTGGCGGCAAGTTTTCGAAATACAGTCAACCACAACTTTCTATGAAACTGGATCTGTAAACCACAAAGTCTGTATCTCAATCTAGTTCTGGTCAGTTTAATACAAATCGATAAGAAAAGAACCGTATTGATCGAAGTATGCATAAGTCTTCTCGCAGTGTCCAGACTTTATTTTTTATTAAGTCCAAATTTGCGATTTCTATTTAGCACTAATATCGGATTTAATTTATTTAAAAAAATGCCATTGCCCAATGGTAAAAAACTGTCGAACAAAATCAAAGTTCTTTACTGTTTGTCAAGAGATCACAAAGAAGGTTGTGTGATTGCAAAATATATAAGCGATTTTGAGGAAAATTCATTTTTGTTATACAATCAAAATTTACGTAATTGTTCGAAAGATATGATTCAACGAACACAGAAGTAAAGGCTAAGATAATAAAAAGTAACGTAGCGTAATCGTTTTTACATGGAAAGTCCAAAAAACTTTCTTTTCACATTTTTTATTCCTTCGGAAATTCAATGTACTGAGAAAAAGACATTGTTTTTCAGCGAAAGTTTATTCAATGTCCATTTTCAATTACTTTTCACAGAAATGACTGGCGGCGGGACTAACATGGCTTACCACGGTCTGAGTCAACACGTAAATTTCGACGTGATTCCAGATCCGGATGATCGTTTTAGTTTAGAAGAATTGATTGGCGAAGGGACTTACGGAGAAGTTTATTCAGCGCGCGATAAGCAAAGTGGAAATCGAGTTGCCATTAAAATTTTGGAAAACGTTGCCGACAACGTTGAGGAAATCGAAGAGGAATTTCTTGTTCTCCGTGATCTCAGTTTGCATCCCAATATTCCATTATTTCATGGTTTGTTCTTGAAAAGAGCCAAACCCAATCAAGAGGAAGACCAATTGTGGTTCGTCATGGAGGTAAGAAAATGTTTATCTCACTTTCGTGCTGGACCAGTTGACTTTATCAAACGAGTAATTGTTGTGGTTTTCATTGTACGGTAATTGAAAATAAAATTTAATGGGTTTAGACCGTGTTTAGTACTCCATCAAATCAGTCTTATCATAACGTACTGAACGAGTTTAAGAAGGACTTAAGTGTTTGCGTTTTATACTTCTTGCTTATCATTAGCGTTATTCGGGTGAATATATTAAGTTTCCTTAAACAATCCGGTACTTTTCTTCGTACTTTATTAAGTAACAAAAGTAAAACAAAAATCTCACGGGTCTCAACTTATTTCATGGTATCTCGTGTATCGTTATAGTATGTACACTCTTTCGAATATTATAAATAGACTTCATGGTTAATAAATATTTTTATAATTTAATTACAATTGCAACTTGTAAATTTACAATTTTACAATATAGCATTTCTATATATATCAAACGAATATTTGCAATAGTTTTTGTTTACTGATACGATGTGTAATATATAAGCACATTTCGATTATAATTTCTTAACCTAATTAATTGCAGCTTTGCACTGGCGGTTCCGTCACGGATTTAGTGCAAGGATTAAAAAAGAGAGGCAAACGTTTAACCGATGATCAGATCGCATACATAATCAGGGAAACTTGTGAAGCTTTGATATACTTGCACAGTAACCATTGCATGCATCGTGACGTCAAGGGACACAATATTTTATTAACGGAAGATGCTCACTTGAAACTCGTTGATTTCGGTGTCTCCTCACATCTGGCAGCCACATTGGCCAGACGAAACACTTCCGTCGGTACACCATACTGGATGGCACCCGAGGTAACTAATCATTGTTGCCGTCACTATCCTTGCTTCTGACGATTCATTTTTTAAGCTCATTCCTAATATTTACGACAGTAAGAAAGTACCAAATTAACGTTTACTTTTTTCATTGAAAATGCATAGAAGAATCATTAAAATCATTTCGTCGATTCCCCTGAGGCATTTAGAGTTCGTTAAAACCTGCTAATCACACGATTTCTTGACATCCAACAATTTAAACGACGTTGCGCGTATAACGTACGGTAAAAAAAAGTGTTGCTTAATTAAATTCATTGATATCGCCAGGTAATAGCTTGCGAGCAGCAATTGGATTCCTCGTACGATTCTCGCTGTGATATTTGGTCCGTTGGTATCACCACCATCGAGTTGGCTGAAGGAGATCCACCGCTATCGGAGTTGCATCCGATGCGCGCTCTCTTTCAAATTCCCCGAAATCCACCGCCAGCCCTAAAAAATCCGGATTTATACTCCCCGGAATTGTCGGACTTTATAGCAGAGTGTTTGGTGAAGGACATGGAGCACAGACCATTTGCAAGCGAATTGCGCGAGCATCCGTTACTCATGAACATTGAGCCAATGGTCGAAAAAATACGGGAGGAATTAAAAGAGGAGATCCGTAAGCAAAGGTCAGATGGGAGGGTTCATAGGCAACCGGAAGTTACCACCAAGCACGGAAAACTTAAAACCGATCGTAAGACTCGACCCGAGAGGATGTACATGGATGATCTCGCTGCGCTTGATTTATTGTCAGAGGAAGCCATTGTGGAGCAACTCCAGAACAGATACGAGCAAACGCAGATTTACACGTACATCGGTGATATACTTGTTGCCGTTAATCCATTTGCAAATCTGGGACTCTATACAGGCTTCGTGAGTAATATTTTCTTATTTTATGCATACACTGGAATAGTATGTTACTTATAAATAACTTGGTTTGTATGTGGAATAAGATCTGCAAGTTCGTGTAAAGTTTATAGCATGAGTGATAACATTTATTCGGTACCGTATGAAGATTTGAGATGTAAAGCTGCGTATTTTTGATTGAGATATCGCGTGTAACGTTTTTCAGGCAGTTTGATATTGTTTGCGCAATAGAGGAACTGTCGTACGGCGGTTTTAACTGTTGGGATACCTTTATGTTAAACGCCTCGCAGTCTGACGCCGCGTTTGGAAAACAAAGAGGGTCTGCCAAACGAATGAATAGTACATAAGCATGTAAATGTATTTTCTTGGTAGAGACGTTGACGCTATGAATAGTTTGTTTAGCCTGAAACTGCATTATCTTACTGAACTGTTTTGGTCGGTCATTATAATGGCATTGCAAAACAAATCAATGTTCTGTGAGCGTCGATAAAGTCAATAGTAAATAATGATATTTTGTACTATGCAAATAGATGTTACAAGAATTAACGAAAGAACTCCTTGAAGATGAAGAAATTGAATGACGTAAAGGTTCATTCATCCGTAATAGTGTTTCTCTAGAAAAAGAAAAATTACTGGGTAATGCAGCAATGTTTCGAAAATAAGTAAATATATTAATATAGCTGATAAATTGCTTGCGACAAAAAATGATTGTACGGCATAGGTGGTTCCGAGTTTCAATTGATTTTCATTAATAGTGTTTAAACATGATTATTGTTGTATACGAAATTGAAAAATTGTATGTTCTCAATATTTTTTAATTCTTTTTTTTTCAGGAACAAAGACGCTACAAAGGTCAAGCGAGATCGGACAATCCGCCACACATATTTGCAGTAGCCGATGCAGCTTATCAGGCATTACTTCATCAGAGGCAAAATCAAGCAATCGTGATAAGCGGCGAATCCGGCGCGGGGAAAACTGAAAGTGCGAATTTACTTTTGAAGCAATTGGTATATTTAAGTAAAGCTCCAAACCGTAATCTTGAAGAGAGAATTCTTCAAATAAACCCAATAATGGAAGCTTTTGGTAATGCCACTACCGGAATCAATGCGAATTCCTCGAGATTCGGAAAGTACCTCGACCTAACTATGACCAAAGGTGGAAAGGTCACAGGTGCCAGAATTGCCGTTTACCTCCTCGAACAGTCACGCGTGGTTGCTCAAGCTGAGTAAGTACAAAAACTTTTGTTTCTCATCTCCCGTCTTTCGCTATACAAATAATGATACGTGGATAACATAATTGCTATTGGTCTATCACACTCTATTTTGAAAATCAACTTCATTGCAGGGGGGAGAGAAATTTTCATATTTTCTATTATATGTACGATGGACTCGAAGCGGACAACCGACTTCAAGAATTTCACTTGGACAGCACGTTGAGAAAACGTCATCGATTTTTGGCCGATCACAGCCACACTTCTCAGACACACATAGATAAATTTCAACAATTGAATGTTGGGTTTAAAGTTTTGGGATTCCAAGACGGAGAAGTCGATACGGTTTATAGTGTCTTAGCTGCCATACTTCATCTTGGCGATATCGAATTTGGCGAAGTGGCCACTGAAGATAATACAGATAACAAAAGCCGAGTGATCGACATGGCTCCACTTCACATAGGTATGTCTTGCAACGTTTTTTACCCAACTGGAAGTCAGTGAAACAAAAGTCAAATTTCGATACTTATATCTTGAAAATTCTTAAAAATATTTCCTTTTAAATATATTTTAATCAAGTTATGATAACTTTTTGCGTTTAATTTAAATACTTCGTTCGTATCCTATTAAAACACATTTATGGTATTTTTCTAGTATCCAAGTTATTAGGAATCGAAACCAACGATCTTCTCGAAGCACTGACGTCGAACTCAGTGGTAACTAGAGGAGAAACTATAACAAGAAATAATACTGTGACCGAAGCCTGTGCAGCAAGAGATGCCATGGCTAAAGGACTTTATGGAAGATTATTCGATTGGATGGTCAATCAGATCAATTGTTTGCTGAGCTTTAATCGGTCACCGAACTACGAACCATTGGCCATTGGTCTTCTCGATATCTTTGGCTTTGAAAACTTCCCGAGAAATTCATTCGAGCAGTTGTGCATAAATATTGCTAACGAACAGATTCAGTATTACTTTAATCAGCATATTTTTACTTGGGAACAGCAAGAATACATGGCAGAAGGCATTCCTGTGGATTTAGTCGAATTTTCGGACAACAGACCAGTCCTGGACATGCTATTAAGCAAACCAATGGGATTACTGGCTTTACTGGATGAAGAAAGTCGTTTTCCTAGAGCCACTGATAGATCTCTTATCGGTAATAACATTATTTTAATAATTCCTAATAATAATGATCTTCAGTCCTGCATGCAAATGATAAATGATATTGCCCTTTCTTTCTCGTTACAGAAAAATTTCATAGTAACATAAAGTCGAAATTTTACGTACGTCCAAAATCTGATGCAATCTGTTTTGCAATCCATCACTTTGCTGGTCGTGTGGTGTATCAGGCAGATGGCTTTTTAGAAAAGAATAGAAACTTCCTGCCACCGGAAGTAATTCAATTGGCACGTCAATCGCAGTTTGACATGGTTCGATTCCTATTTCAGTGCCCAATCACGAAAACGGGTAATTTGTACTCGGCCGTCCATGACACGAGTTCCAGAAAAATATCACAATGTAATCAAAATACAAAGGTGAGCTGGAAAATCAAACTCTAAATGCTCTAAATGCTGTATACTGGTAATCATTTATTTTTTAATACAAGTACAACTTTATAAATTACAATGGAGAGTCCCTGGACAGGATTTACAGATTTTGTTATTGAAATTCATATGGTTTTTCTCGTATTATGCATCATATTATTATTATCATATCCATAAGCTAAATATACCATATCTTCGTCGACTATCCCAAGTATATTTATTTTTTTATTAACAAATAAGAATTCTAATCTTATTGTCAATTTTCAAAATCTTCAGGAACGTTACTCAAGTCGTGGTTTGGCTTCGCAATCGAGAGCTCAGCAAACTGTGGCAACATATTTCCGTTATTCATTGATGGATCTTTTGCAAAAAATGGTATCAGGCTCACCACAGTTTGTTAGATGCATCAAACCCAATGATTCACGGAGCCCAAGATTCTTTGATAAAGACAAAGTTATAAAACAACTAAGATACACCGGAGTATTAGAGACAATAAGAATCAGACAAAATGGATTTTCTCACCGAATACCGTTCAACGAATTTCTTAAGAGGTTTGCATATCTCGCTTATACAAATCATTATTAATTATATCAAAATAGAATTCCAGTAACTGTAGTACTCAAATTCATCCAGCATCCTTTGTGATTGGATAAATCAAATACAAATTTCAATCTGCTTTAGTCTCGATAACAAAGAGGCTTTAGTAAATTTGTTTACATCAATATTGCTTTCTTATAGTGCAAATTTTATCAAGAATCCTCTTCAATTCATACACCGATTAAAATATATTGTCTTAAAGTATATTACAAATTATATTTTTGGTGACGCTCGCGGTAATTGTTCATATGGATACAGGTAGTTTCCGGATTGCAGCTGTGTCTGAAAAATTTTTAATAACTTTTAAGCGAATTCTTTCGATGTTGTAAATATTTATAATTTTAAATTTATTCGCCATCCTTAGGTATTGTTTCCTTGCCTTTGGCTACGACGAACGCGTGGTCGCGAGTCGCGACAATTGTCGTTTATTGTTGGTTCGACTAAAAATGGACGGATGGGCATTAGGAAAGACCAAAGTCTTCCTCAAGTATTACCACGTCGAGTTCTTGTCCAAGATGTACGAAGAGCAGTTGAAGAAGATCATTATGGTACAAGCCTGCGTGAGACGATGGTTGGCTAGAATCAGATACAGGAAACAAAAGTGGCAATTTGCCATGTCTGTGGTCACGTTGCAACGTCATATTCGTGGATGGCTCTCTAGGAAACATCAGGAGGAGGAAGCTAAGAGGAAACGTATAGAAGAAGAAGAAAAAGCCCTTGAAGTGGCACGAGGTAAAATTTTACTATTTAAAAAAAAGGATTACCTTTTATCTAACAGAAACGTGGTTTGGTAGTAACATGTTGTAAATGACACATCAATCGCAGACAAGACAAGTCATCGTATACGCTTTGTTTATTTCGAGTTGATTACTTTCAGAAATATAATTCGTGAAAGAAGTTTTATTGAAAGAAGCTTTATTAATCTCCTGGAGATACAATATTTACTATATTTTCGTATCGTTTGCTTTTTGTTATTATTATGCTTGTCGGTTATGATCGGATTACAGAAAACTTTTTTTATTTCAGAAAATCTAAAACGTAACGAGATGAATTGGTTCAAAGCCAAAATTTCGCAAAATGCATGTCACGACTCTGTTGAAACAACGGAAAGCAGGGAACCGAAACGTGGAAAAGAAAATCTTAACAAAAACGACGCGGCTGTAATTATTCAAAGTCGTAAGTGTTATTGTCTAAATATAATAAAATATCACGTTTTCGTATTGCTCTATATATAATGATACTAGTGTGGTACTTGCTGCAGACTTCAGAGGTTACACTATTCGTAAGCGTTTCGGATATGAGCTTGAGGAACGCTTCAAAAGAATCCTTAATAATTACGATAACAAACAAGATGGTCTGAAGGCGTTGCTTCGCGAGGGACTACGAAATGAGGATGCAGCCTTTATAGTTCAACGATGGTATAAGAAGGAAGAGAAAGTCAAGAAAAGGCCTTCGCAAAAGGATCCTGTACATCCGAAATTAAGACAAGCTGATCTTATTCAATTTTCACAGAACGTGAGTTGACATGTTTTAATAAATTATAGGAAATTACGAAAGCTATACTATTTTAAGTAGTCTTACCCAATGTTACACAGGGTGTCCCTAAATGGCCTTACCCTAAATACCGGGAACATCGCAGATCACGAAAATGACATCCATTTTATTTAAAAGCGTCTAGTTTTTCAGTTACGAAACATCGCTGTATACCGCTGATAAGGCAATTTAGGGACACCGTATATAATCGGCCTATTGTCACAAGACATATCGTTTCTTCAAGCATTTCGTGCTCGAACGTACGGCTATGTAAAACTGATGAATTTTATGAAAACGTCGTTGAATATTTATAACATCGTTCATTAGGTTCATATGAAAAATCAAGAGGTTCACAAAAATCTGCGCCGTAATAAACCTGGTGTTCGATTGAACGACATAGAAGAGCCTCCGCCGGATTATTCAAGACCCGATGGGTTCAAGATGGTTCAAACAATTCTTCAGTATCGTAATGGAAATCAACAGGAAGTTGATGAGACTGTCAAGTTCTACAGAGACTTGAAGGAGGAAATGAGCAGGTAAATATCAATGTACACTATTACCTTCCACTTTGGGTTGTATGTGAAAAAAGGGGTAAATTTGAAGACTCACTTTTCACATCCTTTTGACGCTCACATCGCAAGTGGTTCGGAATTCGAAGAAGACGAAGTTGGCTGGGACTTACCGTTGATACAGCTAGAAAATGACCTTCACCCATCTTCGAGGTATCGTCTTTCTCGTAAAGACGTAGGGAACCCCGTAGAATCCATATATGTTAATCTACTACCTTCCCATTGTGTATTATAACGAGCAGAATTCTCTTAAATGTTAAATATTGTACTTTCCAATAGTGGTACATTCTTGTATTATCATTCAAAGAACAAAGACGGAACACAATCCTAGAAAGGACCAAAATCATTTTACAAATTGCATACATTGAAATTGGGAAAGTAAATTTTCAACTAACATTATAAGCGGTAAAATATACCTATTATTGACAAATATATATAATCGGATCATATAGCAATTATAATAGCAATAATCCTTATATGCATTTATTTAAAATATCTAGTATCTTGTTGTATAAGTCAAAGAACATGCAATATAGCCGCTTTTTATTTTTCAATAATGAAAATTCGAATACCATGCAGTAGTAAATACTGATCATTGAATGAAATATCCTGATCGTTAAATTAGGATTTCAATGTAACTTTTAATCAGATACAAAATTATGAAACTATTACTCTTATAGTAAACAACTTAGGTCAATGTAAATGATCTGGTTAAGTAAACTTACTGCATGAGTACAGCACTGTATCAAGTATACTAATAGAGCTTAAAACATTGTCATACCTAATAGTGGCTACTGTGATAGTATATTTCTATAGGTTATTATAGTATACGAAGACTATATCGTTACCGTTGAATTGATAATACTAAAGTCAACTGATTATCCAAATAAAGTATAGTTACCTTGTACGACTGTAGGAGCTGCGCGAGTCAGGTTTTGGAAGTGAATGCAGAGAGGAGGGACCGACTTGCAGCCCAAGGAGACTTTGTGGTCGCTCCGGAGCAACAGCTTTCAAATATTTGGCACAAAGCTCTGAGAAATCCGACAGAATCTCAAGAAGACGAATCTACGAGCAAATCCATAAAGTGAGTCAGATTCTCTGTTATACGTTCCAACGACTTTTTTGGCATGACTAATATTTCGTTTCACTTATCAGAGGTATCATGGCAAACTTTCAGGTAAACTTTAGAATTCACAATATATGCGCAATCAATGTCACTTTGTCGATTAAAACTTTTATCCGAAGATTTAGAGTAGATCTGCTAAACAGTACTTTCGTCTCGTTTTCGTAGCGTTCGCGCTTTGATGTAGGTTTTTGGATATTTATTAAATACAGAACAGTGATTTGTTACAAAGCTGAAAACATCACGATGATGATTGAAGTAAAAGTCTTCAGTCCGCATTTCGTGAAATTATTGCATAACTATACTTATTAGTATACTATTATTAGTCCCGATGGTACGTGTACCCGATGGATTTTTACAGTCGATTTTCTTGAAAATGAAGCCTCGTAAGCAAAAAATGTATTCTGCAATTTCAAATTAGTTTTTCACGAGGAATCACCTTCCTTTCGGTTTTACCATAATTCTCGTCCTACCCTTTGTAACTCTCAAACATTATGTAAAGTGACATCATATCAACGATATATTTTTAGATGATCATTTTGCCAAAGATATCTGTTTATGATTATTTTCTAACAATGAATATACCAATCGATGCCCCTCAATGATAAGATACGGATGTTATAGATTAACATATAACATAGAACTATGCACTTCCGTGGAATTTTCACAGCATAATTTTCATCCTTCTTCGTGTTTCAAATAGTATATTCCTACCTCGTATGCTACGTTGGCTCTTTGCTAATTATAATTAACCATAAGTAGTACAAGTGTATTCGACGATTCCCCTGAACTTATATACTCCAAACATAACTATGTCATGCGATTCTCGTACTATACTCGATTCAAAAAGCATTATCATTATTGATACATAGATGTTATATTAGAAACTATAGGGTAAAGAGAAGTATTAGAAACTAATACCTATTCCTACACTAACCTAATATACCTGATACTAATACGTATTCCTTACCAGTCATATAGAATATTTTCTTAGTGCATTATTCTTTAGAAAAATAATTAGAGCACAGTTCGCCAGTTTCTTTTTTTCAATTAAAAAAACACATTGCTGAATTTCTATGCACGACATGCCGAACCAGCTATTATATTACACGTAAAGACAGTAAAGAAGAAACGTAATAAATACATTAATCATATACATATTTTTTTACAGTACAAGGACTAATGACATGCTTAACCACAACATGCGCGGTGTCTTCGTCAACTATGCAGCCGGTAAGCAACCTACATACGAGCCTTCGCATATCAACAATTCAAATGGCATACGTGCACGAGGAGGTTCAAGATACAACGGTACGAATGTAGTAAACGGTATGAACGGTCAGGTGAACAATGTAACGAGGCAATACAACAATATAAAAAGCGGTTCCGAGCAGCGCAACGATAATGCAGTAACCGATGTCGATGGCCGTGGAATCGTTAAATCCATTCATAACGAACGAGCGCAGAATGAAAAAGTTCAGCGTGCTCAGGTCAGAAACCATTACGAACATCATAATGGCATCAGATATCGCGCCTTTGGGCAAAGTGGTTATTTCGGCAACCACAAGGAACCACCGTATAAGTCGTCAGACTTGAGATATCTTCTGAGACCAACGATTACGCAGAATCGACGAGAAAGTGTTAAGGTCGAATACGACGTAGAGGATATCAACGGACCGTACAACTTTAGACAGTTGCTGAGACCAGCTGAGTACTTACCAACCGAGTCTTTGAGAAAGCGTAAGGGTGGTATAGCCTGTAACGGTATTCAGCTGCCTAAGGATAAGCTTTCGGAAAAGCACGTGAAACGGAGGGCGCCTTTAGCACCGAATCTGAATCAGGTTCTAGTTAAGAAGTAGCGTGCTGTACCATTTTATCTTTAATTGACCATAGGTTAAATGATCGTCTCTTTAATTGATGCTATTGTGTTTTCTTCTCTTTTTTTTTTTCAACGAAAAGTTACACGAAGAAGCTCGTAGATTGATATACGTATAGTGGTATTTTAAGAAAGTATCGTTCCTGCGATATATCTTTAATTAATCGTAGAGATTTTTGTGATCTTAAGATATTTCATGATCTTTGTTATTCGATGAGTTACGTCGTACATTCGTTTAATTGGGTTCACTGACTTTTTATCATTACCAAACATGAATATCCCTGGCATCGTTCAATCCTTATTATTATAATTCGCGTATTTCGAAGATAGCGTGCATTTAGAACTAGTCATTTTCAGCTTTACTTAATTCTTAGGCAATTTTGTCTTAATAGATTTAATGCGATTTAGAAGAACGAGGTGAAACGTACGTCGTTTGTGGGAACGTACAAAGTTGAAATTCTATTGATCCTCGTTCGTGATAATTTTATTGTTAACTTTCCGCGCATTGGGATTATTCTTGATGTCCAAGGATTTATAGTTTTAAGGATTGTTTAAGGATAAGATGAACTCAAATTAAAGTTCACACGTGTTATTCTGTTATTATTTTTAAGCCGCCTGTAAGTACGAGCTTTTTTCCCAGTTGTGCAAGATGATACCAAATATATAATATATATTTACTGTTTATATGCTGCTGTTTGATTTATTGAAATTATCTTCTTCCTTGCCATGCATATCTTGATTAATCCATCCAGGAATGCAGAGTAGCCGAATAGGCGATCAACTGTGATTTTCTCTGTGTTCGAGAAAAGTAATTTTGAACATTGATTAAGAGCATATACGATTAAACCTAAGGGATGTATGAATCTAATAGCAATTTTTAAAAATAAAATTAATGAATTAGTTGGGCTGCTACTTACGTGAAATAATTTTTTTTTTATATAAAACATTGCCCCCATTGTTCATGTCACCTTGTATTATACATTAAAGTGATTTTGATTATAAATTGTTCGGTCTATATGTAAAAGACGTTTTGCCTATAAAAGTTATCCTAGAACACGAATAATTGATTTCTGTAGCAAATATAAGAACAATATTTTAATCTGATTGATTCTCTCTATGATGATTGAATCATATATAATTCAATCGCTTAAAAAGAAATATAAGGTATAACAGATTAGAAACTAAGAATAATTAAATTACAATTTAATGACTCAACCAAGTTGCCGAAAGCCACAGCAAAAATACATCCGTTTTCTATCCTTTCCTCTATTATTTTCTTTGTTTCCTTAATTCATATGGCTTGCCTTTTATTTAGCGAGTCACAATTAACATGAATTTAAGTTACTAAAATATTTCCATCATCAGAGCCAACGAATTTCTCATTGTAAACGAAAGCATAGAGCGAGAACACTGCGAATGGAGTGTGAAAGCTTTCACCGTTGACGTTTTGACTCTAGTAAAAATAACGTACCGGTTCCTCGAATTGGAAAAAACTTATACTTAATCGATAATTGCTCTCACACATCATTTAACTCTCACTCCATACGGCCGTTAAAGTTGATTTATCGAAGTGTATTTCCCGACACGCGGTAGTCAACCAGGAAAGCAGCTGCGGTTCCCATAGCCACAGCATTCCGCGTTCGTTGGTAACTAATAAGCGCCATTGATCGTGACACGATGATCATTCAGCCAAAGTGGGTCTAATGGGTCGTTAAAGATGTACGAGTGCATATGTATAAATCTTCGTCTCACGGAAGGGCGCGGTTGCACCCGACATGTTCGTTATTTGGCCCTGTTTAAAATGTAAGAATTTTGGAGGATGATTATACTTTATGGCGTCCGAACTCTCAAGATGGACACGTTCAAAAGGAATATTACGTGATTGCGTAACAGCACGACCGAAATAAAACCAGAAACATGAACGAATCTCAATATGCCAGATCACGATGAAAATCTAAAAGGTTTAAATACTTCTCCTCGTTACTACCGAATTAATTCGTGGCGCTAGCGTCGCTCTGAACTCTACATCGTTCGGAAGTTTCGTTTCGTAGCCAGAAGGTGTCAGCAGTCGCAATCGCAAGGGTCACCGAGACGCCCAGACCCCGGGAGATGTTTCACAGCGTCGCCGCGCCGGCAACGAGGCGTTCCGATCGCTCGAAGTCCGACATTCACGCAGTAGAGGGATCTCGGAGCTTTATCGGAAAGGGAGTGAGTAGTGGAAAGAGGGGGGCAACGAACCCTCTCGCGCGGCTCGACTCTACGGAGCGCGGAGTTGTGTTCGAATCATGGCGACACCCGACCCCGTAGACCCAGCCACCCTAGAGATTAAGACCCGTAGCATAGAACAGACACTACTCCCACTAGTAAAGCAGGTAAGACCGTTCGACACGAAGTACATCCTTATTCTGAACTCCCTATCCCAGGTTATTCTTATGCGGCTTTGTCAAAAACGTACGTTTCCCCTGCACCCGTAGCACTACACTCCGTTCCAAAACCAGTTGCCGAGAGACAGTCGGCGAGAAAGAGCTAAATCGAGAGAGTGAGAATGTGCGGGACTGAGGGAGAAAAGATTTGGAGTAAAGTGAGCGAATGAGTGCGACAGTGAACGATCAGTTACGAGTGTAAGACAGGGAAACGAAGAGAGTGTCTGACTGTTGAGCATGTGGTAAGGAAGAGCAGAGAGCACACACGACCTATTACCAATCCCAACGTCGGCACCTCAAAATAGCACGTTTTATAGTTTGGCTTATCAGTCCTCTCGCACAACGTTGAAAAATCCAACTGGTCGGAAGATCTGGTTCACCGTGGAAGAATAATTTTGACAGATCGTGCCGGCATGTGCTTTTATCATCGAAATACGCGACTACGTGCTTCGCGTACAATCTTTTTATTCCTCTTAGGAAATCTTTCCGTCCCGTCAAGATAGTTTGCGAACCCGTCCAGTCGTATTTTATCATATTCTTCTTTTCCAACTTTTCTTTTTACCCCCAGTCGTGAACTCCTTCTGTTGTGAACTAAAGGTGCCACATTATTTCTGGGTCTGTAGTTACATGTTTGTCACGTGTGACATAGCTCACAATCTGAAGCGTGTAAGTAATATATTATTTGTTTCAAATTCACAAAGCGTGTTACTTGTTCCTTTTTTACATTATCATAAAAAATCCTGTCGGCTTTTTATTGAAATATATTTTGTACTTTCAAGGTTTACGTTTTTCAATGTCCAGCGCGTGTTAATTTTTTAAGTTTTTCCTGATTACGCGTTTTTTACACGTTTAATTACTCGCGGTGAAATTAAACGCTTACACTCGGATACGCAATTGCGTATTAATGCTCCTAACGAGAGAGTTTTCTCGTCCTAAACTTTTTCCTTCTTCTTGGGCCAAATGCAAGTTAAAATTATTCCAACTGCTCTCCAAAGATTCGACGGGATTGCTGTACTTCTCTTGCTTCTCCTTTTCTTTTTTTTTATTTCACACTGTCGCCCGTTATCGCATCTCGACGCGAATCTTACCTTTATCGATGGCAGCTTCACAAATTACCTGAGTGCCGGTCGAATAGGATAAAAAGTGCGACGAAAATCCCAGAAGATTACGGAGGATCGTGATTACACGTAGACGCTTGTTTTATTCGTATTTTTCGCACTTTCGCACTAATATCGATTACTGCACCATAATTAGTATTTAATCAATCTAAAGAATACGACTTCTCGATATTTTGCATGAGCAAGTTTTCTATCTACTAAGTATATACTATGCAACAATTTACTTGATATTGAAGTGTACCACTAATACAAAGTATCTTACTTGTCTAGTAACTGCGTAAATATTGTACAGTCAAAAAATAACCTATTGCAACTCAGTATTAGCAGTGCGCAAAGTAATTTGCGCATTTAAATACATACATAAAATCGAAGAATATCCGATAACGCAGTAAAGCTTAGTGAATACAGAAATCGATAATCGATCAAATTAGAGTTCAACGAACTTTACAGAAAAATCAAACGGAAAATACCAACGACTATAGGCCGGTATTATTACAATTATTTTTCAGAATAAATTGAGTATTTGTCTTGCGTGCGAATACGCCTTACCATGTGTGTACCTGATAAAAAAAAGGAAATATAAATAGGGTGCTTCGTCCCCAACGACGAGATTTAAATAACGTTCCACCATCTCCTGAGTATATTCTCCTTGCGAATTTTCCGCTTCCGCATTAAATTTTCTCATTCGGGTTCAATACAGTATAGTGTCTAGAGAACAAATGGGGATAAGTAAGTAGGAGCGAATGGCGTCGAATACAGTGACCTTCCTGTCACGCTTATCGATGTATTTTCGTCTGTGGGTTAACCCTCTTTAGTTAGAAGGGTATATAGCAGGGGTTGAGTTGGTGCATGGCACGGAAGCGATCGTTACGAACTGCAGCCACTTGTTAGAGCTCCGTCTAGTCATTTTGTACAGCTCTTCTTTTACAGACCATCCATGATCGAAGTTGATAATAAAAATAATATTATTTTTATTATTATGATAAGGAATATTCGAAATATTAATTTTTGTCAGTTTCACTCCATTGTCTTATTCGCTGAGCAAATATATATATTCTTGGTCTCTGCCATATCGTAACAGCTCTTCAATAAATATTTATATGGATTTCCAATCGAATTCAACTTCTGAATGGGAGGATGCTGTATATTCATACAGTGGTTATATGAACAGAATGTGGAAGATTCATTACTGCAGGAGGCATTCCTTAACCTGGTCGGTTCCATCTGGGATAACCTGGGTAACTCGAGACCTATTTCAAATCCAAATCGAATATATTGAATTCATTTGAACCTCTGAATCTTCTATTCCTCTATTGCTCAGATTTGCCGATATAAATTTAGTTTACCTCCAAGAGATTTTCACTTTTTACCATTTAGATTTTTACCCAATCGAGTGAACTGGAAATGAGATTTTTAAGGGTTAAGTAAGTCCTAATTTTAGCTTTCGTTGGAATCTCAAAGCTTAGAAACAAGACATAAACGCAGTTCCGAGGTTCAAATGGGTTCTACGTCACTTGGTCTTTCCTTATCTAAAAAATTGCATATAAGCCTGGAAAACATCAATACATTTTTGAGGTTTAAACGAGACTAATATTTTCAATTCTGAGAAAAACAATCGGTCCGAGCATTATTTTACTAGTTACGATACTTTGGATAATTTATATATCGATTCAGGACGGTCATATTTATATTTCTGAAAGTCTGGCTTTTCGATATCACATACAGGGTTATCCACGACAAACGCACCAGCTGAAATTGGACGCGATTGAACAATTCTGCTAATCAAGGCAGTGTGGATTTGTTAAACAAATGCAAGAACGTCAAAGTTGATGATGATCTTAGCAATGTTATGACGTTAACTTTCATTTCTTGAATGGTGCCACTCTGTTCTGATTCATGAAATCACCCATTCACGGCCAATTTCAGCTAGTGCGTTTACCGTGAATAACCCTGTATATATATTGAAATCAAAAATAATAATTCCAACAAAAGTTACGTGCCAGAAAAAGATTTGGTTCATACAGTACGGCCTCACATAGGAATCAGAGAGGCTATATAAAATTATGGGGTGTCAAAGGGTTAAGTATATTTATTCGATGAGTATTCTCATTTGCAATTACTATTTAGCAATTTGAATTGTTTGGTGCAGTGATAATTAAAGTCGGTCAATGCGTTAAATAGGCATTGAATAGAATCTCTTTTCGTAATTTTTTAATCTAATCTTCGTAATTTTAATTAATTTAATTTTAATTATTTATAAAAGAAAACTAAATTTTTGTATTATGGCTTCAAAATAATACAAAACGTAGGCATTAGAACTACCTAATTTCCAAAAACACTTTCCAAAGAACGCTTGAACGGGTAAATTTATTGGTATTGCTTTGAAATATTTAATTTAAAAAAGTTTAATTAAAAAAATACTGTTCATCCCCTTGCTTTGCAAATAATACTTAATTATTAATGGACAAGGCTGTAATCTAATCTACTACATTTTTTAATTAAGATGATGTAATAACCGCATCACTTGACGCCCATACACTTCGAGTTATTAGAAAATACTTTTTAACGTTATTAAGGTAGCTACAGCGTTGGGCACTAGTTAAATGAGGGTTACATTTTTACAATGAATTTAAAAAGTTAACTTTATTAATTGACTATTTTTTTGAAAGTTACTCCACGAATTCACCAAATGGATCTTTTATGGTGTTGATAGTTTAAATATTACAAGCTATTGTTTAACCGGCGAATAAAATTCTTTATAAACAAACTGCTGTATTTTTTAGACTGTCAATAGTACAAACATTTTACATGGTGAATTCGCGAAGCAGCTTTCGATCAACAGAATGAGTTATGGCCTATCGAATTCGCTACAAAATTACCTTAACAGCCCCATTTTATAGAACCATAAATATTACTGCGTACTATAAAATGTTTTTAAAAGCTGAAATATCCATTTCTCAACACAGAGCATTGAACAGTTCGTTATTTACTTCGGTAAGGAAGTTATCGGTGGCCCAGATTTAGTTAAATGCTACGCAGTGCTACCATAAAGCAAACAATTCTATTTATAAAGTTCACCCACTAGGAAACTTGCGCTATTCGTTCTCTGTATGTAAATATAGCAAAGCTTCCACTGCATACTTATTATGTATTTTCAATTTATCAATAAAGATAAATGACAATAAACAATAATATATTTAAAATATATTATACTTCCAGTACATTTATGGCGATCTGTACTTTATGAAAAAATATTGAAAAATATTTATTCACGTTCCAACAGAAGAGATACGCCTATATATATATATATACACATTGATATAAATTTTGTATTACTGTCCCATCATAGTTGATTCTAAGATAGATATTCAGTGGGTGGACTGTGATGAATGCGTTTGTGTTGAACCCTGTACTATATTTCCTTTAAAACACTAATGATCTCTCAAGGACACTCGTTAGGAATTTTCAATTACAAGGGGAAATATTTACCTTTGATATATCAGAGATATCTCAGTCTTCTAATTTAATGAAGCAAATTAGTCCAATTTTAATTATTTAATCGATAAAATCACAATATCCTGAATTAAGTAACACAGAAGAAAATTATATGCTAAGAATTTGACATTAAAACATTGGATCGTCAATATTGATGTCCATAAAGTAGTATGCAGTATCTACAAACATCTTTTTTAGTAAAGGACAATTTACTCGATATTAAATAATTTTATTCTAATGACATTGTAGTATGCGCTACTCTGAGGGGACTTATTAACGTTTCGTTTCGTAAGAAAGTGGCCCTTGAAAATGGCACTGTTAAAGAGTCTTGCACCGGGTAACATGACATGCACTCTGCATTCGTGAAATTAATATTGGCTAAAATACAAGTGCGCAAATACTATTTCATAGAACGACTTCACTCGAATACACATGTTTTCATTGGGTAGTAAAGGGGGAACATTTAAATTCACTGACCAGCTAATTGCTAAATGTTTACATGGGCAATAATTCATTTTGACCCGGAGCTTTGGAATTAATGCAAATCTGGAGAGATGTGAATGAAGATTAACTAGCAAGTTTGCTTCTCAGGTTCACATTTTTAGATGAATTATAATTTAATATACGTTTTGAATAATAATTTCATGCGATGAAGCTAGTTCCATTTTGTATAAAGTAAGAGTTAAGAACTCGGCCAAATATTATTAATTTCTTCAACATCTTTTAATGACATTTTAATCTCATTATTTATGAAAACTCGAAAACGCTATTCCGATTTAAGAAGATTAATAATAATTTTCTGTTGAGCTAAATGCAAATTTTTGACGCTTTACTTATTGTTGGTAGAACTATGTTAGAAAGTTGACCCTATATTTTCTTTTAATGCCTAATCGAAAGACCTCAATCAACTGTGTCTGTTGGCTCCAAACATAATTTGTTTACCGTTTAGTTAAAGATATATTATAATTATTATTAAAGTTGGGCAAAATTTAGGTGGTGGGGGAAACTTGATTCTATTTAGTCAAATGTCCTATATTTTCACAAAAGTTAGCAAGTTAGTACATATGTATTAGAATATATTTCCAGATAGCTTGATGTACAAGACATTTACTGTTACAAAATTAACATCATTTACCGTATACTTATTGAGAAATTACTGTTAAACAAAACGCATACGGCGGCTGTCTCTCTCATTCGCGTATTCTTTTCCCAACCCGTTAAAGCTAGAAAAAAAAACGATGCAGATTCGGGCGTTCGGTAAACATTATGACTTATTTATCGGAATAATAATTATTTGCTAGTATTAAATTCACATTTTTAATATGTTTTTCTATTTGTCTTATGAAATTTTAACAATTTATATATGGCTCCTGTCTTCAGATCAGCCAAACTGATCCTTAATAATGTTTGACATTAAAATCTCTTAGTTAAACGTTAAAGTATATTCAAGCGCGAATGATTCATATTAAATTTTGAAATTTCACATAAATCTTTAAAACACCACGGCTCTATAGTTTATGGTAGTATGATCGTGCGCAATGCAGTCCTTTAAAAATACAAAATTTTTTATTCAAATTTCATTTCGCCTTCATTCATCCATAAAACTGTCAGTATGCTTTGTTTTTATTTTGACCCTCGAGGTATACAGGGTATTCCAAAATAAAGTCTGAAATTCGAAAAGGAGAAGCGAACTAAAATTTACTTTATGGACACATTTTCTTCGCTTGTTCTATGAAGTAGAGTGATATCAGAAGTATGCGAAAGATCTGCTCGTGAAATGGTTATAAAAATCTATTGGATTGAATAGCCCCTAAAATATAGTAATTTCTCGCCAATTGACGTAAAAATATGGAGAAGCTAAATCATTCGGAATAGGTGATACGTAGGATATACATACGTGACTCGAATGCAATATTTATGTAAAATTTTTCAACGTTCAGTACTTTCTCGCAAAAACTGCAATCTCTGAATTGTGGGACGGGTTGCCATCCGCTCGATCGCTCGTTGAACTTTTGACTTTTTTTCTAGCGTTTGTGCGCATTCAAAGACTTTCACGAGTTCATGATGCCTAGGAGAAATGTATTTGGTGACATTGTACCAGTTGAGGTTCTCATACATTTTTCCGATATTCGCGATCGTATTTGTGTCAAGCATTTTGAATGTTTTTTTTCTTTATATATAATCCTTAAAAAATTGCAATACCGAGCATTGCCCTCGTCTTTACAATAACGATATCTATAAAGCATAAAATCCAAATTTCATTTGAATTCCTACAAATTTTTTATTTTTCGATTATATAAATAAAAAATAATTTTCTTTTGGTACAAATGGCAGAATCTAACAAAAAAACTTCGTTTCTATGAAAATGAGAACCAACCGATACTAAATAATATTTAAAAAAATAAGAATTTCGTCAAAAACAACGAGATAAATATCACTTATCTTTTTAAAGTAATTATTCCTGTCAACTTTAACATATATTGTTTGGCAGACACAAACTGTAATATAATTTCTAATTCAACGCAAATAACATCGGCTATTTTCAGAATCAGAATTGTTTTTAATTAAACAAAAAATGTGTACTAATCCCGACTAGTACTTTTTCTTCGTAACATTTTTGTGGATTGTAGAAAAATAATTACATAGTTACACAACGTGGTGTTCATTAAATATGCACATACATATGTACCTATGTAGCGCACAGTTTATAAGAATGAATAAGATTAGTGTTGGAACTTCACTTCAGATCGATTGTTATTCATGTGGCGTAACGCGACCTATAAAAGTGAAGTCAGACGGGTAACAAGGGAAGAATGAATAAAATGCAACAAAGGGATATGCTAGATGAGTTTTGATCGAGGAATGCTACCGGCCGAAAAATGAGAAAAGTAGGTAAATTGCAAAAAAACGCGGAGTGATAATGAATCTTCATTATTTTGATTACGAGATGCAAAGATTTCTCTGTCTTTCTTTTTTTACGTAAAAGAAGGCAGCACGAAAATTTACGAAAAAATGCAAATCTAGCTAACTGTTATATTAGGATGTAAGTTTCAGCAATACTTTCTTGCATTTTTATACGAATTGATAAAAAATTTTTAGAACGGATTATTTCACTACGAAATATATAGATTCATGATACAAGTGCACTTGTTTTTTTGTGCTTTAATTATCGATAACGATAACAGCGTACTGGTGAATTATTTTAAGGCATTTTATTAGTTACCGTTTTCCAATACGTTGGCTAAAGAGAAACGTTAATTGTTTCAGGTTAATTAATTTAAATTAAAAAAATTTAATTCAAAATTAATTCGTCATTGATTGATTTCGAAAATAATTTTTGATTCTATCTTATAAGCTTTAATACGTTTCTAAGAAGAAACCAATTTTATAAGATACAAAATATTACGAAAAAAATTTCCTCAGTTAGTAAATTTTTATATTTATGAGAAATCATACAATTTTCTACCTTTCATAACATATACGTTTCTATTATATTCTATTATAAAACTAGTATCTGATACTAAACAGGAACTGTGATGTGAAATTCCTTGTTGACGTCGAGTCAATTTTTCATACTCGTGTTGTAATCACGGTTTTTCAAATTGAAAGTTTTTTGTCAACGATAAAGCAATACATCAGGTTATTCAGGAATGTTGCAGCAACTAACGGTAATTCAGTAACAGAAATCAAGTGGATGAATTAGGTATACTTGATGCAGTGTTTCTAAATAATCATATATATCCAATAGAGAATATTCCTGGATCAAAATTCTATAAGAGAAATTGATAAGAATATATTTATATTAGAAATAGCGCATGAAACATAAAAATGTTATCATAAATTAATTTAATATAGGTTATGGATAGATAAATACAAATTATTTCGTTTATAAGTACGTTTTGGGTGTCCCGTAAGTGGTTATGCAGTTTGTTCAGCTTCTAGCAAACTTAAAAGTGTCCGACGTATGTTAGATGCCCTGAAAAGTAGTCGCATTGCCAAAGTGACCTGAGCTACGATTATTTATGAGACCGCGTATACCGTGAGATGCTTCAAAGGGCGCATAAATTCTCAACTTCAATATCACTCCAAAATAATCGAACATTGCGAATTCCCTGACCTGGATATTCGCGATTACCAAGTGAAACGCATTGGCCATGCTGCCGAGAGAGGAATCCGGAAATCGATAAACAAAAACAAAAATCCGTACGTAACTCGCACGCTAGCCTTATTTTCATATCTACTTACTCTATACGAATATTTTACAACGTACACGACAAAGGCATGTAAAAATACTTATCAGGAATAGACCATAGAAAAATGGGATAACCATACATTTCAATTCTTTCTTAAACGAACTATATCGAACTTCTGTGCGGTTAGTATTCAGGAGCGGATTGCGCAACATATCGGTTGCTACAGGAGTAAAGATAGAACGTTTACGTAAATGAAATAAGATTTCCCTTGAACCCCGAGCCATTTGTATTTGAGGCATTTGAAAAGAGACTGACTTGGGAGGAATCTGAAGCGTTCATTGAAATTTCAATGAAATTATAATTGACGGATTGTAAAGTTACGTAATTCAATATGAATTTATAAAAATAGTTTAAATTTGATTATAAGTCATTAATGTTCTTTTGCATTGAATGATTTTGACAAGTAGCTTTACCACATTAATATACCACTTTTAAGAAATGTATAAGAGATTGAAAGTATTATTAAAAACCAAGACTAGTTCTAATGCCACGAATGAATGTAATTTATGAAGTCGCTCTGAATAGTACCGAGGCACTTAGGAATTATCGATCGGGGATATTCATTTAAGAAAATTTCGTAAATTTACTTTCATCGACGTTATCGATCTGGTGACCCATATCGTCTTGGAGAGAATCTAACCCAAAATAAAAGGGGGTAGACAATACGAATACTCATGCCAAATATTATTTAACCTGCACAGAACACCGTTTACGAGTGTAATTGCAAGTAAATTATTGCAGGAACAGGCCTATACGTAGAAAAATAAAAAAAAGATAGACTTTATAGAAATTTCGATTCGCATCCAATAATTTGAACGTATTGGATGATCATGTAAATTACCTCGGTTATTTAATGTTTTTGTCACGTCAAATCATTTCTTGGGCCTGTTTCGTTGAACCAACTAGGAAAATTCTTGCACCGAAGGGTTTCTTCAGCAGACTTCTTTCGAAGCATTTCTTGCGCCGGTGTTAGAAGTTAAAATTGTTTTCACGTATCGAGGAGTCCTTACGAAAAACCATGACATTTTGAAGTGCTTCGCCACTTCGGATTGTAAATGAGCAGATTCGACATAGTAAGTTTTTACGGACAGTATAAATTCCGGGAGAGAGAAAAAACTTCTTTTTAGGCGAACATCTCAATCGGATTGACAGTTACACGATCCTGGTTAGGGTTCGATCATTTATTAAAAAAGTATCCTATTGACAGATATACTTTTATTATGTGTAAAGCTGTACTAACATAGGATCTCTAAGACCCTATTTCATACCTGTACCGCGTAAATTTACTCTATCCATTTGGATTCTATGGTAGAACAACTTTCAGATTGCGTATTTCTACTGAATAATCTTGTATTTTGCGAGGTAAAATGTTGACTGAAATGGCATGACGATGGTGTCAATAACGGGTAGCCCATACCAAACGCATCACCCTTTATCACACGCACGTGTATGAGAAGGTGCATAAAATAGCACAGGTTATGTAGTCGCTGCTTGATGCATCGGTAAACTCAATTTTCGTAATAACGTAATAATGCAAAATTCCTATATTATGCGCGAAGCATTACTTCCGCCCATATGGCGCAACGCGATTAACTTATTTAAAGTGCTTAAAGTAAATTGATAGCTCATGAATTTTTCATCACGTACATGACATTTATATCTATATACAAACGTCATTCATTGTTTCAACTGATAGATATACACATTTATTGATTGATATAATTATAATTATGATTGCGCGACGAAGATATAAATATATCGAAGTTGATAATAGAAATATGGTATACAGTAATGAAAAGTTTGTTAAACGCCTCTCAACTGAATCCCCGTGAAGTTCATGAAACCATTTAACTGATGTTCCGGCGAAACCTGATTATAATTGCTCCCCACCTAGAGTACATGATTAGCTGATAAAAGGAAAGCATTATTCTGAGAAGGAAAGTTTTATGTTGCAGAAAGTTTTACATCATCACTTATAGAATTACGCAGTTGAACAAAACCATGCATAGGAAGTATGTGCCAAAGTACCTACCGCTACTATCTATATAGTTAACCTCGGTAAGGCTTTAAGCATATCATATTGCAAAATTAATTTTCTATTAATCACCTGATTCTTGTTTCAAGGAAATCAATTTGTTAAGGCATTTACGATATTATCAGTGATATCTTGTACTTTCGCATTGTTATCATATTGTCTCAAATGCAAATAAAATTGATAGTGAACGGAATAACATTTTGAAAACAGTAATCCAACTGCATTAAAAATGAGAAATTAATATAAAATAAGAGTAATATATAATAAAACAAGGTATCCGAGTGATACCTTAGGGATTTTTTAATAATTTATTCGACAGGAGAAAATTATCTACTATTCGATCAATGATCACAATGTTTTCGAGTGGCAACTTCATTAAAACTATTCATATAAATATTGCAAGCGTCTGAACTTATACCCAAAACGGGAAATAGTTTTAAAAAATGTTCATAGGGATCCTTTGAACTTCAGAATGAACTCGCTACGTTCGACATGTCACAACATAAAAAGGTTGCACAAGCATTAACATAAGCCCGGACATATGTTGCAGTCACGGTTTCACCTTTTTCATTCTTATTCTAATAAATTTTATTCTCTTCTTCATTCCACCTTGCTTTCTTTCATCTTCTCTTTGCCCCGTCCACCGGACGCAGTTGGTCCTTTTCCACTCTCCTTTTGGCACCACTCGGTCTCCCAAGCGCCCAACCCATCTTCTTCTACTTTACTTGGATCCTCTCGATCGCTCTCAATTCTCATCTTTCTCGTCATCCTCAATCTTTCTCAGTACCCCCTCGTTATTCTGCAAGTTCTCCACACGCCCGGCCCTCTCGACGACCTCAGTCTCTACAGTCTCCGTCATTGTTTCTTCCTTCGGTAACACAGGACCGTACCTAGAGGTAAAGTTTATTTAGCACTGACGAGTTCCGACATAAACTGCGAATGACACGTCTACTCCACTTTCGTCTTGCTCTCTTGTTCCATTTACATTCTTCAAGGTGTACTAATATAACGAACCGGTGGATATTGTTCACTACTTGTGGTGAATTTGTACCAATTGGTTTGTTTATTGTTAGATTTCATTATACCAAACGACCAAAAAGGGAATGGGGCAATTGGAATATTAAATATAAAATGCGAAAATCGTGAATTTTGTCTACTTAAAAATGTTTTCTTACACATGTTTCATTTGACTATCTGATCATGATCATTCCATTGATCTAAATTAAATGCACGGCCAAAGAATGAAAAAGTTGAACCGAAGGCAGTTTTTATTTGTTTTCTGATTTTACTATATTTTTTTCGAATAAATGAAATATTCTATGATCGAATAACTTCACTGGATGTTTTAGTTTGGAAAGAGAAAAAACAAATGCAGCAACAGCGAAATTCTGGTTCTTCTGTGGTCTATTTTCGAAATTCTACTCCCAGACATTCTATTCCATGCTCCAGTTTACAATGAATCGTACAACCAATTAAGGAATGCCACACATATTTTTGACTCTTTACGGATTTTCTCCCACTTTCTTCTTCCTGGGATTTATGTCGATATGCTCTGCAATGATGTCAAATACTAGTTCCTCATTATCATTCGATATATTTTATTTTCCCAAAATCTTAATAAGGACACGGAGGGGGGGGGTGTTAAAATTATGATTATATTTATACGGGAAAGATTAATTTGTGAAATGTAATCTAGCCACAATCCTTTACTAGCAATCAAAATCTGCGAACATATTAAGTAAAGTTAAGAGTATCTAAACATTTCAATACTATACAATGGTAAAGTGGAGTATTTAATTGGGCCGTCAAATTACTTGTCATATTACTTATCACCAAACTAATATATCGGTGGGAGCACTTTCCGCGGAAAACCAAGAAAAAGGTCAAACAACCAAAGATGAAATGCACATCACATGAACGATAAAATACATCTTTATTCTCTCTCGCGTTTCTCTTTTCGTTCGCTGAGTATGTACTGACATAGAGCCACCGAAGACAGACGTAGGTCAACAGAGAGAAGCAGAATAAAAAGCGAAGGCAAAGATCCACATCAAAAGTCGAAACTAGCACATTAGAGGATAAAGAGAAGGACGATACTCATTTTGCTAGTGATAGCAGTGTTGGTAGCGAAGTCGGTCAGAGAAATTTCTTAAAGGAAGTGAGGATTGATGGTGGGGCCACTGGGGATGGCTATATTGCAGAGGGTAGAGCTAACAGTAGAGGTCGCGGTAGAAATCGTGACGGGATGAGAGGGAAGATCAAGAGAAATATGAAAAAAAAAGTGAATAAGAAAAAATAGAGGAGGAAAAAGTAGATAATTCTGTAGGAAGATGCTGGTATTGGATATATAAAGGAAGATAATAATGGGAGAACGTAGTGACGTTGACGGTTGTGGCAGCGATGGTGCTGCTCCTTCTGGTTGTGGTGGTAGTGACGGTGCTGTTGCTCCTGGTTGTGGTGGAGGGCTGACCGTTGAAAAAAAAAAAAAAAAACTAGAAATTGAGATTTCACGGCGAAATGTATGTACGTACGGGCCTGCCGGGTATTGATTGTCAGCCGAGGGTGCGCGTTGTGCTCGAAGCTACCATTTGTACCGGCGCGACTCGGAAACTCGAATCCTGTGCCTGTGCCAGGCGGCCAGTCTTCCCTAGGCACTCGACGAGCCAGTAGCGGTTCCGCGAGCAGGCACACACGAAGCACGCGCGGCGACACGCCACCCAGCACGCCAGTCCGAGTTCCTCCTGTTCCTCTCGTTATTACTCCAGTTCCGCACGTTCCGCGTCCGCGTCGTCAACGAGACAAGATACACCGCAACACTGTCAGGATTAGGGTGGCCAACACCGGCGAACGTGCGCGCCACTGACAACAACGAGAAAGCCAAACGAAAAGTACCTGGAGGTCGACGGACAAAGAGCTACCTCATCTATCCTGACTAAAAGCCACCCGTTTTTGAATAATCGACGCGGTTCATTAACATTTACTTGGACAGTGGATCCTCCGATACGCCCACTTCCACGAGAACGTCTTCAAGATTCCTTGGTAGCTCTTACTCTCGATCGCTGTCTTATACTTCTGTGACACTTCTGCAATATTCTCCCTCTACTTTCTCTCACTGTCGCTGGTCGAACCACATCTTACAGAACTCTCTCTCTCTCGCTCTCTCACTCTCTCTCTTTCTCTTTCTCCATCTCTATCTTTGACTGTGTATTATTGTTTTCATTCACTTTATCTTTTTAAACGACAATCCCTTTAGAGACTCTCCCGCGATGGTATTCCAATTGTCCTGGACCTGATTGTCAACAAGAAACCATCTTGGAGGATTGGTTCTTCAGTTCTCAACGCGACAAGATCGTCGTGTGCACTTGTTGAAGAGGTTCGAAGATTCGCGCTTCAAAGGATATTTCATGTCACAATCCACTAAGTGTGCCTGCATCGTGCGTAACACATTGACGATCTCGAGCACGTATCGTCGACATCACGTGTATCGCTGAACGAGCAATTCTCATCGCTTTCCTTTTATCTTCTTTGTGACTGGTTCGTGCTCTTTTTTTTTTTTTTTTGGAGTGCCTGTCGAACGACGGACGTCGGACGTACTTCGAGATTTTGAGAAACGCGCCAAGAACGTAGCGAACATGTACGAGGGCGGCATGGCTGCTGAACGGCAGGTACGTTTACGCATCGGTTTACATCGAGACTCCTGCCGTGAAGAGGAGTTCATCCTTTTCTAGGGCGATTATACCTTCTTGTAGGAAAGCTATTCAGGATTATGATAAGTCTATTTGAAATGTTTTGGCGCTTTATCCCCACTCATGATTATTCGATGCAAGAATGGCTACGGGCTCCTTGCTCCTATGCAGTGTATGCTGGGAACCAAGGACCCTACTCCAAAAATCATTAGTGGCCCGATGGTCTTTGGGTTAGGTCGACTTGGGTTTCATCAGTTTTCGTACTTCTCGGGTACTTACGTAAATATCTTATTTTGTTCTTACACTGCGATCAGCTGGTGTTGTAGTAGATAGAATTTTAAAAATTATACGTTTTTCATTGAATTTGATTAACACACTTGACAAACTACTTTTGCACGAATACATGCATGTTATGAATAATTTGGCAATAATTAATTAATGTAGTAGGGACCGAATTGGTAGATGAAGTATTTATACTATTTTTCTTTTTATAGGTTTTCGACTTTGTACGTCAAAAACGCCAAGTCGTTTTGATATTCAGGGTACTCCCAGGGAATAAGTATGCGAAATTTAGTACAGCAAGTATAGTGAGACCGCGATCTCAGTTACACTTCTAGGGGACTTATTTACGTTTTTGTCCGTAAGGAGATTGCCCCTCAAACTGGAACTAATATTGCGGCTGGACTATAGGTCGTTTTACCTTTATTCCTTTCTTTTCTCCAAGACTTGGTGCAAGGTCTGAGAAGAGCCTCAGCTGCTTTCGTTCTCCATTTTCCTTTTACACACGGCTACACCGTCAATCTTGAGAGTCAGAGGTTACTATTTTCATCCCTCTCATCTCCGGATCCCTACCATCTTATTTCATTTAATATTTTTAATAAAGCTGTATCCCGTATAACTTTTTCCCGAGAGATATTGAAAATGCACGTTAAATACAATAACGTGAAAAAAAAACAACATAAATGAGAAATTCCTATAAAGACAAACTCTTACAAAGGAATTATTAATATTCCAATACTCCGAAGATATTCCAATAATTTTTCTGAAAAGTGAATGTATCAACGATTTACACAATATACAATAACAGCAAAGCATTATGAAAGTCATACCAAATGAAATAGAGAAATGGGGCATGCAATATTTGCTAAGCAAATTTTGTTTCATAATAAATATTTACTTGATTCGCGATATTATTCGAATGTGGCAGCTTGCGTGGAGCGCGGAAATCGTTCGAATAAAACCTCCACTCCGAGATATTTGCTTTGACTGTCAGATGGAAATGCTAAAAAAATTCGCGAAATCTTTCAAACACCTGACAATGTGTATTCGATGCTTTGTGATAAAGAATACGTGTGCGAGTGTCGAGTAAAGTATTCGAAAGTCTTGAAATTTCATGGGAAAAGTTTGATTAAATGTTCCGATATTAACACTGACGGCTCGATTTTTTTTTTTTTGAAATTATTACAATTTCATGCTCTTTGTTCGCAAAAGGCTTGAATTTTTTTTTATTAGACAGAGGCACTGTAACATATTTGTTTATGCAATTTTTTAAGAATTACTGATCAAAGATATCTCATTCGATCCTCCCATGTAAAAATAGTACATTACGATACAAGAGCGGGAAGTTGATGATTCCTGACGAGTGTGACGTTTGCCACCCTCGCTTCGCTCGGGCGGCAAACTTCACACGAGTAGAAATCGCGAACCCGCACGCGTATCATATACTATTTTTACCAACCATAGTAGGTGCCGAGAACAAAGATCAAGCTGCAGTAGAAAAATTAGTATAAATCCTATTTCTTGTCACTGAGAGTGTTGTTAAATTTCTTAGACTATTCACATATATTTTTTTCTCATGGGTTTGCACATATCCAATGTAAGAAATCAATATCATTGCCACATCTCAGTGTTGGGCAAGAAAAAGATTCAAGAAAAAATACAAGAAATAAGCTTGTAAACGAAACCAGCTCAGTTTTACGCTGAATTCACCTGACATCTATTCATTAAATATTGAAGTATGTATGAAATATCATTAATCGAAGATAAACTTTTCATAATCCTTTAAATAAAGTTGTAACGAGAAGATTCATATTTTAACAACATTTTTCCGCGACACGACCTAATGAACTGTTATGTTATAGAACGATATTGGTCAAAATTTCGTCAATCTTTAGCTACCAATATATTTACTACTGTCTAATCGATATGTGTAAATTTCTAGTTAAAAAAAAATCCTAAAGTAAAATATTCGAGTAAGATACCAGCTGACACATATTTAAAGTTTTCAAAGTGTAACGATATGTGTACACGACAGCCAATTGCATTATAGTATATTTATAAACCTTTATCTTCTAACCCGATTATCTACCTTTTAAATTGCAAGCAGTACAGTTTTTTTGTCCCGTGATGTTGTAACAGTATATCTGCAAGAAGAAGATTAATGTTTCTAAAGTATTACATAGACATAGCAAAAAGATTATCTTCCATCAGCGGTAACTAATGAAATGTGACACATATCGAAAACAAGGAATTATCTCGTAATGACGTAATTCCTCCGGTACACCATAAAATGATATACATACGTGAAGTGAAAAAAAAAAAAAATCAACGGCAGGAGATTGAACGTCACAAAACTCATCTCTTGCACCTTTAGAAATTTTTCTTTTCAGATATAAATTTTTCAAGAAACACGCACGTGCGTTACGGAAGCACGCAGTGAAATGATTTGTTTAACTAACGATTATCAACGTGCAAAACAATTGCGCCAGTGTACTACCTTGATAAATAAGAACTATTTTTCTCCCAAGTCTGACCTGAAGAAACTTATAAAATTGTCCGCTGTGCGCAAAGTCCACTGGCCATCTGATAAGACCAAGTTGACCGATCAATAATACTAGTGCCATTGTGAAGTGTGCAGACGATCATTGCACCAACATATTTTACTGTTCAGCTAAACGTTCATTAGCCATAAAATATTTACGGACGTCAAATACAGGGTGGCTGTACGTTAACTTCCCTAATTAAACATTCTATAGCTTTTAAACGGCTGGATATAGGGAAGTCATTTTATGGCCACTCCGTATAACGAATGTTTCTCTAATTTACTAGAAGTACATTTCTGTCGTGTGTACCGTGTGTACTCTCGCCTATATAATGAAATATCCGAAGACACGGAAACCGATTTATATGATTTTTCGTTGGGAAGAAAAATTGCTACATTTACTTTCGACAAAGCCAGTGGACTCTCGACAGTTCTATAAAAACTGCTCGGAGTCACTCTCTTCTTGTGATCCCAGAATATTTGCACAGTCAAAAGGTCGTGAGCTGAAAAGATGTTGGAAAAGGGGTTCGGAGGGGAAAGGAATTTCGTCATGTCTTCGATTTCCGGTTGGAAGGCGAACTTAAAGTGGGAGTTCATCGAAAATTGCCGCTAGGTACTGGCAACGATTCTTGAGAAAGGATACAATTCCCACGGGAGTATAAGAAATATATTGCACTGAACTCGATCCATCAGCTGCTTTCCTGTTTGTAAATATTATAGCATATTACATACAATTTAGTTATACAATATGCTATGACACAATTTTTCGACTCAGGGTCACAAGGCGACTTCAGCTACCGATCCCGATAATGTTCTCGCTTTCTGGTTCCCTTCGAGTCGACATCCTGCTCGGAAGCTACGCTCCTAATTTGATGCGTACGATTACGCCAATTTTCTCGAAAAGATTTATTATTCTTTAGTCGAAGTCGAGGTGCTCGAATCTGTCGCGGGGAGATAGTCTCTCCTTGCCCGGCAGAGGAGAGCGCCCGATGGAGGCGTCTTCACGGACCGGCAGAGGGCCGGGTGAGATACCGGCGCCCCGCTGGAGATAGGCAGAGGGCTGTAGGACGGGCAGCGGAGTTTGTTAGGGTTAAGGGCAGGGGAAGAATCCCCTGACCCGAATCAAGAATGTAGTGCCCAGCTGTTGCCCGATGCCCTGGGGAAACGATCGTGGACGATCTACAAGAGTTACGAACCGATTCGTTAAGGAATGCTCTCGATTTAGTTTAAAGATACGACTCGGGGGGAGGAAAAGGATGAGAGCTGTCGACTATAAGGATCTCGATCAATCAGAAAGATTAGGTCCCGAATTGGACTATTGTCAATTGACTGAAAGTTCCCGCTTCTGTAGTTCTGCCGTTGCTCTTGCTATATTCAGAAAATCCTACCAATTTTTTCCGTGTGTTTCGGAGGTGTAATGCCCACCCGATTAGTTTTCGATCAATTGCTCTTTCTTGCCGGTACTATTTATCTGACCCTTACTCCGACCCTGTCTACCTCAACGTAGGAGCCTGAGCGGCCGTGCATTTTCGTATCCGTTCGCTCCCGTTTGAGCGTCCAGTTGCGTTTGCTGATTTCACGCGACCCTGAAGATCAGCACCTACGGTTGCGTTTCTCGATTTTACGCGTCTCCAAAAATTGACAAAATCCGTTAAGCTATCGTTTCTTCTGATAGATTCCGTCAGAGCTCTCATTTTGGCGGAGTTGCGACTGTTCCATCCGCAACTCTCAGGTCATACCCGCTTGTCAATTCCTTTAAAAAAAAAGAATTGACTGGCGCCACCTGGCATGCGGATACATGAACGACGGGTGGGCAGCAGAAGATTACGTAGGTTAGTTCTCGGATTTTCGTTATCGGTGTCGAGTTAAGAAAATACGTTACGATATACATATATCTGTGAGAGACCATCATTTTACATTTTCACAAAATATAACAAAAAATTGGAAGAAAATACCAGTGACGTATCATAGTTCAAATAATTTTTCTGACATACTCTGGTATCGTAATGATATTGTAACTGATTAGAGTGATCGATAAATTATATTTAATGGCTATGGAACGAAGTAAATCTGTCCTATCTACACCAATCCTGCAATAGCAATTTACTTTATTGTACTATATGTATAGTATATATGTGTGTATATATATATATACCCATTATTATTATATTTAAAGCTCTATTGTGGAGTGGTACTCTTATTGGTTTTCGTAGATCAATGGATACGGCTTACCCTTGAAGTGCAACGTAACAGTCACTTAACTGAATAGTTAAAGCTAATGAGGTGCAAGTTATGCATTTTGATGTTTTTATCTAAGAGCAGCGGATCTGGTAAATGAACGTCCCTTCTTTGTCCTTTCTTAGATGGATTCATTTTGACAATAAATGTCTGGCATTCCGTTGTGAAAATTTACGAGACCCTATACTTATGTACATATACGTATACTATACGAGTGGTCTTCAAATTCTACCATGATAATAATTATACTTTTTTTATGGAAAATAAAATGAAAAGATCATGCGTGAGCTGTTTTGCTTGAATTTCTGCGAAAACTACAGCAAAGATCTACAGAATTGTTATCGCGCGAGGTGTCATAAGCAGACAAATCATTTTCTAGGTTTTTTTTTTCAATCATTTATTTCTTCAATCACCCGCTGCACTTTCTCTTAATTTCTTGACTCAAATTTTCCTGTTGCCTCCGTACATATAATGAATATGAATAAACATATAATACCTCCAAGTTCTCTGCGTAGGAACTCGTAGGCAGAAACTGGAATCAGTAAAATAAGAGATCAAAGAAATGATTGTTCTAGAGGCGCAAAATACTTAAAAATTTTTGCCTCGAGATACTATTGCGGTTCACTATTAAATTATTTCACAAAATAACTACACCCAGACACTATACACCCTAACTAATGTCAATAACAATGTGACGAATAGTTATTGTTGATCCCTAACAGTAATTACTATTGACGTTCAGTAGTAACTATTGCGAGTTCAATAGTTTCTTTACGTAAGGGTTCTCACTACTAAAGAGACTTGAGCATAGACCGTCTCATGCATTTTTTATAAAGGCGTCCCACTGTGGCACTGAGTAACTGCCTGATATTTTCTTAAGGATCAAGGGGATTCTGGAGTTTTAGTTTAGGTTACTTTACGTTACGTGATGTTCATGGGTCATCGGCCCTCAGGCACTTAAATTGCCTAATTAACGCGGAGAGATTTAATGTTTCTCGTATCATTTTGTCGCATGGTTAATCGATGACAATCAGAAACAAAAAATGCATAAGTGCGAAACGATAAGTGGTCCTGAAATTAGATCTCGGGTAAGTTGCTAATTTCGATTAGCATCGAATAGTCACGGAATGTTCGTTGCGTTCATTTTATTTGACATGTAAAATATGGATATTATTATTCTTTAATCCGTATTTGAATCACGCTCTTTTGTTTTTTAATAAACGTTTACTACATTCGCTCGGGTTTAATAACGCGAAAGGTTCAATTATACGTATTTATGTTTCGTTAACTCAATTAATCAAATATTTTCTCCGTTACGCTTAAGGCCATTCTACAATGCAACGGAACACGTAACACGGAACATATACCCGGAACATATATCTCCGTAAACCATCAGGCCCCACGACGTAGCCGAATTCGCCTCATTTTGTGACGTGCTAGAAAATGCCACGTCACAACGTATACACGCGTTATATTGCATTCTGTTAATGTTTTACCGTACACGAACATAATTTTGCACAATAATCTAGAACCGACGTTGAAGTCACGATGATCTTTAATACATAAGATAGTGTGCCAGTCTTCGAGCACATCTCGTTACGAACACGGATAGTTTAGAGAACCCTTAATCACAACTTAGTACCAAGACTTGGCACAATTTCGTGTACACAACTATGCTTTAACTGCCCTAAAGTCGCTCGACTTCCCGACCTTTGACTTTTCAGTTCATGACTGTATCTAGTACATCGACCGCGTATCGTTTCGCGAAGGAGTCTCAAGCTATCCTATAATGATACTCTGCTAAATTTACCATTGCGATACAAGTAGTTACAACTTTTTTTTTTTAATGATTATGTCGACATTTGCTTAAGGGGCTATTCAACTTTAATACAGGATTTTCAGACACTTATACAATACAAATGAGAATTGTAACTTCTCATTGTTTTTCGTCTTCGTCAGTGTTTTCATTAATTATTGATTCTTGCTCGCATAGTCAATGAAAATTCACGAAAAATCATGTGTCAGAATGGATGAACAAAAATACAAATAAGTACACACTTACTTTGGTCTTTATGATATTTCAAATTTACTATTTCACATAACAGTATATTATAGTCGGCTCGAAGACGTCTTAAATAGGACTGTACAAGTCGGCTAAGAGACATGTTAAGGATATACATACATATACATATCGATCAGCTAGCATCTTAAAAATGCCTGAGTTGGCCGCATTAAAGACGTTCGTTTGAGATAGCTAAACGGTGACGAAAAACTTTGCATTAGTCTCCATTTCACCGTCTAAACGACGTCTGTAAAGCGCCTTCGCGACATGTCTTCGGACTTCGAAGACGTCCGGTTGACATCTTTGAGATGCCTTATGCGTTGTCTGGGTTGATTAGTGTTCGGTCGATTGTTTGCAGCTATTTTATACTCTTCATTGTTGTTAGATTACGTTACAGTTTGTATTCTCCTTACTGACTGCAACTATGGAAGTTCGTGATACTACAATTGAACCTATATTTTATTGATAAAATGGAGCAATAATTATTAGCCAATCCAGTTTAACGAATTCCTCGACAAATATACTTGAGCGCGGACACAGTTCAAATATTAATTTGATTGTGCTATAGTAATTAATATTACAATAATAATAAATATTATAATCCTAATATCAAATTAAACGAGAAAAAAATTCAATAACAGTGCATCGTACTCTTTAATATTATTAAGTTTCAAGATAGTACAAAAATAGTTGTGCATATGACAGTATTTTGTTGATGAATAAACAAATGCTATACTAATAAGGTAATTTTTATTTATAACTTATGATCCGAGACTAAAAAGATCCAAGTAGGTACTTTTTTACATGTACAATAATTTATACGTTATTTAATTCAAGTACAAGATCAATAGAACTTCTGGTACCCCACATGGACCGGCTAGGATTAATACATGAACGAAAAATGAATTCTACAGGAAAAAAAAAACCATTCTTAAGAAATAGATACTGGCCTCTCTGACTGTAAATATTCGAGGTCTAAAGAAAGTCCGCTGACGAAACCACTTTTCTCGCAAATTTCCGTTCGCGCCTGAAAAAAAAACGTACCCATTCTTCTGAATTCCGTGATATAAAAGAAGAAAAAAATATTTTCCATTATAAAATTCTTTTTTTCACGAGTGCAAGAATTCTTACTCTATTGTCAATGTCTGGCTGGAATTCGCAAAAGAAATCGCAGCGAAAACGTTGCGAATAAGACATTCAAAAGAATTCAGCACATTCGCGCTCATTTGAGTATTCGCACGTATGACACTCGCAGCATGATATACATACTCGTATAGGGATTCCGAATAGTCTGTACTGCTGAACACATTCATACGGCTGTGCACATTCATCTCTTCGGAAAACAATAGAATTTGACTGCGCTTACTCTTTTCATACTCTTGGCTCTTTTGCCGTATCTACCATACAGAAACGGACTTTTGTCGATACAATACTAAATGCATTATGCAATTTTGTGGTAAGACACAGTCTAGACAGATATAAGATATTGTCGTGAACATTATTATAGATGCGAGGAAGCACAGCCGTACGTATAGAAGTTGTCTTGCGGTCACTGTTTTTATAAGATCTTAATTTTAGCCCAGATTGAAGAGGAATGAATCTTTCACATGGTGCTTAAGTTATAGACGTGCTAGGATCTTTGTAATAAGGATGCCAAATTGGATTTCAGGTAATTAATTGAATATTGCAGCCTATATTGCAGTACGTGTCACTATAGCACCAGAGTCACTCACTTACACGTAGAACTGTCGCGAGCTTGTATAGGTTATATATAAGCATTTTGAAGACCTAAATGCATATATGTGAAACAAATACTCTTGTTCGTGAAGAATATGTAAGAGTCAGCTCACTATAAATGGTGAATACAAATAAGAATCAAGAAATTTCAGACTGCTTAAGAAATATCAGGTCAAAATGTAAAGTTCATGCAGTTCACTATTTGCTTAAAACTTTATTGAAAGTTCAACATTTGCATATACAAATGAATTCTTTAACAATCATACCACCATCAAATATAAAACATATAATTGCTGTGAAAGAATTTAAAAAACTTGTCTACCAGAAAACTTGCTTTCTTCATTATTATCAACGAACCAGTCGAAATGGAAGGTCGATGTTTTAAAATTTTTTTACGAAAAAAAAAAAAAAAATTCATTTTTAACGAAATCCAATAATAGTATTATAATATACGAAAACCAGTTAATTTACCACAGTGTGTCCTGAATACATCGAATTAGATGTAATCGCGAAACGATTTATAGATTATTATAATCTTACAGCTGGATACGTTATCATTAAACAAAAGTTATCACCAATCGACAATTTCAAACGTTCATATGTTCACTGAAATAGCGGTAAGATTATTTTTTTTTAATGGTTCTAATTCACATGTCAGCTTTTTCGGAGCAAAATATTAAACTTGCGTAACCTGTAGTGCACTTTACTATGTTTGTTTTGTTGTGCACAATATTACACACATACACACACACACACACACAATAGTATTCGTGTTAACGGCGAATTTTTTAAACCGATCGGTAACAAATAAATGGACATCCAAATTTCACGGCTGAAAACAACATTAAACACGAAAACGAGCACCATGTATAATCGAAATTATACCACCAAACTGTCTTCGAAAACTACTCTAGCATAGTTCTTTCTCGGTGGAGTCCTGAATCAGGAAACAACGTTACTGAAAAGTTCCAAAAACTAGGAAGGTTCACTAACAACTACAACAAGAACGATATTATATACACCGTGAGTACCAACCGTTGTGAATTTAAAAAATCGAGACTCTTCTGGAAAGACATGCCATAATACATCCATCCTAATCTAAAGAGATTCGTGGTTAAATCCTGGCATCTTTTGTTGTTGCGGTGGCTGCAGTGCAATTTTCTAGAGGCGGGAATCTCATACAATTCTACTCACTCGATGGGTGGCTCCAGGCAGTCATTTTAACCCCCTGATACCCTCTGGATGACGATCTTACATACAGCTCTTGCAACTCGCCTACTCGTGGGGGGTCTACCCCTCGTCTAGTGGTGTAGAAGCACGGCAAATTTTAACTTTTAGTCACAAGCGTCGCTGTGATCGAGAGTAACCCCTTATCTATCTCACTCTAATCAAGAAATAGGAACGGGTCGCTGGATCGCAACGCCTCTTGTGGTCATGAGGCGAAATGAAAGATGCTTCTCTAAGAAGACTGCCTCCTAAGACCGTGCTCTGGATCGTGGAGACACTCGCCGATTACCCGGTGAAGCTGGGTGTCAGGGTGTATGCTCCGATCCTTATGGTTTCATCGCTTCACCGCTGCACTCCGCGAGACTCGTAGTTGGTACTCTGGGGCCCCATAGCAATAAAATTTTGAGTGGATTCTTTGGGATCTGCTTAAAGATTCCAAAATGGAAAAAAGTTTCCTAGAGGGAAATAAATAAAAATTTATAAAATAATACAATCCACCGTCCCGGAACAAGATCCCAACGTATAGGCTCCCACCGTGTGATCGAAAAATCGCTAATTATGCCCATTTTTCGAAATTCCATGTCACAACGTATGTAGGAGTTTCATAAAATTCATAGAAATCCAAGAAACGTGCCGATAAAGCGTGTTCATAATTTTCTCGTATCACACATTCATCTGCTAATATCTGATAAGTCTACAGAACACTATAGTTGTCGAAAATGTCGTTCGAATAAAAGAAAACTAATTGTTTGGCAATTCAAAAAAATTTATTTATCGATCGACCAAATCGATACACACGTTCGTAATTATTCAATCAAGGAGTTTTTGACTGTGCTATTTTTATTGTATGCTTTCCTCTTCTTCGTTGCAGATATCAACGTTAGTCTCTCATAGAGAACGGCCATTATGTTCCGATCGGAGTTTACGTGCTGTTGCAAGAGTTGGCCAAGCTGTCAACTTGGCAGTCGAGCGATTCGTCACTGTAGGAGAAACAATCGCCGACGACAATCCGGAGATCAAACAAGATATGTACGAGGCCTGCAAAGAAGCCAGAGTAGCAGGTAGCACACATCTTTTTTTGATAATATTCTTTACGATTTTCAATGAACTCGTCCATGTTACTTATCAAATAAAAGATTCCAAACCACAAAAAAGTTGAGGAAGATAAGTTAAGGTCATATTCGATTTTCGACCATCGAAGGAGCAGAGCTAGATGAGATTCGTATGAAAATTATTAGAGGTAATTTTACGCAAAAAATTCATTGAATTGAGAAAATAGCGTATGAGTAAAATGATAAAATTATATGAAGCCGACGATGGAATTGAGAACAATGGCTATGGTCTATTCAGTGACTCGGCGTGATTCAAAAGCTTCATTATTTTCAATGCGCAAATAACGTTAGCATAGATGATATTACAACCAATTTTGTGAAAAGATGGAATATACCAACAATTTTGTTATCTAGTTTTCTATTATATCTTACCAGGTCTCTGGTCTTCATAGAAAAACGCAGTAGAATAGTTTTTTAATTGTATACTACTCGTATATATTAGTGCAATACGGTTCAGGAAATACATGCAAAAATAACTGTGGAACTTATTTTCACTTGGTCGATCGATGTGTATCTGCTATCGACTACGTGTACGGACTGTACCAACTAAAATTACTAGGTCATAAAACCTAGCCAGAATAATACCAATTATCACGATAATTCAAAAAGCAAAACTTTTCTATAATAATCTGCAAGACAAGTTGATTGATGTAACCGATATTCTTTCACGCGTAAGTATAGTTTCTCGCGATTACATATAAGATAGTGATATAATATGTACAGTGCAGTACACGCGTCTGCTCGCATAACCTGGATACATTGGTATAAAATAATTTTGAGAGAATTCTCAAAGTATTACAATGCAAAGGAATTGCATTTCACAAGCACACAAAATAAAATGGATAAAAACACAAAAATATTGCTAAAGGTAGTTAGAAGGGCAATTTTAAAAAGCTATCGGTGCGTTGTAAGATACAATAGATTTTGATTATCCGAAAGCTTTATCCAATTACAACGTATAATTCACCGACATCTAATTCGTTGATAATATACGAATCATTTTAGGGTGTCGCTTTTTCAAATTGCATTTTGCAATTCGCAAAAGAATAATTTTCAATTAAATCTTTCGAATACTACCACCACCCCGAACACGAGAACCACATTATTCGATTTAATGCTGCTAACATCCATTCGTAATAATACTTTTTATCAACTGTCTGCTCAACGCTTATACTACCATTATGTTGATTAAAATTGTCAGATTGGGCATCAAAATTGTCAATTCGTCCGGTAAAAGAGCAAATTTGAGATATACTAGAATCCTTGGGAAAATATCTCAGGAAACACTGACTACAAAACTGTGTCAAGAACACCAAGAAAACAGAGAATTTATTATAGTTCAAAACACTTAAACTGCGACGTTGAGATTAGAATGCGGATATTCAGTCATTCGAAGATCAGCTACTTGACGCTGAGACTGAATAAAAGATTCTACTGATTTAATTTGATAAAGAAGATTTGATTTAATTTTAACTTACCATAATAATTAATACGAGAACCCAATTATCCATGGTACAATAAATATTATTTTAAAAATCGCGGACCCATCGCCGTCACTCAGACAAGCGATGAACTTGAAGAAATTTTTTACAATGGATCGTGTCTACATAGATGACGTAATAAGGAAATAACAAAAATAAACAATAATTTTTTCACAAGTACAGATATGTGTGCAGATCAAATACTCAATACGAAAATGCATGTTTACACCATCTTAAGGGGGCAGGATTGAATTGAATCAATAAGGCAAATAATATTTGTGAAGTGAAAATGATTTATTTGGGCCAAACTTTATTCTTCTCGTAGTTTTGTCGCTTGCCGGATAAAGACACCCTTCCAGATAACGAATATCGAGAACCAAAAAGGTTTCAAGTATTTACTGCCTGTCACGTGCAAAGATTGATTCCAAAATTTAAACTGAACGAAAATTGAGTAATATCAATATTTGCGTTAATTATTTTACAACAAGTAACAATTACCATTTCCCATTAATACTTTACGATCAAACTCTTCGTTGAATTGATTTTTTATAAAAAATATTTATTATCGGCCAAAAATTTAAAAACTAAATCCCACTGTAATCCTTTATATAATAGCGAACGATAGAAACAAGCAGAATAAAAAAAGTTATTTACCTCATGGGAATCCAAGAAATGCAGTCGAGCAAGGCAAACAATGATTCGTTAGTTTATCACGTCGATGCACTTAGCATACCAATGGGACTTGTGCGAAACGTGTAAAATAAAAAAATCGTAATCCGAAAATACAGTAAAAACGTATCTGTAACAGTCGATGGTCCCTTGGGTAGCCGCTCAATCGAGCTGACTCAAATTCTTGTAGAATGTATCATGGAAAATTCGTAAGATAATAAATCTTCCTGAAATTAAACTGTCCGCGCACAATATACACGTGCTATAGCACATACGTATATATATGTATATACCTGTTAACTCTACTATAGAATGGAGGGGAAACGAATACGGTATCCATATAACAAACGAGCCACGTAATATCGCAAGAGAATGTAGGGGTCACTTTAAAGGGGCAATATTGTGCAAAACTGTTATAGACTCTATTAAATAGACTTGCTATTACCACATAATGCTTTATACACATAATCGAACCTCTATTGTTTCTTCGTATATCCGTGAGTTTTTCAGCTGCACAGTGGACAGAGAAGTTTTAATATCATCGGACAATTTCTTACTTCGTCTTGTCTTGTCTTTTAACCTTATCGAAGTTTCTTATTCTATTCAATGCAATGAATAGTACGCGCAGGAGAATTATTGATGAATTATCTTATTTCAATTACATGAAATCCATGGTAACATTCTTTAGTATTTTATGATGAGTCGGGAACTGGTTATTATCGCTATACTCGTTGATTCAGTATTGGTGAATATTTCGAAATAATCAAAATCTATCGCCTGTACCGATATCCGTATTTGAACAAGTAATGATACTCCAAACTCACGAACACATGCAGTTCTCTATTCTATTATTAGAGCTTTCGACCTGATTTTTCGTCGAGATATGCACGCATTTTGCCAAGACAATGTAAGCAGTATTATTATGATATCTAGTACGGGTGAAGATGAGTGAAAAAATGCGTGAGTATATATTTTTCACACTCAACCTGTCTTCGTACCAACACTTCGTTTCCCGGGAGAAATTCTCAACTTTCTCGAAAAATTACTTTTCTGGTTATTAACTTTTTATAACTGCTATTAATACCAAAAAATATGACAGCTTTATCGCCCATAGTCTAAACCCTAAGGAACGTAAATTCAGGCTACTATAACTGCCTCGGTTCGTCGCGCTGTAAAGAAAACCCTCGCATTTCTCGAGATAACGTCTGCTTTAATGTAGACGTGCATTCTCGCGATGAATATGATATTTGGCAAACTCCGTGACGGTCGACAGGTGCAGTGACACATAATTAAATATTAATTCCCATGAAATTACAGCAATTCGCACATGAAACATTTAAATTGATAATCTTACTCTAATTTTACTTGACCATTGAAACTCTTTTTTTCTACTCGTTATTGTCACTGTAATAATTTAATATAGAGCCATCTTTAGGACGCAATAAGAGGGCGAAAGGAAAAAAATAAAAATGCAAATGTTTTGTAAAAAAAAAATGCTGATGGCATGGCAGAATGCCAAATGGTGTTAAATCGCGCGGAGTGGCAGCTTTTACCCACAGATTCGCCTACATTCAACTGTCCGTCTATTTAGGTACCTTTATATCGATCCGTGTCTTATTGTTTCTTCGAAACCGATCGCTGAAATGGTTATTGTCATAACTCTACACGGAAAGTTAATGTTAGGCTGAACATTTGTTGGCGACAAGTCGACTCGACGCACTTCTTGATTCTCTTTCGAACGCAGTGTTTGTTAGCGCATTGCCTGAACGGAGACCTGGACTTCTTTGACGGCTTTAAATCTATTTATTAATAAACTTTAGGTATTATTGATAATGCAAATGAGCTTTTGATAGTTAAGATATTGGAAGAATCGCGTATTCTGACATAAGCTAACTTCTCATTACGAGAGTTATTCGCTCAAATCGACCGTCTTAAAGTTCAGTCGAAATTCCTGTATATTTCACATTGACGATTATTGACATTACAGCTCAACGATTATCGAACACTTCACGAGTGTAAAATATATCGGTCAGATATTTTTTAAAACGGATATGGAAGAATATGCAGAAAATAGAGGTCACTTAAGCCAGTATATCGTAATCGTACCCGGCTCTTTGCGTCAGGAACTAAAATCATTATTTGTTGAGGTTTTACACAAAATTATTACTGAAACGAGTACGTCAATATATTTGAACAACGTAAACATTACTTTGATATGACACTCACAACAAACACCAACAATTTAATAGAAAAATCTATAATCGAGGTATATGCTCTCTCCAGTTATTACCTAGGTCTGACGTTTCACATATTTATCCTATCATTCACCCAGATATTATTTGAACGGAGTGTACCACAATACGCGACAACTTGACCACATACGTAAACATGTAAATTGTGATATACGCCGGTAGAACAATTAAATAGTAGATGACGTAGCCGCCAATTTCTTATTACCAGAGATCGTGAACCCAAGCATATTATCATTCCGAATTGAAACTATCTATTGTAGAACAGTCGTCATACCTGAGAAATAAGCCTTTCCAAGTAATCACAAAAAGCGGCATTTTCAACTTTGTGCCGTTTGGCGGGTCGCAATTGAATTAAAATACAGTATTTATAGGTAAAATAAATTTGACGTATATAGTTAATCGTGTTCGTATATGTGTACAATATATATTTCATAATAAATACCTGATAAATTCACTTGGCTTACATCCATTTCTTGAGACAATCCTGAGCACTTGATGAACTTTGATGACTGTTCCGAAGCATGGATAAGTTCATGAAATATTCATCGTTCGTTTCTGCTGGATGTTCGACTAAAATCTTTTTGTTCAACATGAATCTTTTGATGCATTACGAATTCATTATAGGATCCGAAATGTGTCGAAAAATGATGTCAGCCGGATGAATCCATCATAAAAAAATATTTTTACCCGGTTGATATATTTTTGAAAGATTTCAATTTTTATTAACATAATCACCAGGCGTCATAGTCCACTAATAACTGTTTTGTTCAATATCCATTACACCATTTTTATGCAGTCTATGTCTGCGCATCATCCACGTAGTTCCTACTCGACTATCTATATCTGCAGTCTGTTAAGGTCGTTTAAAGTTTACGTGCCAAACACTCATTTATCGTAACCAACATAAAGCAGAGCTGCCACCCCTGAAGAAGTTAAAGGAAAATCGAAGTTTTTATCTTTTTTTTTTAATATTTCCCCACTTTTTTGTCGTTCTTACTTTCGAACGAGAATACGTCATCACCAGCGGGTCAAGGCGCACACGTGTACCGCACGGTACTCTAATATGCCTATCTGCATGAAACATTCTAAGGTTTCGTTATCAAGGTAACTCAACAGATTACGTTACATAGAGTTAATCACCTTTGACTCTACCGAGAAGTGCTTGCGAGCGTTCTAGATTTTTTCTTTCGTCGCTGCATGACTTTTATGCAAATAGAACATCATTTATACGTTGTATATCATGTATATATTTATACGTATGTATACGTTATTATACGTTCTTTCACGTCGAATCAAGTGCTGTATTTTCAGAGAACGTATTGATGAAATTGTAAGAAAAAAGGAGTTAACGCTTGTAAATAAGGAACAATACTTTTATACAGTTCCTATGTAGATAATGTTATATATTTCGATTATTAGGGGAAGATCTATTACATTATAATAGTCAGAAAGTTAATGATATAAAAGAAGACAAGTTCCTAGACTATATATTTTACTAGTAGGTGTTTCTTGACACCGGAGTGTCTGTGGAGGTTATGAAAGATCAAAGGTCAAAGGTTGGTAGTCAAGAGTCCTAGATATTTGTAGGTGGGCTTGAAAAGTATCGGCTTTAAAAAAAAAAGAGAGTTGAATCATTGATGAAACAATGGTTCGCTGATGGGTTGCAGATTATCTTTGAGACTTTGGTAAAAATCACTGGATCATCAAAATTATTGAAAAATAACATATTACCTACAGAATTTAACTCAGCCTTGGAACAATACAAATTTGTGGTTACAAATAGGTCACGTCACACAGAAAGTGTTAATCATTCAACGGGGATGCTAAAATGTAAGGGTGAAAATCGTCCTTCATTTTCCTTGCCTGAAGATATGATCCAAATCTTCCTTCATATTGCAGAAACTGCGTGTCCGAGTTATATTAATTACTCTAATCGTTTTTAACTTGCTTCCTTTTCCTGATCCCTTATCGCTGATAGCGCATACAAAAATTGGACAATGCAGACATCGGAGTGACGTGAAATACCTTTTTACTTGATTTTTACGAAACCTACCCTTATCTGGTTTATGTCATTCTAGACTAACCGTCACGGCAATCGATCCAACTTGACCTGAACACAAATAAGAGCTTCAAATCTCAATTAACCTAAACATCGTACAGCAATAAATCGATTTAACCTAACTGAGTCACGTAACCCGAGGCTCAATGGAATTGAAAAAGATAGCACAATTTTCAAAAGGTATCCAATTAATTTCGTTCAGCTGATATTTATGAATTTCTTTCACTCAGCCTAACCAAAATCTTATCGAGATTGAACGTGACCCATTTTAACCTAACCTAATCAAACTTTTAACGTTACTTATCGGTCGAGAGGGACAAATCGATTTGCTAATATCCTGATTGGTTTTATTTATGTGGTACCTTACACATGCCCATCACACACTTGCAGACACAAAAATGGGAGCAGCAAGCTTTGATTGCTGAATAAGAGAGTACTGTGGAGAATTTGGAAGTGACAAATTACTTTAACGAATCGATTAACACACCCATCTAATCATTCTCGTTAATAATATCGGCAAGTTTTTATGACTCGGACAACTCGTTCGTCATTCTCGAAAAATACACCTCGTCATTCCTTATTCATTCGGAAATCGAAAAATAAGTAATGGGAAACCATCGACCTGACAGATTGGTTCTGCATATCTAAAAAGTTTATTACTAAAGGAACATACTGATAACTGACTTCTGGAAAAATTAGTACACTTTCTACAATTCAGGATTGATACGATCAATTGTATTATTTAAAATACGAATAATGAATACAGAGGAATTTTTATTTCATTGTTCTAGGCTCGGCAATCGAAAAGCTGTGTGAATGTGCCATTGAGGACAGTCTGGCTGACAGAGGATCTGTTGTCAGAGCTGCCAGATGTCTTCTAGGATCCGTAACGAGAGTGCTACTCCTCGCGGACATTGTCGTTGTAAAACAACTTTTGCTTGCCAAGGATAAAGTTGCTCGAAGTCTTGGACGACTGGAGAGCGTCTCGAATTTTACGGAATTCGTAAAAGCCTTCAGTCAGTTCGGAGCGGAAATGGTGGAACTTGCACATTTGACTGGTGATCGACAAGTAAGCTAATTTACATGAATATCCTGAAATTTCTTGATAGCATCCAGGACATTATCGTGTCTCTGTTTATCTATATGACTTTGATCTACATGAATATAATAAAAATCAGATTAACGTATTTACTGCGCAGCACACTAGTCAAATGAAGGCTAAATATATTTTCCAATGAATTTTGCAAAATTAAATGTATTAATTGACAGGAATTGAGGCCGATTTGTATTAAAACCCGTTTCCTTAACTCTAGAAAGACATTAGTGCTAAAGCATCAAGTGATCAATACTAACTTCTCTAGATGTATAACCGTAGCCATAGTTCATTCTGTTTCACGATAGTTGCTCCACGAATTCATCATGTAAACTTTAGTAGTATTTTTTAGACAGTTTTTAAACAGTTTAAAAATTACAGCAGTTTTTTTTTGCTAAAGTCTTATTGTAATGTTTTAACGGTCAACACTGCAAAAAATTCATTTACGTGTACTTGTAGAGCAACTTTCTTGGAATAAACTAAATAAACTTATCAAGCAAAAACAAATGAAATGTAAAGTCATTACCTCCAGGTGGGAACGACACATTGAATAATGTGTTATGGACGATACCGTCTTACCTTGCTCATTTTTCAAATTTGAAGCAGCCGTCATTTTAAAGTAAAATTTAGTCAACTGACGATAACGCGAGTGACTTTGTAAATATTTCGAACGAAATGAATTTTTGGAATTCAGCTGAATAGACAAAAAAAGGGAAAAAGTGGGCCCTCGTGTGCATTTGAATTATAGGACGTACAACGACAGCAATACATATTTCATGAATTGTGTGGAGTCAACTTTCTCGGGCGACCAAAACAGCGTTTTAATTTGATTTAATTGCCCTACTTATTCACTTGCATTTCATACGTATTATTATACATACGGTATAACTATACAGACACCAAGTTGAAAAAGAATTGCAAGAAATGATTTACCCCTCTCAAGTACATTACTTATCGGATTTTATTTTCAAATAATACGTGCTCGGTAATCCTTCCTCGTCTTCATCTCTGATTCTCTATTCAATTTACCTAGAGAAAATGTTCTCGACAGAGTACATTTAATCAAAAACAAAAGACTTGCGGTTGCCTTGCGGCGCTGGAAAATTGCACAGGTGAACACGGGAATTTGTTTTGTACATTGATTTTCTTCAATCGACTCTTTTGCTGCTTTCTTTTAGAACGATCTCAAGGATGAAAGGCGAAGGGCACAAATGGCAGCCGCTCGTCAAGTTCTCGAAAGAAGTACAATGATGCTCCTAACATCAAGTAAAACGTGTCTAAGGCATCCGGAATGTCCTTCGGCCAAAGAGAATCGGGACACGGTGTTCTGCCAAATGAGAAGAGCCATGGATCTTATTCATTACGTCGTTAAAGATGGCGTCCTCGACTGCAGCGAGTCCCAGCAGCCCTACTCCAATTCACAGGTATTCATAAATTTCGTGAATTTAATAATTCTAAGGGGAACGTTGCACGGAATAATTACCTGCGATAATGTAAATTTCCATGCGAACGTTTAATAGAGATTCAAAAAAATTTTACGAAATTTCACGATAAAAATGTTGACGAGTAACGAACAAATTACTCTCTTAAAAACAGAAAGACGTCTTAGCCCTTTGTATTATTATATATATGCGCGTGCATGAGTATCGTTATCGGTTATCCCACGAGCCGAGTAAATAAACGCGAATCCCATGCATGAAGGGATAAGATGCTAATGAGGCTGTGGAACGTTAAAGACTCTTAAAGAGGGTTCGGATAGTGGAAACTTCTAAATGATACCCACCTAGCTATCAATGCTCCCTGATCAGCTGATACGATATGCCATGAAAGAAGCTCTACGGGATTTTACGTCTTTATAAAGTTTAAATGTCAGTGTTATTGGCGTGATTCTTCACGTGATATAAATATGAACGAGTAACTGGAAGCAAAATGTATAGAGTAATGCTGCGAGCATATTATGCATTACATGGTTATGATTGACACTCAACAAACAGAGAAATTCGTTCCGAAACATACAAAATTCAGCGTCAGAATACAAATGCTTTTTGTAAAAAAAGAAAGTTACATCGTAATGATGATCTAGCAATTATTTAAAACCACTCAGAGATTCCAAAGAGTTATGTTCTGTGCCTATAGAAAAAGGAAAATGTTTACGTTTTAAAGAGAATAAACTGGAACGGATCCAGAATCACCAAAATATGATCGATCACCCTCTTAACCGTTAGCTTTTATCGGGAAGCATTCGAAATTTCGGGCGTGTTAACACCTCTTATTATTCCGTCAATACGATTCGCTAAATCATTGCACGACAATGAGTTTCAAAAGTCATTTGCGTTACAAGTGACGAGCTTTTTATTTAACGCCAAACCAAAGAATCTTGTAAACGTAAATAGCGAGCAATCATGCAAATTATTTTTCACTTCCCTTTTCCTTGCGTTCAATGAATATTTCATTAATGCCTGAGGGTGATCGTTGCTTCATTTTTGGTATAATACAAAGATACTACAACAGCACATTGTAATTCAATGAATTTCATAAATCATTAATGTTTTCGCCTTTTCACGTTTTACCCGTTTCGCTCATCGTTTTTCTCTTTACTTCAGAGCCCTCAGCAGGAAGATTGGGATAGCAGTACAGTCTGTTCAGCGTTAAAACACTTTGAACGTCTCGTGGAAACAACGAGAATGACATTACTGGGTCCAGGTTGTCGGGAGACCTTGACAGCAGCCTTGGACACCGTAGTGGAAAGAACTCAAGATTTCACTGATAGTGCATACACCAGCCACGAACACAGGGAAAACATCCTTTTGCTGTGCGACAGAGCGAAACTGGAACTTAACACGCTTCTAAGAATCGGCAACAGCATGGTAAGAAATAAAATCGATGAACCCGAATGCTTGAAGTTTTATAAAAATATATTTAAACGGAGTATTGTACACGTGATATTAAAAGTACACGCGTGATATTATTCGTTGTAGAATTTCGAAGGCGGTGGGGGTTCTCCAAGTTCCGAAATGGAACAAGCTGTTCTGGGAGTCCTAAGAGCAACAAGAGACCTCAGACAACAATTGAGCACCACGACGATGGAACAAGCTGGTGATCTTGGTCAGGTGACAAAAGCTGGCCAAGAGCTTGTGTCCACTATTAGGAATCTCGCACTGGCTAATGATATCGATAGGCTACAGGAGAGCAGCGATCGATTTCACGAATACATCGAACACATTCTCGAAGTGCGTCCAATCGATAGTGGATAAGTTATATGTACATATATCAATGATGATTCTAAGGGAATTCTTTAATCCAGAATTTTACTAGTATTTTACAAGATTTATACTCTCAAGAGCATTTTTTATTTATATTATACGTTTAATGGCTTATAATCCTTATATCGTGAATATATGGAACTTTAGCCGTTACCATCAGAACTTGCTGAAAACTATTGTTTAATTGACTATGTGATTTATCGTTTCGAATGATAAGTGCAAAGCAGACTGTTACTGAGATTTTATGCAACATGTGTATATATATTATATTATAATATAATCTCTGCACGACCGCATAATCAATGTAGGTCACGATCATATCAAATTTGAACTTTCAATGTATCAGCAGTACGGAAACTTATAAAACTTTATGTGCGCAGGTATGCAAGCTTCTGAGACACGTGGCTCTCTCCGAATCGTTACAAGTGTCGGCGAAGTTTACAGAAATCAACCTGAGAATATACGGTCCTCAAGTCGTGACTGCAGCACACACGCTGGCTAGGCATCCGACAAGTAAAATCGCTAAGGAAAATCTCGAAGGTAGATTAATAATTTTCATTGAACCGATAAATATTTTCAAGCGAGCGTCAAAGGCGTCTTCGTGCCATTGAAAAGTATTGTATATTGCAACATTAAAAATTGACCAAAAAGTCATACATCAAAATGATAAATACACGAGCAACAAGAAGAAACGACTTCGACTAGTTTTCATCGAAATAATTGATAATTGTTACTCTTAGTTTTCACGGATATGTGGCAGTGGCTGATGTCAGACGTTACAACAGTCGCAAAAGACGTCCTGGAGCTGAGTCAAAATCGACCGGAGAAACAAGTGTACATGTCTTTACCACGACCAGGTGTAAGTAAATGCCTGAGAATTATCATGGCCATAGAATTAATCTAGCAATGAAAAATAATGAATATTATAAATACAAGTAAACAACGCGCAACGATGAATGTCACAGAAACACGGCACAACGAGCAAACCTCTAAAACCCGTGAGACTGGACAGCGAAGAGCAGGCGAAGATAGCGAAGGCCGGTTTGGAAATGAAACTGATCACTTCGGAGATGGATGCAGAGACGGAAAAGTGGCAGGAGAGCGGTGCCGCCCTAGAGGAAAATAATGACATAGTGAAACGAGCTAAGAACATGTCCTCTATGGCGTTTTCCATGTATCAATTCACACGTGGTGAAGGTGCCCTTAAGACGACGCAGGACCTCTTCACGCAAGCTGAATATTTCGCTGAAGAGGCCAACAGATTGTACAAAGTTGTGAGACAATTTAGCTACCAGGTACGTAACGACACTTTGATCCTTCTCTTATCTTACACCTTTCTCATAATGGAATTACGTACAATTTGATCTTTGTTTACGGTTTCTACATTGGACTTGATTCCAAGTTATTCATGCTGTTGGACACTTTACTAAAATTATGTTGTTCTCTCTCTCTCTCTCTCTCTCTCTCTCTCTCTCTCTCTCTCTCTTTCTCCTCTACTCCCCTCTCCCTTCCACTCCTATTTCTTTTTCACTCGTAACAACTCTGTCGGAGCTACATCCAAAAAACCTCCCACGCTGGAAACCTCTTCAAAAGAGCTTTTTCTTTTTATTGAAAATAAACTTATTATTATTGTTATTAACGATGCAACTACATACTCGGTAATAGATAAAAAGTGTCTTTGAATGATATTCGGAGAATTTGAAAGTTGAACTTCATTAAAGCATTGAAATAATATGTATATGTACTATGTTAATTATCTGTGGCATGCTTCGGACTCCTTAGAAGATACACGCTCATTCGCGAGATGTTAAATGTCTTTTTATTTTCGTGGGTACAACTTTCGGAGATGCATAACATGGAAGGTTACTTGGAGATGGCTCTTTGAGTCGTTTCTAGCATTAGACACGTTCGAATTAACACGTTTGCTGCCATTTCGACCCTCTTAGCTAGACCGAAATATCTAGTGCTCCAATACCACTTTGAATTATTCCACTCTACTTTATGAAACAATTGCTAACCTGTAAAATTTGTATTATACGACCCTCTTTCAACCCTTGCTCTTGAATGCCTTCACCCAGGTAACGTTTTCTATCTTTACTTTAGACCCTTTGGGATAGAAATCATTGTTCGCCTGTACAATATCGTCTCATCGTCATATTGCATTTCTTTATGAATTGACGATGTTTCACATTATTTCATAATATACAGGAATCGTGTTATGCAAGATCACTTTCAGTAGGCCGAATACGACGATCGTTTGAATGAATTATAGCAACCATAATTCCTCACTAAAACTTGTGTACAGCACGCATAACTTTATTAACAACTTTATAATGTACAGTGATGATAATTATTATCACATGGTAGCGATAATTTTCTGTTGTTCCTTGATTTATTTTTTAAAAAAAGCACTTTTCCGAAGAATAACAGTTATCTTTAATCGTCGCCCACACTCGGAACTTACATTTTACAGTCTTTCGTCTCATAATTGAGAAATTTGCAAATCTCATCAGTTTGTACGCTAAAACCAACATACACTTCTTTTCTTTGGAATATAAGAAAACAGATGACTTTTTATCGTATGATAACAATAATTGTCTAACGTTATATATATATATACAGGGTTATTCTCCACACACACAACCACCTAAAGTTACTCTGCATACTTGATTATTATGGTAAAACCACCGTCTGCCGTGAATATCCCTTTATATATTATAGCGAGTATGCAGGGTGTTCGAAAAGTCATGTATAAGATATATACCATTAGAATCGTGATAAAATTCTGAAGAAAGCGATTCTCGCAAAATAGAAAAATGTTAATAGATTTTGGAGAAAACTGCAATTAAAATTTGAAAATTTCCACCAACCCAAAGACGTTAGCCGATCGATAAAAATCAATAGAGCATTGGATTGGCAAAACATTTTTTCCAGTGAATATCCAGAAACTCTCCATTACCACACTTGTTACGTATATTGATCGAATTAGGCATAAGGATGTTCTGTCTTTCTTGTCTTTTGTCGTGTTTTTCTACGATTTCTTTATGTGTGGGAGAAATCTTGCTTAATTCGACCGATGTACTTAGGAAGTGAGGGAATTTGTTGATATTCATTGAAGAAAATACTCCGCCAATCCGATGCCTCACTGACTTTTGTCGATCAGCCAATCCTCATGATTGGCGAAAATATTCAATTATTAATTGCATATTTCTCCAAAACTGATTAAAACTTTTTAATTTTACAAGAACCGATTTTTCACAGATTTACCACGATTCCAGTAGTAGATACGTATCTGATACGGAACTGCCTGGACACCCTATATAAACAATATTTTAATTCCGTTATTTTCGTACGAAGATTTTTTTTAAACAGAATTTCAGTTTCACATTCCTCTCTTGATAAATTTATTTATAATGCGGAGTAACGATACTACTGTAATTAATTTCTGTTTTTTCTTTGGTCAATAACACACTGTGGTCTTTTTTTACTTAATACGATGTAATCCACACTGTTTAATGGATACACGAATTTTTATGGTTACACGAACTCATCGACTTGTGTGTCTCTACGTAATTGTGATTTTGTTGGTAAATCCATTTCTTGTACGTATATCAACAATTTTTTGTGTACGATTAGTAAGGTGTGTTTTAGATGCTACGGGAATGCTTCGCGTCTGTGGACGACGTCTATGTGCATTGTGGTCCCCCTCCTTCCACTATCTGGGGCATGAATATTATGTCTCAAAGTTTTTGCCAGCTTTGAAAATGACCCCTGTCCAACATTAAAAGCACACTTTTTCTTTCCTTTCTTATCTTACACGCCAGCGACAAAATAGTCGAACAGCTATGCTTGTTACGAAATGAAGTTATAACACGGGCTTTGACCTATGTTAATAACTGCCTAGTCTTAAGCGTTATTTTTAATTGATTTTTTCGAACGACCTTCTACGCCCGATCTTTTTCAAGATTTTCAGAAATACAAGCAATTACTACATCCGGTACCAATAGAGCAATGCACAAAGTTAACTTTTTCTAAGAGGTCAAATTCAAAAGATGCTGCTGCATAGTTTTCATTCCTTTTTTTTCTCGTTATCGAGCATTATTATAATTAGCAGTTTGCTGTGACTTGATTTCGTGAACAATGTATCGCGGACAAGAAAAAAAGAATTTAAAAAAATGAATTTTTCACTTTGTCAATATAAATATGTATTCTGTATTAATATTGTGGGATTCCGCGAAGCTGGCAAAAACAAAAAGGTCTGTACTTTTTCGCTGTCATTCACGCATTCATTCTAAACTTTCTTGTCTCAGACTCTCTATCTCCTTTTTCTAAGATTCTGCATTGTATTTTATTAGGATCGATAGATGATACAGTATTTGCATTCGATTATCGAATTGCAAATACGCGTACGGGCGTCTCGTATAAATAATATAATTTTTATAAAAATATGAATTCGAACGATAGGACATGATTGTTCCCTTTAAGATTATTGGGAATAGTCAAAGCTATAATATAATAAGATATACACTTATTACTCCCGCAAAGCAAACGTGTTCCGAGATTTCGTTAACACTAATGTTGTTCTAAACGTTTCTCCAAAATATTCACTCAAAAGTATTAATTTTCGATCCAAAAGGTTCAACGTATATTAGCATTTGAGAAATACTTATGCCATCAAGTTTCTATAGTATTACAGTGTTTACAAAAATATATATATAAAGAGGAAGATATAAGCTGGTTGATTAACGTATTTTTAAATTTCGTTACTTTAAAAAATATTGTAAATTCTAAATGAATCAGCGTTTTGTACGTTTAAAAATTATTTACATCGTTATTAATGTGTTACGTAAGTGATGCTACTTTCCCCAATAAAAATATACAAATAGGGTTGAAATTATTTGGAAATTGGTTATCAAGTGACAGGAAGTCTATTATTTAAAATGTCTATTTATGGTACATCATGGATTATATATACGAAAATGTTACAACACGTTTGCTTTGCGAGTGATTAATCGACGAAAGTTTGGATACAATATTACGTGGGTGCAGGTACCGGGCGGACCGCACAAGAAGGAGCTACTCGAGAATCTTGACCGCGTGCCGACTTACGTTCAACAACTTCAATTCACTGTCAAGAATCCCACCGTCGGAAAAGCCGCCACCTTTACGAAAGTCGACAACGTAATCCAGGAAACAAAGAACTTGATGAACGTGATCTCGAAAGTGGTCACCACGTGCTTCGTTTGCGCCACAAAGGTAAGCATTGGATCTTGTGTAAATTCTAGCACGATCATTAATATGGCGACATAGAAAGATTAAAGAACCAGCACAATTTTGATATTCATAAAATCACAAAATTTTGTATCGTGTAAATTTCATAAAATTTTTATATGCTAATACGCTTTATCTGTTGCACGTACGATAAACAGTGAAGGAGTTATTCTACATACAAATTTGTATTTAGTTCTGGTCCAAATCTTACTATTAAACTATTGGATGCTAATATAACTAGCTTAGCACTGGCTAAATAATTTTCGTTCAATTTTGTTATTTAACAAATTAACACCTCTTGTACCCCTATAGACCAACAGACAGTAATTCAAAAATAATCCATGTAATTCTAAGAAAATGTATAAGTAGCCTTACTCTAGTAATACATTAATTATTTCTACTTGAATATATTTTCCAGATGAATCATTAAGATCATCCGTGTCGCACATAACTAATTTGAAGCGCAGCTAAAAATTATCGTGAGAAGAGCTTTTAATTGCTATCTGCTTATCAATACTATGCAATATGTCTATACGATAAAGATTTTCAAAATTTCACACAATAGCACGGTATCGGCATGCCGGAGTACGTGGAGGTCAACACGACGCCGTTACAAGGTCTAGTGGAAGAGGAATGTCTGTACCCAGTTAGCCCTCGACTTTTACCATCGGGAACTCCTTACGTTCAGCCTCATCCGTTAACCTCAGCCCAACTTCAAAGTATCCTAAGACCTCAACAACAACAAACGCTCTTCAGATTCTCCAGTCCCTGTTCAATCACGTCACATAACCTTTCATATCCATTTCATCCGAACCTCTTTGCCACGGCCTCCGCCGCATCGCAAACGCCGTACAATTTGCAGAACTTGCAACAGCAACTGCAGATCCATCATGCGCAGCTACACCAATTAAGACACGCCACCTTGCCGAGATAACATTTAATTCTGATGATCAGCTGCAAAACACAAGTCTCTCAAGACGAACCACACTTCTTTCTTCTCTTCCACTTCTGCTTCTACTTCCACTTCTACTTCTACTTCTTCTTCTCATTCTGTTTCACAGGTTCGATTGGTTTCGTTTCTTCGTTTAGTTGCATTTTTCTTAAGTATGTTCTTTTTTTGTATTTTGTTAGGTTTCATTCCATTTTTTATCCATTAACATTTTAACATTTAATAACAAGAATTATTGTCTTGGTACAAACCTTCGCAAATGCCTTTTTTGCATGCTGTGATACACTTATTTTGATCTAGGTCTTTTAGTTAGATACGTAATGCTTGATTTTCGTGTTTTTTGCATTTTTTATTCTTTTTAACTAATATTTTCTTTGAATTTTGAATAACGAAAAATTCTTTTTTAAGTCTATGGTTCAACCAGGGACACTTGGTGGATACCTTGACCATGGAGCAGTGATATTATTATATATTGTGTATGTAACTAATGAAAACTTTAATAAACTTTCAGGCACCAGTTGTAGATGATTTTGTGATTACTAAATTATGTAACTGGTTGCTATTGGGAGTAAAAATTAATTTTCATTGTATTATTTGACCGCAATTGTCTAACAAGGAATAGTGCCTTTAAGCAATTCTAACTGCATTCATGTATTTATATATTCACTAATAACTTATTCCAATAAGCTATAGTATACTATAAAAGAATTTGCCAATATAATCAAACAGATAATGCGATTCCTATTTGTATCTATGTTAAACAAATTCGTCAATTACAAAATTATTCAGAAATGTATTGACAACTGCACAATATCTGCAGGATATGCAGTTTTGTGATTTGCATAAAAAATGCGTCTCATAAACATTAATTACCCAACCAACTTCATAATATTGAGATATAAATACACATAAATTCAGCGCACACCTAACATTTAATCAAGGAGTTGGCATAGCAGAAATAGCATAACTGTCAGATCAATTCAAATTCAAGAATTTCATAAGTAATACAAGCGACTTAATAGTTTTTGAAATTTTCAGTACAACCTGGATTTCCGAGGTCTGTCGGCGCGTGGGGTCGGCGGCTCGCCGTACAGGGGCGGAGAAGGTGCAGGTGCCGACGGCGATGGTGGCGGCGCTGGTGTCGACGGCAGCAAGACGGGCTCCGCCCCCGGCAGCGACCCGTCTGTCTGACAGTTTGGGATGGCCCGACGGGCCAAGGGGGACGCCCGCCGTACCCGGGTCTCCTTTTTGCTTTTCTAGGGGAAAACCCTCCTGCCCCCTAGCCAAACTCCTTCGACAGCAGCGCCCGTTACGCTGTGCCTCCTACGGATGCAGATGCAAATGCAAGTCCAGACGCAGATGCAGAAGCATCCAACATCCGATCCTTGCGTTTCCTTCATATCCTGCGTTTCCATAAATCTTCCCTGCACCATTTGCTTACCTGGGTCTGTTTCAATTTTCGACGACTGGCATCTGCTGGCCTCAAGATCGGAGCGACGACTCGTACGAGTGTCATCCATTGCTCCGTCGGTAAAGCATCCTCGCATTTCACTTACTCGTACAGCTTTCATCTACTTTGAAGGTTTTTCATCGGTTAAGCAATTCGACTGTCTACCGAGGAATTTTCGAGAATCGCGTCTCCATTCGGACTTATTCGAAATTGTCGAGAGTCCGAACGGCGACGTAGGTATTCGCACTCTGCGCTGTCAATGCTGCGTCATACAAGATTTCTTTACTTTGTCGTTCTCGGATATATTCCAACAGCACGCCTGGAATATTCGCGCGAATACTTTCTGACGATCGGACAATTGTGCACGGGACCTAAACGTTTCTGGTACGCGTGTAAATCGTGTGGAAAGTCTTCGCACTTTGGCGCTTTACATTCGGCATTTTTTTTTGCTCGTGTATCCTCGCCACATCCTACTGCTTGAAATTACGCGCGTAGAGCAACTCTATGTTAGACTTCGTAAAACGATGCACTGAAATAATTTTTCAAAAAATGCTCGATCGAGTGTCTGCTGTCTGGAGGAGAGTACTTTTTTTTTGACACTTACACGCTAGTATTACTTATTTTTTTGGAGGAGCGTCATTTTTCCTAAGGCCCAAACAATAGCTCAATGTTGAATGTTCGCTGTTACAATGGCATAGTCGCAATAGTTACAAAAGAAGGAACGTAAACCTGCTATGGAATCGCGATGCAGCTACTATAACTCGATAGGAGTTAAATACCACCAAAGGTACGGCCTGATCAGATCGCTATGCCGAAGTATTTTTGGCTTCCGTAGTAGTAAGCATTCACGTAAAGATCAACCAATCAAGTGGACCGGCTCTGCTTGAGTATTTATGGTCTTTACCCATTATCGATTACTCCTCGTCTCGCTCGACCGTCTCGATACTTGTAAATCAATAATCGATAATAATACGATTACCTTAGGATCAGACCGTCTTGTCTGTATTCGAATAATTCATTAGTTTCGATGATAATTATCGTAGTAACGAAAACTCCAAAAACATTACCACGATAAAAAATAAAAATTGGCCAGGCATCTGTCGTTGTTAGAAAACAAATTAACTGTACAATGGATAAAACTTTACTAATCTCTAACGAATAATTAAATTAAACGTCATTAGCGATTAATACATTTAATTCGGTCTGTTCTAACGTAATTTGTTGTCAAGCTTAATAGATATATATATTATAATGAGACGCCTTCCCAATATAGGAGATTTCCAAGCAAAGAATATTTTACGCAATTAATGCATTTTTGAAGCCTTTGCTTCGCTCTTGTACTCCAAACCTAGAGGAAGGAGTCTAGCTTATAGGTTTTCTATGGAAAAAAAAAGGTTGTTAACGAAAGGATTAAGGGGGCAGGAGGCGACCGTCAAGGGTGACCTGGTGGCGGCAGCAGGGCGGTCAGGGACGTACTTTGTGGCAAAGACCTTTCCGCTGGCCACTGAGAATTCACGATTCATTAGCATACACATAACATACACATATATTATATGCGATAGTTTATAAAAGTGCTATAAGTAATCCTACATTGCCGGGAGACGTGTTGTTTCTCAATTAAATGACAAATGCGAAAAAGTGATTTTCATCATGACGCACTAACGTGTACTTGGGTGATGGCACATGGAAGTTTCATGAAAGATTATAGAAAAAGGAAATATACCAACATGACGTTGACATAGCTACGACGAGTATTTGAGAAAAACATAATGGCTCCACTGTTTCGTTTCAAATTTTCAAAGGTATAATCGAATTCGAAGTTTCACCGAATTACGTGACTACATCACAGATAACTGATAAATTCTAAGCCAAGATGATTAATGACGGGAAATATTTTATTCAATTATTTATCAAAGGACCGAATACGTCATAGGCCGCTGATCACTTCAAAGCTTCCAACAATGCCATCAATCAAATGTGTAATGATAAAAAAAACTAAAATAAAATTATAACGCGTAAGATTTGCAGCTGAAAAAGGGTTATCGCGATCTTCCGCAAATTAAGCGTTAACAGAAACGTCATCGAACGAATCGTTACTGTAGTCGGCATAAAGGGAGTTGAGGGAGAACTCGCATTTTCGAAATGGGTCTTTGCGAGTCATTATCACTGCTGTGCGAATGTTTAATGAAAAAAGATTTGAAGAAAGTGAAAAAGTATTAGGATTAGGCCATGGCTTTTCATGAGATGAAATATAATTGGAAATGGCGTAATTACTTACAGAAAGTATTCACGACTCTTAAACGCGCACGCGCAAAAATACTTTGTTCCGCCATTGCGCATGCGCTTAAGAGCACGACGAAGTTCGTAGTCTCGGCAAACGGTCTAGTATTATTAACGTTTAGTTAACGGGGAGCCAACAATAATGTAAATAATTGAAACAATTTGTGCATGCCTGGGCGTGTGACTGTTCTGATTGATCGAAAGGATGCGAGAGAACGTCGACCATTCGTGCATTTGACAAAAGAAAAAGGATATTCGATAATACAAATAGAAAATACGATTCTGTATCCATACAGAGTTGGCACAAAGTTTAATCCGGACGAAGGAAAGAAAAGGAAAAAAGAGCGGGTATGAAAAATAAATTGAGAGTACATAATATTGTCGACGATTCGTAGTGAGTTCCTAGACACAGAAAAATACGAGACGTCGTACGTCTAGAGAAATCGCCATAATCGATATTATATGATTGTGCGTGGCGAATAATAATAATAACAATAATAATAATAATAAAGAATTGGCGCGAGACATTTGTACAAACTCTGTATAAATACCTTATCAGTTTAACAGCTAGGTATATTCGTTAAGAACGTTAAGCTTAAGTTTTTTGTATAAAACGGCACAAATATTTTTTAAAGTCAGAGAAAGAGAAAGAGAGAGAGGTATGTCGCTCGTACATATAAGTGTTGATTTTTATTCCATGATGTATCCGAGTATTCTTGCGTGTGTACAGGATATGTTATATATGCATATATATGCACGGAAATGCTCGCGAAATTCATTTTAATGAAATAAATTAAGGGCAATTCGTGCTATGGATAAGTCGACGATTTAATTTTGACTATGCAAGTTAGTCGTCGTAGGGTCGTAGTTGTGTGACCATGGTTGTAATTACGTGCGGTAACGATAATAATTATTGATAATTACTATTACTGTCGCGGTAATAACGACGCGGAATTATGTGCTAGTATCCATATTCAAATCCAAGGTAGATATGGGTAGGTATACCTAGAATCTGATAGGGTGTCAAAATCCCATTTTTTGTTGTCATCGTTAAACCTAATATTTTCTATTATTTTTTCAGTTTAGCGTGAAAAATAATAACAATTAGGTATTTCTGATTTTTTTTTCTAAAATATACCTCGCGGAATCAATGAATTATTGTAATCAATGCTCTGTCAATCCGTCTATCGTAACTTTATTGAAAGCTAACTTGCTCTATTCAAATTTCTATCGACAAAAAAAATTTTCATTCTGTTTTTTTGGCTTTAGACTCGTTTTGTTTCTAGATCAAATTTTATCTCGGTGAAATCCAATGCATATGTGTCGTACATGAACTTAACTGCAATACATACGAATTCGAGCGAGATGTTTGACACCTTTATAATAATAATAATAATAATAGTAATAGTAATAATAATAACAAACAAAAACAACAATACTAATAATATTAAAAAATAGTTCAAATCGTAATGTTATTTATTGATAATGGCGACTGCTATTAGTTGAACTATTTCGTGCCTGTGGTTATATCAATATTGCCAGGTTACAGAACAATACTTATTGTGATTTAATTATCATCAATCTTAATTTTTTATGTTTTCAATATATTGTTAATACGTATAACAAGCACTGACGTAGAGGCAATCATATACAATTTTGACATAATTCTGAATCAGATATTTTTAGTGAAATGGAAGTTTAAGAAAGACATAGAATTTTTCACTCTTTGAACGAAAGAAACAATACCGAATTGAATTCTACGAAAGTAATTATACATTGGTAAAACATGCAGAATATAGTAAATTTTGTTATAAATAATCTCAAAATCGTCCTAGATTAGCTATTAGTGCCAACCCCAGAATTGTTAACGTGAGTATATTTCTCGACTATCAAATTTTTTCAAAATTTTCAATACATACATATATGCATTAATTTTTTGCCTACGCTGCTTTGACATACAAATGAAGCTTCCCATTATCCCCTAATTAAAGCGTGCAGCAACTTTGACAAATAACGAATATAAAAACCAAAGATTTCAATCGCGAAGGAATACACTAGATAATTCAATTGAAGCAAATGCAGCGAAGTACAATTTTGTTTTGTGAATATAATATACGTCAGATGGACTACGAGAGTTTATATTTTATTAACGGGATAAACAGCGCTGTTCAACAATGATTAACCAAAAATTTCACAAAAAAAAACTATTGATACCCAATCGGATGATCAATATACGAGATCGCAGAGAAAAGTCAAATCCTAAGAATGAAATTTTCATAAAAATATAATATAAACCCATAATTCAAATTTAACTCTATTCTTCAATGTAAAATTGATTGTTAACATTAACCATTCTTGTTTAAAGATTCGTCTATACTACTCTCGATTCAAATTTATTCCTATCGTTATAACTTTTCACGACTTAAAGCTATTGTTCAGCTATTCTATCTTCACGAATCTGCATAAAGTAACGACAACAAAGACAAGCTTAAAATCATTATCTTTCTTCATTTTCATAAAACGTTGAATTTAACATGCGTATCGTGATATGCATGATTATATTATATACATATTATATTTTGTAAAATCGTCACAATTTTGGTGAATCCAACTTTATCATCTGACAGGAAATTCGTTGCAGCTCCATTTAGGTTCATTAGTACCGTAATTTGAAAGGAAATTAAAAAGTACAAAAAGCAGGTGCATTCCGGCGACCTTGGCGATTTGACATGTCAGAAAATACATGTTCATTTTGAAGACTTTATTATCGAGCAAAAGAACTCATCTTCGACTCCAGCTGACCCAAGTTTCATGCAGTACAAAGAAAACGGGTCAACCTATATTTTCATAATTTAGCTGAAAGTATAGAAAAATAATGATTTAAAAGCTTTTCCCGTTTCTGACGTCATCACTTCGTGACTATGCAATCAACTAATCACGTAGATTATCTTATCGGCAACCTTAAATCGTAATCACACGTGTAACAAGCTGGTGGCCAATCCACAAAAGTGAGGAGTAATAATGATGGTAACAGCATGATAAAATTGCACAATTTCATTATTCGGTATAACAAACCACGCATGCGCATCGCTATTGGTGAAAGTAAAAACGCGTTGAAACGTAGTTTTGAGAATTTTTTAAAATTTCCCATGGCATCACTCTCAATCAGGCGATTCTACTGTTTCAGAATATTTGCATTTAGAATGATTTTTAGGGAAACCTGCGTGTCTCTCGACATGACTTTTTATATATACGAACCCAACACGCTCCTGAATTAGTCTGTATCCCGCGAGCAACCTCAAGTATAGGGCGACGTTCACATATGAAGTATTATAGAAATATATCAGACACGGATACTTGTAACCCAGAAATATAATAAATATAAAAGTAAATACGAGAACAAGTTATAGTATTTCTACTTAATTAAGTAAATGATCGTAAGTCGATCGAACTCAACTTGACTGGAATTCAATGACAAGTCAACTCATAATAATGACTTCATATGTGTACACTGGCTTGATACAAAGATAAATAAATTAATCGATAAATAATCACTCGACTGACTCGTAAGCCATAGTTGACGGTATGTTAATGATATACGTACCATTAACATTGATACCAAATTACGGTATAGCAATGCTTAGCAAATCTCTCGTATATATAGTATAACGATGTCATATATTTTGTGAGAATAGTATATGTACCTTTACTCCGATGTTGTAACGCTTAGACGTAAGCATTATGAGAACCCCCGAGTTTCTGAATCGTATTCACGGAGCGTTACATGCGTCGATTGAACACAATAAGACATAAGAAATAAATGCAGAAAGAGAAAACGGATTCTTAGTATCTGAAGGGTGGAACCCTTTCGTACAATAGTTGAGCGGGAAATTCAAATTATATTTCTTTTCTCACTCTGCGCAATGAATTTTTTTTCAAATGTTATTTTATACCGTTTTTTTTATACCGGCTCTCTTTACCTTTGATATCTTTTCTTTATTTTCATTCTCTTCTACGTTTTCCAACATGTACGACCTATACATAATCCTGTGAGTTAACCAATGTTCCATTATTTCAAAACTAGTCTTCCCGTCGATGCATAACGTTTCGATGACGAAATCGCATAATGAAGGATTACCAGGGAAGTTCAGTAAGTCGGCGCCAAATATATTCATGAAATTTCTATTAATCTTTTTAGGACTTGTAAACTTTTTAGAGTTATAGGTGTAGAGGGCGAGCGATTTATTTATATGCCGATTAAAGTATCAATTTAGTAAACAGAATAGCGTAGATAGGTTTCATATTTCGTATTTAACATCATTATAAAATTATGTAATAATTATCGTATGTATTAAAGCTGAAGGCGATGACGAAAATAAATGATTGTATCCATGGCTGGTTACTTCACTGCGATGTATTAAAATTTTTTCATCATTTCATTTTTAACAGGCCTATCTATACTTACTGCATTGCTGCGTCCTTGAATTATAATGCATTTATAATAAATTTGCTGTTCCAGCCATTTCCCTTTTACGTGCATCACACTTTTCAAGTTTAACCACAGACGAAGTACTAGGGGCACTATGAACCCCGAGAACTGGAGAAGAAATAGATATCCCCTCTGCCCCGACCTCTAGGGTTAAGGGGACTGGGGATTAAGGGACAGTTTTTTTCAATGTATCACATTTAGCGTGTATGTATATCTGTAAATGCAACAACTTCAAATATCTTTGATAAATGCAGTTTTCTGGATTTAATACGCTATGGTTTACCGATGCAATTTACACTCTACCGAATCTAAAATACTATTGCCCGCGATTTATAAGCATACTGACATTAGCAGTCAATTTGTCAGTTATTTTTTTTTTCATCATACAAATAACAATTTTAACTTGCAATATTTGTATTTATTAAAATTTTATCAAACACGATACATTTTTACGACCATCATAATCTTTATTATTCCTGGTTGCGTGCGTCGTCTATTGACAGTTGACTTACTGACAATAAATAGGGTAGATAAGACTGCATATGCAAATCCAGTGAAATAAGTATCGGGAAAAACCTTGAACCATTGCGTATAAGACACTCCCACAGGTTTTGTGCGGTCAAAATTGATAGTCCTTAGAATGTATCGTTACCTTTTAAATTATATGGTCTGTACTATGAATATTTATATTGTCGAATATATTTTCCTCGTGCTAAATAATTAAATTCGCACCTGTATTTTAATCAACTTTGAGTAAATATAACTTCATTTAATGAATCACCGAAGTAACATCAATTTTTAACCAATGTAAACATACTCTGCTAATCAGAATTACTACTTGGGGACATTTATTTTCTCGGTCTGATTTTCAACCAATTGCCATTTTTAGGAGCCGACAGGAAATTTCCTTTGCGATATTGCATGGGTATGATTGTTTTCTCACATGGTTTGAAGCTACACTGCGCCAATAGATAAAACAGGACTAACTTTGTTTCCATTAGAGCGAATCTATGGCCAATGCAATGTCTTGGTCCGAGTCCAAATGACAGATGACCTGTGAGACCAATGTTCATATTATCTTTCAAAAATCTCTCAGGGTCAAACTTTGTTGGATTAGTATAATATTTCGAATCATAATGAATTCCGTAGATGGGGAACAATACAACGGTACCAGGTTTAACAATAACGGATTTGGCACCTGCTTTGGCTGGAGGAAGCTCGAAAGCTTTCGTGCACTTTCTGTCCAATTCTGCCATCGCCGGGTACATTCTTAAAGTTTCATTTAAAACTGCATCGAGATACCGCATTTCTTTCAGATAATCAAACGTCACTTTTCCATCGCACTTTTGAAGAGCTTCGTCGATTTCCGCTTGAAGTTTCTCTTGAATATCAGGATTAGTAGCCAGTGCGTAGGCAGCAAAGCTTAAGGTCGTAGACGTAGTTTCGAAACCGGCAAAGAAAAATAAAAACGCCTGTGCTGTTATCTCCTCGACGGTCAAATTTTTTCCAGCTTCTTTGGCCTGGATCATAAGCTGTAGCATATCGGGTCTTTGAATTCCTTGTGCTGTTCTCGTAGCAATAGTCGAGGAAATGATTTCCTTGAAGTAATTGGCGACAGGCTGGTCAATTAATTTTGTCTTTAGGATCTTCGTCAGTTTCGGACACGTTTGAAGAACAAATACTTTCAACAATCGCATAAAACCAAAGTGCGTTGCCTCTTTGCCCATTTCAAAAAATTCATTTTGACGATCCTTCATGGAATTGACAGTTATTCCAAAGGCAACACTAGCAATTATGTCATTCGCGTACCTTGCGAAGACATCTTTCATGTCCAAGATTGCCGGCTCCTGTTTCACAACATATTCTGTGAAATCCGTAGCGCAAGTCGATATCAAATCGAACATCATCTTCATCTTGCTCGATGTAAAAGCTGGACTAAGAAGAGATCGCACTTCTCGCCATTTGTCACCTTCTAATGAGAAAAGATTTTTTGCAAAGAATGGATCGAGTTCAGGATGACCGAAGGGTTTATGATCCACAAAATGGTCAAAGTGCTTAATACCGATGTCTCTGATTAGTTCAAGATCACGTATCATAATAGCTGGCGAAGTAAAATCAAATACGCCAAAGTACTTTACGTCTGGTTTTGAGCCATAAAGGGACTGAATGTGTTCTGCGAATGACATCAGCCGGAAAATCACTGGTCCACGATTACCCACTATCATGTGTGATTTGGCATAAGGAATTCCCATTGCCTCAAAGTAATTCTGATGTCGTTTCAGGTAGATATATAACACGGTAATAAATCCTACTAAAATTCCAGCGGTCGAGATATTCAGCCAATCCGAAAATAATGCAGCCATCTTTATAGGAAACTGTCAAACGTCAATTCTAATGAAATCGATTTCACGTTATTCCTCTGTGTCCCTCAACGTACTATATCCAGTTTATTATAGTGTACTTGTACAGAGTTGCTACAAATTAGAAGCAGCGAGTTGAAAATAAATTTACGTCTTCACAAGTCAATTTTATACGTTTATTATTCGCGTGCAGCTAGTATGGCAATATGTTCTAAGCTAACGCGAAGGAGTAAATAACTGCACTTTATACATAGAATGCAAGCGCGAGCAGGGCCCGTTCGCGGACAGCGCACTCCCCACCAGTCTTACTCGACACCGACCCCCAATTTCATATTTGCCAGCAACACGGCTCGGGTAACGTGCTCTGTTGACAGATTTTGGAAAAGCTTGTGTTCGTAAATAAAGTTAATAGTATTGAGCTTAATGAATTTTAAGGACGATGAAAGTGATTTTTCTCACTCGAAATGATGACGCAGTATTATTGGTTGCTTAAATACAGAAAAAAAAAAGAGTCTTGATTTACAATTTTAGCGATTTCTCGGTAAAAGTTGTATAATGGAGCGACGAAAAAAATAGATCGAAGCTCATAAATGAATTTTTGGAAGTAATTAGTAATTTTTGTAGCCCAATAAATGGTAAACCTTGGACACCTGATGGTATAGATGATTTAAAAAATTTAAAAAAAAAGATGCAGACTTTTCTTTGAACCTAGACAAACACTTAAAACAAGTGTTGGTCAAATCGGGAGGGGTGAGGTTGCGGAATGCTCAAAGTTAGCTGCAATGCTCCATACGTATCTTTACGAAAAGAATATAATTAGAATATAATTAGTGGTCGTAACATGCCGTGTAAAGTAGCGATGGTTGGACCGTATCGGAACCTTGCAAATTACGCACGCACTTGTCGCTTTACGATCGCTTCGTCAGGAAGTTCGACGTTGAGAAAACTTGTGATATAAGTTTTCGAGCTTTTTTTGCAGCTCTATGTTAGTCAGCCGCAAACACAACTGAGGTTCTAGTAAACCATTGGACGGTGCTCGTAAAAATTAGTTGTGCGACAACGATGTATTGTTACAGCTGATCAAATTTTCAGCTTGATCAAATTTTCCATAGAAGAATCCCATTGGCCATCGCAAAGTTTTTCTCGTTACTGCGTATCAATGACAAAACTGGTTAAACATATCCGTTCTGCCGTATGGTACGAAAATTTCGCAGTATAGGCACCAAAAAAAAGCACGAAATGGCCGACTTTTGATGAATTCAGAGTGTGCGGGAATCGGAAAATTCCCGCATGATATAGTGTATGAAATGCGTGCGGGTTGGTGACTTGTACTATTGCCGCTGTGTAATAAAGGAAAACAGGGACTTCACTCACTCAAGTAAAGAAATCATCCGCTAGTCACGCCGGAAGACTGCCAGTCGCCAGATGATTTATTACCCAAACGTTAACGGAGGGTTTATTATTCGCGTTCACATGCAGACTAAATAACGGTCAGGGTTCTTCTCGCCATTTTCCTAACAGGGCCCTCGCCTTCGGGACGTGTAGCCTGAAAACTGTTAATTGACCCCCAAAAAACCCAACGATGAAAAAATATTGAGGAAAAGTAAAAAATTTTTTTTTAAATCTGACGTGGAATGACCCATATATTACAAACTCATGAATTATAATTAATGAATTCAATTTTACACAAAGAGATTACAAAAATTACAAACATTGGAAAAAGGTTTTTGTCGGAAAGAAAGCTGAAAGATTACTTGTTGTAGCAGAAGTCGGCGCTTTCCTGAATTTTCACGTTCCACCTTCTGCAGCAAGTCTCTGTCACGATTGGTTTCCGTACTGTTTCATTCCTGCTCTACATCAGAGGCACTCTCCACCACCTTTTACTTGAGCCCCCAATCACTTATAACCGAATTACACCGACTCGTAAAAAAAAAAGGGTAACTGTGAAGTGGGTTATCTAACTTAACAGATGTGTAAAAAGGTGTATCTATCAGAAAGGACTTCCAAGGATCAATAGGGTTCCAGGAGTATGACCCCAGGAAGTTTGCGATCTCTATTACTTTGGTTTTATATTTATGTGCACTGTACAAACATAATTTAACGCAATCACTTGCTATTTGCTATTACCAAAAGTTTCCGTTAGAGCTAGCAAGTAGCTATTGCTTCATAAATACTCTGGTTACCTTACCTCAATAATGGCTCATTTCTTTACCTTTGGTTAAAATTTAATCTACAGATAAATTCCTAAGGCATTTAATTGATTAATTAGCTGAGGATTTTCCGCAGGTTACATTTTAATTGAAGGTAAAGATACTGGCCATAAGAATCCAGTCATAAGCTTAGTTTCCATCCTGCAGAGTTTAAAACAGAGTTAAGCAGCCTCATTGGCCATTCCATTCAACTGCTATACGTGATTAGTTAACTCTGTTTAAACTCTGCACGGTAGAAGCTAAGCCATACTCGACAAACGTAAGTTCGTTGCGGTCTGTCAACCAACGATACAACGCGTTCAGAGGAATTCGCGTTATGGTACAGGTCGAGAATTGCATTTAAACGCGTCTATGGGAATTCACATTTTGTTATTGGTCTAGAATTTGCGATCGAACGCGCGTTTGACGAGTGTGACTGGGCCCTGACTGGACTAGAAATGTGAACTTTTAGTAAAGTTGGTAATCCTTTACTAACTAAAAATCTCACGATGAAAAACTGGAGGCACGTGCGATCAGTTCTATTTCTTTGTTACGCTTTACCATTTTGAATTGGAAAAAATCAAGTTTTGCTGTGAATTAATATACACACACATATTTCCAAAATTGGCGGTAATGTATAACAATAATTTTTAGAATATTGAAATTTAAATAGGTATAATATTTTTGTTCCCATTTAATATACTTTCTAAAAAGTTTAAAAGTACTTTAACTAATATTTAAAATGTATGTTATATCGTGGCTAATTGCTATGCTTTCTTATTCATTTTCTTGGCATTACTTAAATTGCTATTCATTAATTTTGTAATTTGTTTTATAGTGAATTAACCATGAAAATGTTTTGTGGAAAAGCTATTATATTCAACAGCATTTTTACATTAAAAAATGTATTACAGACTAATAATGATATATTTTCTAAAATAATCGTTATGTATTCATAGATTTGTAAAAATACTAAATAAATACTTTTACTTATTTTTAGAACTCATTGAGAAAGTGTGTGACAAGAAATTCATATAATGGATGAGTCAAACAAAGGGCCTCGGGCCCCTGCCCAAAGAAGTAAGCTAAGTCTTTTGGATCTTATGAAGATGAAGAAAGCAGGAACCTCACAAGATTCTACACTTTCGAGTTTGCAAACGCCTGGAACATCGCAATCAACAGAGCAATCCACATTGCCATCGATTGGTCGTGGACGTGCAACTTTTACAGTTTTACAAGAACAAAGTGCTGATATTGGATCTGTGGGTCGAGGATTTAGTTCACCGAATATATCGTCTCTATCAAGAAATATTGCCTTATCAGAGTTACCCAAGGCACTTCCTAAAGTTGGTCACGGCAGGGCCTCTCTGCTTGGCATGAAACAATGTCTTATGTATGTTTCCAGGCATATTTATTTATATATCAAAAATATATCTTCTAATACTTGTTTAATATTATTAGGACATCGGCTACTTCTGTAAGTGAAACGCAACTTCCACAAGGTCCAAAGTTACAGTCTTCAGTTGATGTTGGACGTTTAACTACCCATTTACCACAACTTTCTCTAAGCACTACTGAATCTCTTACACAATCCGAACCAATATCTCGACAAGGAGAAACTGGCACAGTGTATGTATTTCAGTTTAACTATACAAAGGCAAAGTTTTAATAATGAAATATTTTTGTTATATTCATATCTATGGTATGATGTTTTGAATTTATGTCATCAGGAATATGTTTTTGGTAGTGGAATTTCCAAAGTTTATATGAGTATTAATCAGTTTTTAAAAATTCACTTTTTTGTATAATCTGGTATAACAAATATTTTTATAGTATGATATATGGTCCTCATCTTGTAGCACTTATTTGCACTATTAACAATTACCTCAAAGACAAAATTGAATTGCCATATATTTGTTACTTGATCTTTCATTTTATTCAATTGTTACTGTGTATAGTACTCACACTCCATTTTCAGACTTTTTCAGTACTTTCCATTTGATTTCAGAATAGAAATGACTGCTAATCACATCAATCTGATTCAAGAACCTGATCGTGGATTATTTCAATACGAAGTAACTTTTGCACCAAATATTGATTCTCGTCCTTTACGAACGAAATTGTTAAATCAGCACTTGGCAGAGCTTGGTGGTGTAAAAACATTCGACGGAGCCATTTTGTTCGTGCCAAAAAAATTGAAACAAGACGTAAGTAATTAGTATGTACTATTAATCGTCAACGTTTAAGTTTGATCTATCTTAAGTCGAATGAGAAATAAAAAAAATAATAAAAACACTAATTTGAGTGGTGCTGGAATTTGTCATCATACTTATGAATAAAACTGAGGAACAAGACGCTTTTATTCTATAAATTTCTTGAAACTTGCAATAATATAATTTCTCATGATTTTAGAGAATGATCTTTTCGTCTCTTCATCCGGATGGTTCAACGGTGGTCCTGACACTCATTTACAAAAAGGAACAAAGCGGGAGCGAGAACATTCAGTTCTATAATATTCTTATAGGCAAAATTATGTATGCGTTGAAATTAGTGCGTATTGGACGTCAAAACTTTAATCCGAGAGCTGCTCATGCTGTGCCACAACACAGACTGGAATTATGGCCAGGTTACGTTACAGCAGTTAATGAATATGAAGGAGGTTTAAAACTTTGCCTGGATGCTACTCATAGAGTGATGCGCACAGATACTGTACGTGATTTAATGTAAGTAAACAAAAGTAAAACGAGAATAGGTGTAGCCTCGATGGCGATTATGGTTGAATTCAGCAGAAATACCGGCGAGGGCCAAGGAATATTATACGCGTTATTTAATTATGAATATTGTAAAAATTTTTAAAATGGTAGTTGCTGCTTGAGCTTTATTTCTGCTGACCATAGTGTATGATAGAGACACCAAGTCATCAACAAACTTCAATGCTTTGTATTATGTTTCACAGGAAGGATTTATATAATAAATCGCCGCACAATTTTCGAGATACTGTAACTGTAGAAGTAGTGGGTATGACTGTGTTAACCCGCTATAACAACAGGACATATCATATCGATGATATAGACTGGAATAAAAATCCCAAATTTGAATTTGAATCTAAAGATAACACAAAAATATCCTTAATACAATACTATAAAACGCACTGGAGTTTGGATATAAAGGATCATAACCAGCCTTTGCTTGTACATAGGGCAAAAACTAGAACTTCCACAGGCGAGGTATAATCAGTTACTTTTGAAATTTTTAATATTACTTTATGTTGTCATTAATACTGTGATAAAGTTGTATATTATTTTTCCTAATGAAATATAAAATTTTAAGATTTTAATCACTACAACGAATTTTTCTCGCAAACAGGAAGTCGAAAATCTGGTCTTATTAATTCCCGAATTCTGTTATCTGGCCGGATTAACGGATAAAATTCGATCAGATTTTCGTATAATGAGAGATCTCGCATCAGTGACTAGAGTTAGTCCAGAAGGCCGCCGCGATGTCATTCACCGCTTCATAAACGAAGTGCAGAATAATGAAGTGACACGAAAGTTGCTTAGTGATTGGGGCATACGACTTGAGAATAATACTGTGAATATAAGCGGAAGAGTATTGCCCCGTGAGAAAATTACTTTTGGAAACAATAATTCTGATGTCGTACCAGAAAACGCAGATTGGACTTCAATGACGACAAGAAAACCCGCACTTAGATCTGTTAGTTAAAAATACATTGACACGTATCAGGATATATTTTTTATTACCGTTTAAATATCTTATTAACTTTCAGGTGAGCATGCGCAATTGGTGTTTGATTTCCACTGTAAAGGATGCCTCGATATGTAATGACTTTCTGGTGATGCTGAAGAAAGTTGGCATGAATATGTCATTAAATATCGCTGATCCAAAAATAATTAAATTGGACAATGACAGGACGGAAAATTATTTAAGAGAACTACGTAAGAATATCAACCCGAATGTTGAAATTGTTGTCGCAGTGTGTCCCACTATTCGAAATGACCGATATGCAGCGATTAAGAAGTAAATTTAACCATCAGTTTTTATCGCATGGGAGAATTTCGAAACATGTATTACTCCTGCATTTACAGGTTGTGCTGCGTTGAAATGCCGATTGCTTCCCAAGTTATTATCACAAAGACAATCTCACGTAAGGATAAATTGAAAGGAGTTTCAGAAAAGATTGCACTGCAAATGAATTGCAAGCTCGGAGGTGCGCTCTGGGCGTTACATATTCCATTTGTATGTATTTCGCATATATATATATTTGTCTACTACTCTTTTCAATTAATGTTAACCCATTTTAATATTGTGTTTCAGGAAAACTTGATGGTATGCGGTATTGATGTATTTCATGCTGGCGAAGGAAAATCATCACAAGGAAGTGTAGCGGCATTTGTTGCTAGTTTAGATAAACATTTAACTACGTGGTATTCAAAAGTTTGCATTCAAACTCCGCGTCAAGAGCTAATCGATTTACTTAAAGTGTGCTTAGTGGCTGCGGTTAACAAATACCGAAAGGTATTGAACTAAAATTATTCCTCTTCGTTAAAGGAGATTACGTTTTAATTCGTTCATCATAAAATTCAGACAAACAGTCGGTATCCTGATAGGATCGTCATGTATCGTGATGGTGTCGGAGATGGGCAGCTCGATACAGTATCTCGTTACGAAGTGAAGCAGCTGGAAACAGCTTTCAGTTTAATTGATCCTGATTACAAACCTAAAATGAACGTGGTTATAGTACAGAAGCGGATTAACACACGTCTCTTCAGAAAAGTTGTAAGTATTATATCAAGAGACTCGGTAGAGTTTCAGCTCAAAATTTTTCTGTGACTATGATAGCTATGTCAGGAAGTTGCACATTACTGGTCCTACTATTGAACTTAGACAAATCATAAAACATTACTGGAATATAATACTTAATGTTTATGTGATGCATAGTCCTGCTGTCTATATTTTTCAAAATGTCTAATGATTAACATGGAACTGCTATAAGGATTGATCGATAATTGATAGAAAAGTTTTGTAGTTTTTATTTGATACATTTTCATTGGACCTCTGAGTAATTGGTTTTATGGACTACATGTATTACCAACGGCCTTCAGCCCCTTCACTGTGTGTGACCCGTATATGGCAAAAACTCCTATCACCACTGTGTATGGCCTTATACGGCTATCTAAAAAAAAGAGGTTTACTCCGATTCTTATAAAAGTGGGTATCCTAGGGCTTTTGGGGTCGTAGAATCAAAATCTGAGAACAGAATTTCAAAATTCGAAATGGCCGATTCTCTTCTACTTTCTGATAAAGTCTCATATTTGTAAAGAGAAATTGCACTACTGATGTTAGGAAAGATACAGAGTCGCCAGTCATCTATCATAGCGGCCATTCATGCCTCGTTTTGACAAATGAAAAAGATAACTTGATGAAATTTACCAAATACCTCGAATATTTATAATTTGATTAGCGATTTCAAAAAGCCTCGAGATATCCATTTTTATAAAAATCCAATTATAAAATTTTTGATCTGCCATATTGGATCCACCATTAAGAACTTATAAATTTAAATATCAAATTCTGATTCGGAGACCCCAAAAATCTAAATCATACATTCAATAAGTGAATCCGAGGACTTTTTTTCCATACATTAGTAAGAAGACAAGTTGATTTTTGTTACACTGCAAAAGGGTTAACCAAAAACTAGGCTCTTGAGGTGTTTTGGACACCCCAAATTCAATGCTTTTCAAATGGAAAACAAAACCGTGCGACCATTCCTGGTTAAAGGACTTATATTGCTATATATAATTTTTTTTAAGGGATCCCGGTTAGACAATCCTTTACCTGGAACGATCGTGGATAGCGAAGTCACTCGTAGAAACTGGTACGATTTTTTCCTTGTTTCACCATATACTCGGCAAGGTACGGTAACACCAACTCATTACATTGTTATTCATGATGGAATAAACTTGAAACCCGACTATATGCAAAGATTGACATACAAACTCTGTCATCTGTATTATAACTGGCCGGGAACTATTCGAGTACCCGCCCCGTGTCAGTATGCACACAAACTTGCGTATCTCGTGGGACAAAGTATTCAAATGGAACCCAACGAATGCTTGGCGGATAAACTCTATTTCCTTTAAGTTCTGCCTATCTTTGACGTTATCCTTTAATTTCTTTCTTATCTACATAACACAAGTTTCTTACCAATTCTAGTTGAAACTTGATTGGTATACTTTGACAAAAATACAAAATTATTCGAAAAATGATGGATAAGTAGTCGCAGATTATTAGAATTTCATTCTAATTAAGGCACGTTTGACTAACAATGAATTACGTTGGTTTGCTTTGGGCTCATGCTGATATTTTGGAGACAAAGTATTATTAACTTTTGTTAATGTAATTCATATATTTGTCTAATCGCATAAAATTATGTTTCCTACTTTATAACTTTTATTACCTAACATTGGAGAAGTTTGTTAGACGAATTTGTGTTCACTGCTAAGTCGAAACTCAAACTAGAACCGCAATTAAGAAGCACGTGCCTTGTTCATTGAACGACCTATACTATTTCACTGGAATGGCAGATAGCATTTCACATTTCATTATTACCATTCAATCATTAGATAATAATTTATATTAAAAATATTTTTGATAAGGGTATTGTAATGAACGATCTCATACGACGGAAGCTAAAAGAATATGCCTATAAAGATTCCTTTATTATTAAGTATACAAGTTAGAATTGTAATACAATCTAGTTAGTCCACCAAAGTTCCTATAGTAATTAGATATGAAAAGTATTAAAAATGTTGACATTAAGAAACTTATGTTCCTTATTTGTAATGAATAAAGTATATCTGCATAAATCAGACGTTAATCTATGACAATCTTTTTTTTTAGTTTCATTTGAGATGTCTGTATAAAAAACTCTAAAACTCGTCGAAAATACATTATACAGACTCGCAAATCAATATTACTGGCGTCTAGTTGGTCAAGATTAACAAATATGATACAAAATTATGAAAAATTCATATGTAATACAACTGATCGTGAGTGATCCCACGTGTAACTCAGAAAAGAGAAATTTGTATGAACTATTGCGACCAGTCCACGCGTTACAGAACTATCGCTTGAAATGTGATTAAGAAAAAACGCAAAAACCTCGTGGAACAGTAATACGGAGATAAATAGATTCTAAAGAAAGTAATAGCTAATGAAATCAGTAGTTTTTTGGGGAGTTAAGGGAGGAAAATGAATATTGAAGGAGGAGCGAATGCTATTAAGATGCTGTTGTAAATAAGAAACAAATGTAAAGAAATGACATCGGAAGGAGTCACCAAGAAATCAGAGAGCAACTGACGTATGTATGTGACATGTGGCCGCACTCGGATGTATTTTGCATAGCTTCGTTCGTAGTGTGCTCAGGTGTGTTGGGTGTGTTACTTCGTACAGAGGGGGAGGCGTTGAAGAGAAGAGGAGCGGAATGATCAGGGCGGGCTAGAAAGAGTAAGAGGGTAGCGAACGTGTAAGAAGTATCGTGTATATCGTGAGGTTGGCGGCGTATCGTGTATCGCGTATCAAGTCGTCGCCATTCGAACGGTTGGCGCCTGCGTACAGCTTGTTTACAACTGCGGAGCTTACCATACACATGACCTTTCCAAGATGGACACGAACGCCTATTTTATTGCATAGCGTGCCGTTGAAAAATCATCGTTTAGCACGCAGCCTGAGGGTCGGAGTGTGTCGCAGGTGTGCGTATGAAGACATTTGCCACAAGTGAACATCAAGACAAGAATAGGTTCCGATATTAATCACGAGTGCAAATAAATTACTCTATATTTGTGTCCGAATTTTTCGATTCGGGCAGATGTGAGCGCGGTGTATATACTTGCGTGCAAGAGACTCGACAGCATCCAACCAGCTCTTTATGAACTTGCTGATCAAGCTAATTAAACTCGCCTTATTGCCAGTGTTTTCGCGTGTGCGTCAAATTTTCTTCATGAGTTATACCAGCAATTTGCGCTATATCGCAAAATGTGACTTTACTACTGGAACACCTCTAGTGTTTTGCTGTTGGTTCCTATTGCGCATGAAAAATTATTCTACCCTTGGCACCAGCTTATTTGCTCTATAAGTGGACTATTTACGTATTTACTTTGTGCCACGGATTCCTGAACAGATCAGCTGCTTACACTCGCAAAAAAATCACGATGCTGCGAATTGGATTTCATTATTGACTATCATGGCGTATGGGCTACGACGATTATGGTGACCTGCACTGTTTATCCATGATACTGCATACCCATTTTAAAGCTTTAATGTAAAAATATTTTTAATACATGATACATGATCATCATTCTTCAGATCTCTGGAGTTTACCTAAGAAACTTGCTGTACTACTACATCGTAGAACTGTGAATTTGATATGCAAATACTTTGTATATGATTATGTGCTACGATTTATAACTTTAAATTGTGAAAAGGGATGACTGGAGATTTCCCAATGATCATTGTGTTTAATGAAAGATAGCGATTGAATGTGGACTCCGATATAGATTGTATGATCACAATAATTTTGATTTTTTGTTGTCTTTGATAATCCTTTATTTTATATTTCTATTCAAATCATTTCATTCAGCTTGTAATGCTTTACGGACTTTGGATAGTTTCTACGTAAGGTTGAGTCTATTAAGGCAAGTTGGGATGTTTGAATGCTTTGCATTTAACTTAGAACTTGATCCTTGATACAATTACTCACAACAAATCAAACAATGAAAACACAACAACTTTTCATTTGAAATTCATCAACTGCTTGGGCTGTTCAAAGTTGCAAATAGTATTTGCCAACTCTAAATATTTTATTATATATAAACCTTAAAATCATATGCTAGTGTTTAAATAATCATTGTAAAGTAATTAAAACATTTTAATGGTTCTATTAAACTAGGGCTGCAACATTGCAGTTTATTAGAAAAAATAAAACAATTCAGGCACATTTACGTGCTATATAAATGGTACAATATACCAGGGAGCAACATTGCTCCTGTTATCTGCAAAAACGGGTTTCTTAACTATTGTGGCAATGTCATCCGGCAGAGGCCTGGTCTCTCCATCAGGAGGACCAATTGTGCGTGCTGGACATCTTCGAAAGTTAAAGACACTTAAAAAGAAATATTTTGTGCTACGTGGTGAAGTACCAGGGTATCCAGCGTGCTTGGAATATTACGATAGTAAGAAAAAGTTTGAAAACAGGCAGCCACCTAAACGCAGCATATCCTTACACAGCTGCTTCAACATCAACAAACGTGTTGATACTAAACATAAACATGTCATTGCTCTTTACACAAAGGATGAATGTTTTTCCTTAATCCTTGATAATGAAAAGGATCTTGATGACTGGTTAAAACCTATGCTACGACTCAGTGGAGATGTGCCAGATGGAGAACAACCAAAGCCAACTTTTGGTATGATTTGTATTTGTTATTACAATATTTTAAAATAACATATTTTCATTCTCCCATTTCATTATTAATTGTGTTACAATCTTGTTTACAGTAGATTGCACTATTTTGGTTCCATTTTGTTTTGTAAGAAGTAAAAATAAATTCATTTTATTTAAATAGAAATTACTTCAAAGAAATTATTGTTTCAGTCCAATTATTTGGTATATATGATATACAATTATCATGGTTTAATCAAATATAGTAACATCAGTTTATTCATTTGTTTTTAAGGCAATTACACCATTGATATAAAACCGCTGTATAATGAAAGCCAGTTGTTCTATATGCGAATCTTAATTTTGAATTAGAATCTATATCTATATTTTCGATGTTACTACATACCATATATACCATTCATTCACAAAAGCGTGACAAACATTTCTGAGTGCAAAACTTTATCGACTGATAGAAAACTTTGAATGTTTTGTCCTTATAAATTCTTTTCGTTACATTGAGTTTAACGAAAAATCATTCCGCTCAGTAAATGTTTGAGAATGTGTAACATAATACTATTAAATAATTCGATATCTTTTTAGAACACATCTGGCAAGTGACAATGCAGAAGAAGGGCCTGGGCGAACGCAAAAATATTCATGGACCTTATAGACTGTGCTTGACCGACCGAACATTAAGTCTAGTAAAAATTGGGACAAAGGACAATGCCGATTCTATTGAATTCATGGTAAGTTTATTAATTTAAGTAGGTATTTCTTTTTTAATTCAAGAAGTGTTCAAGCAAAGTTGTACATTCTGAGCTAATTTTTGAGTATTGAATAATTCAATAACAATGTTTATATAAGCACTCAATTTCCATGATTATAACGTGAATGTGCGAATAGTGATAGACAAATAGGTTGATTCGTGTAAATATTTTAATATTTCTTCTTGGAAGAAGGCAGTATATATGATTAAACTAGCCGGAAGTGAGCATAAACTGTGATTATTGCGTTAAGATGTTTTTCAGTGAGCGTTAGAGTTTTAAGTGGTAATTATCGCACAATGTATGAATCATGTTTTGGTTGCAAAACATCGTTGACTTTAAATTATCGAGTATGCATGGTTCGACTTCCAGCTTGATTACTTAATTAAAAAAAAAATGATAATTAATATTATCAAAAATCTGCAGGAGTTATTTTTGGACTACGAAATTTTATAAATTTATCTTCAATATTCACATACATAGAAGTTTAGAGGAAAAAGAATATTTTTAAAGCAATATGGAGATTGTTAAGCTTTGGTAATAGGACGAAGATATAGAATGCTAGAAATGCCAGGACTTTTATAGTTTATGTGAATTCTTTGTTATCTTAAACACACTAAAGTAAAATAGGCAATAAAATTTATTTGCAATCGAATCTACGCTCAAAATAAAAAAGTAGTGTCAACTCTGGTATGTTTTATTCTTTAAAATCTTATAATCTTATTGTTTTGACTGAATTAAATTATTTTCATTCTAATTATACGTTTAATTATCTTTTTACTCTTTCCAATGTGTTTTGTTATTGTTCATCTACACATTCTGGAAGAAGTTGAATGAAAATTTTGCATTATGCAAATAATGCCATTTATACAGCATACTTATGTCAATACAAATACCTATAACAACAATAATAACATATAACCAATTTTTATTTAAATACAATATAGAGAGTTTTCGAAAAGAAAAAAAATCTGCCTATGCTCAATGTCTACTAATATATTTCTTTAAGGTTTTATAGATATTTCTATTTAGGAGCACATAGTTTCTTCAAGAAATATGATCAGCACAGCTGTGTAATCTAACGTAGAATGATCTCTATGTGTCATATTTCGGTTGAAGTAGAAACTCAAACAAAATCGGTATCTTATTTGTATCCTATGAACATACATCTTTAAGGAAAGCTAACAATAAGTTATTTTGTTTTCAAAGTGGAATGATACCAAGTGACTCTGTTGTCAATTTGTTAAATGTACGTTCTCGTCTCGATTAACGAAGCCCTCAACCACCTAGTCTATCATCCATCGACGTAACAAATATGTACCTTGGTGGCTATGAATGAAATTTTCCAGGTTTTTATCTTTTTGCGTTGAGATAAGAGAAGTGGGTGGTAAAATATAATAACTATACGAAGATTACGATAGCACTGTTATAACGCAATACGGTACGCTAAAGTATCAGTGTTTTCGTATTTTGTAAAATCATGGGTGTGTCCTATTAAACGATATTTACCCTTGACTTTGATTTTAACAGAATATATAATTTATAGCTCAAACAATAAATACTGGAGGTCATAGATTCTCTTTGCTGTTCTTTGCTCCACGAATTAAATGTGCTTTTTGACAGTTTATAAGCATTGCAACTCTTAACAAATCACATGTGAATTTCCATATACCCACGGAAATATATACCTAGAATAGAAAAATAAAATATATTTCGGTGCAAAACCATCCGCACGCATATTTGTATCCGAAAATCTATGCAGATCCTCGTGTGGCTTCCTATAGACTTCATTGTTTTCGATCTGTCAAAGAAACACATTGAACTCGTGGACCAACTGTACTTCGAGATAGTAATGCTGATTTGTATATACTATAATAGATTCTACACATGACATCTACTTATCAATATTCTTTGTACCATAAACTATTGTGTTTACGATGGTTTGAAATTGTAAAACCAAATTAACATATTTACCGTACGTCGTGAAGGATATTTTGGGAAATTAATGAGACTCTTGGGGACTAATAACTCTTGGGAGTATGCAAATACGAGATACATTGTTTATTGGCGATCTTGTCTTGTTGTAATACTTTAATTTATTTTTTATGTGTCAATTACTTTGTTAATTTGCTTTTCCATAATGAGCGGCACTAAGTTTTACTTTTAGTAGGATAATGCATTTATATAATATCACAATTTTATGCAGAAAAGCTTAATTTATTTTAATAAATTAATTAATTTTTCAGTTGAACTGCATAAGACGATGTGGTTACATGGATCGTATCTTCTACATGGAGGTGGGCAGATCGGCCGTAACAGGCGGTGGCGAATTCTGGATGGAGGCTGAAGACAACAACATTGCTCACAACATGCATGCAGCAATTTTGAATGCTATGAGCAATTCGAGCAGCAGCAAAGACGAAGTGGGACCTCGTCAAAGAGGGCGTAGCTCTTCCGCTAATGAAGCGAGTAAACCAATTTCTGTTATTCAGCGTCGAAACACCGGCCATAAGTTTCATGGTTTTTCACCTTTGGGTAAGCGAGGATGTATTTATTATCTTTTACGCTTATATATTTTATCTGACATGTAGCGAGTATCGGTTATGGTTCGTCGCGGAGCACATTGTATATAATACATTTTCAAAAATTTGAGATTACTAGCGCCTGCGAGCTTCTTTCATTTAGTTTAGTTGTAGCTTCGTTAGTGTTTTTCTATTCATTAATTTTCTCCAATTGATTTTTATTGTTATTCCATTCTATGATTCTTCACCTTCATATACTCGCGGATTGGTCCGTCAGGACGACGATTTACGTTTGCCTTGTTTTTTTTTTTTTCCTTTTTTAAACGGGAAAACGTTTTACACATTTCCATCTAATAGTAAACTTAATTTTATGACGATATTTTACTAAATAACACACTAAAATGATCCTAGCACTTTCGGTCTCACGCAACCGTGCGAGGGTACATGTGTTACACTATTTGACGTGGGTATACGAAGGTTAATTATAACAACTGTGATATGACAGCACGTACTTCCATTGGTAACTAGAAAGATGGTAGAGATGACTAATAATTCCGCCATAATCGAGTTTTTTTTTTTTAAAAGAGTAGACTAGGCCAAAACTTTAATATGGCGGAGTCGTGAGAATTGTTTTTATATGCTATTACTGATATTTTTGTTAGTTGGAAACTGCAATTCCGCTTGCAGTGTGACACTTCGTTAATCATTACTTGCACATTTTGGAACATAGTTGATAAAAATTTTGATGCGCACTGTACAATTACAAAATGACATGCTCTAAGCTGGTAACTTGTTCGCCTTGTTTTCAAATATGATTTCAACTATTATTTTTTTATACATTCAGATTCTTTGTTTATTCAAACAATGTTTGTGACACATGTACGTAAATGGATATATGGATCAAGCGTTTTTTGTGTTACAAACTTCCAATAGAAATGATAAGATAACAGGATACCACGTTTACAACAGTCAATTGTAGATATGTAGGTGCCAACATATAAAAACGGTGAGTACATGATTCATTGAATGTCTCACTGTATCATTTTGACTTGTGTAACACGTACGAGTTTTTTATCTGGCTTGTAATTTCATGCATTTAACTGTATATTCGTACCAAAATTGTGTCGTCAAATCCTTCAATGCCTCTCATTTGTAATTCTTTAGACTTTACATTAACATACCAAATTTTGATATTGATTACTATAAATGGGGGCAAAATAATTAGTATAACAATATTTATATCTTGTGATAAAATTAATAGTTAGGCAAAAAGTTTGAAAAAAAAAAACATAAACATTTGTATGCGTTGACAAGAAATGAACCTCATACGAGACACTTAGCAGTTCTCCTTTGAATTTTTCGTCTACATCATATTGTACGTTATCCAATAGATTTTGGTTGATACAATTTCTTAAACTGTTAATCATTTTTTAACTATGAAAAAATGGAGTTCACAAAATAATTGTTATAGGGCTTAAAGTTAGTAAAAAAAAAACCCCCGAAATGATTTATCTTATCGGAAGTCAAATAATACTTTTGGAATATACTCTGCTTCGTGCCGGACTATAACTTCTTGCGATGACCGCACGCTTTCTCATATCGAGGAATAGCACGTAATACACGTGGGTTGCGGGCTTTACAGAGGAACAGAAGACGCACAAGGAGCAGGTGGATCCAATGCGGGAGCAGATCGTCCCTGTCTCTGCCCCTTCACAGAGTAATCAATCACAGAGTACCTTCTCTTCCAATACACTCATGGGTCTGTTTTCTCTCATAAGAGTTCTTTCTCTCTCTCTCTTCTTCTCTTTCTTTCTATATCTGCTGTTTACTTCCTTCTCTTGCTTCTTCTTATTTGACATTGAGATAGTCCTCAGATCCGTTCACGATGTACGCCCAAATATTTTTTCTATGCATTTTCCTTTACAAATCGTCTCTCAACGGCTACTAATAACGATGATGAATAATTGAACCGCTACTTTTGGATATATTCAGAGACTTAGATAAAAACAAAATTATACAAAGTTACCGTTTAGTCGGTCAACCTAGGCTAACGCGTGACTCTTGGACGGATGAATGCCATTTATTCCGCTGGTTTACGCTCCCGTTTCTTAGAAAACTATTACTGAACGACGACGACCTGTTCGTTGCATCTAATTATTTGGAGCTTAAACCAACGTTCAACTGGAATTCTACTCTACCACTCTAAGCGCTTATGGACTTGGTGCTTTAAGAATTGTTGGAGGTGTGTCTGTCGTATACTGCACACGCGTCATCGGAGATACCGTCGACGCTTTCTCAGTTCTCTGTTTGCTTACGTTATTTTCGAGATCAATTTTCCTTCACTCTTAGTCATTTTAATGAATCATGCGACCAAGAAGTTGCGATAGCGTGAATTATTTTTCAACGATGCTTAATCAAAAACAGATATCTAATAATGATATTTAACATCGTAATTCATAATCGATTCACGTACCGCTTCGATAATTCGATTCTTATGATTGAAGTGCGCCGATAATATGTAGCTGGAAATAATATATTTTCGTCGTAGAGAAATTAGCAGAATCTTTTATTTTCATGAACAATTTTTAAATTTGCGATATTGATTTCGATTTATCGCTTGGCGCCACTGTAGCTTTCTAATGGGGGAGCGTATACTATTGCACGTGTAGTTTTCGGAATCAATGGTTCATCTACAGTTTAAATGCCTCTCCGATTTCTGGTCGTAAAAAGATTCTCACATTACGAGGATATCATGACTCATTCGGCAAGCTTTTTTAATTGTCTTGGTCTGGCAAAAGGTTGGTTTTGGTCTGTGCATAAAAGGGGCATCGCGACAGTGAGCTCTGTGGTTTACAGTTCTCGGCGCATCAGGATCTGAGCCTTCCACGGAGCCTACCACAGGGAGTGCCGCAATGAATGCTAACGCTACTGTCAATCGGCGTCGTCACTCAGTAGCCACTCATCCCCATTCTGCTACTAATTCCCAATCCATTCATCTCACGACGACAACCATCATAGCTACCACAACAGCCACAACCATCACCACCACCACCACCGTCACTATCACCACCATTACCACCACCACCGCCGCCACAACTGTTGCCACCGCGACATCTCACCAGAGAACCCTGTCGCTGCCCTTAGCTGCAATAGTTATCGGTCAAACTCAATCATCCAAAAGATCTGTTTTACGCTGTACGTATTTTCATTTCATCCCGACATACATACCTTCTATCCATATTGTTCTCTTTAGATTCACATTTTTACTCCACTTTATTCTTCATTGTCCTTCAGTTCTATTTCATCGTCAAACACCCATCCATACCCTAACCGTTCATAGGGGAAAATTGAATAACACGAAAAAATGTATGTCATCTCAGACACCTATTCCCTGCATACAATTTGTCCATATGCTATTTATTCTTTCTTTGTTGGCTGCCTTCTAATCTTTCTATCAATGTTTTATACGTATGTCTTAATATTGGTTATCACGGTCGTCGTTGCACGCAAATGTTTGCTGCGAAATACGTCATTGCATACAATTACAGAATGAAAAGCGAATCGCAAGCTCGCCTTTCAGAAAAGACTCGGAAAATTTAGTAATTGAAACAGTGAACTGGCGATTGGATTGATCGATATTCTTGATCTTGGCGATCCAATCCAGTCAGTATTGTCTGCTTACAATGATGTCGGTACTTACCAATTTATTGCTGAAACAATCGTTCGCCTTTACCGGTTGTCTCGCAGGCCAAAATTTATATTTTAGGGCATCTATCTGCAGCTGGGATCATTGCCCAATGCTTTACATGGAAAATATACTTCATTTACACGTGTATTAATATTTGCAAGCATAGTTGTATATCTTTATAAATTTAATTCGTCTACTAACCATCGCTACGCTGGAATGACGGTCTCTGCTTTCGACTGGTTAAAAAATTTTATTTGGAAATAGCTAATCTATATTTTTCCAGGTACGAACATCCGAGATAGATGCGACAGTTTACCATCGAGGGCTCGCACAACGAGCGAAGGTCATCCGACGTCCGTCTTGGGTCATCCTAGAGCACCTCATTTGGTACCCCATGTACCCAGACCTCAGTCAATATATGGAAGAGGACTTTCCTATTCGCCACCGGTGTCTTCGATGCCGATAAGTCCTGCTTCTGGGGCCTGTTCCACGGACTCTGCGGGATCCTCGCTCTCTATGGACGATGGCGCCGAGAATATCTTAGAGGAAGCTCCAACCTCTAGGTATGGCCATTCTCTCACCCCGGATGAACCCGTCATTCTGGAAGAAAATGGAGATGATTATGCTCCATGGTCAACCAGACACCAGCATCATAAATACTCGCCCAACTTCAAGTCCCATTCGCCTTCTCAGGTAAGTATTCTGTGCTCTCGGATATATTTTTCTCTCTTCATTGTTAAGGGTTCGCCTCTTTTTCTAAAGCATTGGTTTTTATATTACCTTAGTCTTATTTTTTTTTTTTTAATATTTCAAAAGGAAAAACGTGATTTTTGAGCGACTGCAGTCCCGTCTCTCTAATTTGGAGCTTTCTAATCTTCTGCCACTCCTCGACGAATCCAGCGAAGACGCAAATGTGTTATTAAGCTACCGCGCCAGATTATAACCTGTCTTATCCTGTTCTAGTCGGGAAAATTGCATAGACTGCACAGTACAATCAAAATCTTTTTGAGAAATGCTTTTTTTTTCAAAGATTAATCGTGGATGGGCTTTAACTCACATCGTTTGTCTTCCCATCCACTCTGGATCCGCAGGACACATATCTCATTATCTTATTCATTAAATTTTCTAATGATATTTGACCTGGGAATATCTTGTCTCCTGATGCTCCGTTAATGCAACTCTGCTGCTGAGTTCAGTTTACTTTACGACAAACCTTTTATGATTTTCCATGGAGGGGTATGGTTAGATGCCCTAAAAATGGCGCCGAATAGGATGCACTTTTTGTCGGACCTATATACGTAACTGCACAGTCTGGAGGGACTATAAAAAATAACCAAAATAATTGTAAAGTATTGTGAATTATCTCTGTTCGGTCTATGGAAAACCGATGCTTTGAAAACGATGTGTACTTGGTTTAAAATCAGACGTTAGTTACGGTTGTAATGATCCTAAACATTGACAGCAGAGTTCCTATGTGGACATGTACAGTCCATGCAGTTCGAGCCCCGGGCGTGGTGGGGCTTACATGACCATGAGTCCTGCAACAACTGTTCACTCGCACTCGAGAACATCTTCTCTGGTTGAAGAGACGAACACTCTTCCCGACGGCTATGTGCACATGGCACCTGTCGGCGATGATGGCTACGTCGACATGGATCCCGTGAATGGTCACAATGGTCATTTTCCTGACGATATGTCTCAACATGGTGGCAGTAGCTGCTCCGTCACGTCGGGTACGCCTAGCACTGATCTTAGGTTTTCAGAGTATCACCTTGATAAAGTCACTAGCTTCCTGGCACCTGGAGAAGATCTCCAAGCAAGGCCGACGAGGGCGTATTCTGTGGGCTCGAGACCAGAACCAACTAATAGACATCGTAAAAACAGGTACTTCTTAGGATTATTTAATACGTTTCGTGCCGGACTGATTTTTTGTTACTTTCCGATCAGGCAACGTTGGGGCGTATAATACCCAAGCGGCACGGAACGTTTTAATAAAAAAATTAACCTACTAGTAAAACATTGTATCATCAGTCAAATTTATAGTTTCTTTAGATCTTTCAAATCAAACTAATAGATAGGATCGAGTCATGAATACCTTCTAGAATATTCGAGAATTTATAGGCGATATTTTAAGATGAACAGAGTGAAACTTCCTTTTTATTTTTTATTTATTTTTTTTCAAAATATGAAAGAAGCTATTGCTGTACGCGTAAACAGTGTAAGTTATAAAGCGCAATGAAGAACAGGTTTATGGTTTAAGATGGAGTTCTGATTAGCAATTCTCAATAATAAAAAATAATATAAAAGCCATTGCTCAGCTTTAAAGAGAATACATTTCCTCACAATAGACACATAATTGTGAAATAAGGACTAAATAAATTGCCTTATGTCTCAAGCTGGAATAAATAAAGTTACCATTATGAATAGCAAAGCTCGAAATTCAATATTGCGCTAAACAATTTGGTTGTTTATAAATGTAGCATAACCTAACCTAGGAGATACTGGACTATCGCCCAAACAGTACATTACAGCAGGCGTTTACACATAAGCGTTTTATGAACTGCGTTATTGCCTATCCTTTTTATGGCAGTCATTTTTTAAGCATTTACAAGTGTTTTGTTATTCCCACGTATCCCAACATAAAAACAAAAGATTTTTGTTTTAAATGTAAAACACTGAAGTTCGCAGTGAATACACTACGTTACCGGAAATTTTACATATACAGGAGTGTGTTACAGTGGTTCACTTCAATCACAATGACTTCATGGCGCGTTTCTAGCTATTTAGGAAAGTACTTAGGAATGTGTGCTCGCATTATTTACCGACCCATTTTGTAAGGGGTACCCATATGGAATGTCGTTTTCTTTTTTCAAATTACATATTCAATAGTTTAAAAGAACCACATTACTTGTGGATACCACTGATAAAATATGTTGAATCTTTCTTGTTTAAAATAGATCGTTACCTTGCGCTGCTATGTATATTGTATAGTACAAAAGAAATAATTAAATCATAGAGCTGAAACTAATTGTAATTTTTATATTGTTACAGATTAGATATAGCGGCGCAGGAAGCAAGTAGAGTTCGTGCCTTTTCTGTAGGAAGTCGCTCGAAGAGGCCAGAAATTGCAAGACTGGCTAGCGTCGTTACGGCACCGCTACATGTCAGTTGTGAAAGCTCGAGCAACAATAAATCGAACTCAGCGCCTCTGCTATCCAGTTCTTGGGGTCACAATTCCGGATGTTCCGGTGCATCGGAACGCATGGAAGATCTCATGGAATTAGACTTCACCCGGCCTGGAATTCCTACGACCCTCTCGTCGCCACCCTCCTCTTACTCACAATCACAATCACAATCACAATCACAATTGCAGACGCACTCATATTCCACTGCCTCCGATACCAGTTCCTACGTTGATATGTCACCTGGACAGCCGCCACATCCAACCACTGCCCCTTATGTCGATATGAGCGGCATTAATAAGGTATACGTCATATATATTAAACTGTTTTTAGGTAGAATCTAATACAAATTTTCACTTAAAAGAAATAGTTTTTTTGATTTTTATTTTAAACGTACAACAGCTTACGCTTTCATTGACACTAAAAAGTCCTCTCTAATACACATGTACGGTGGCTGATAAATGTTGCACAAACGGTACGCAGGAATATTTTATACGTCACATAATGTTTCACTGTATGTATTTAGTTTTTTCTTGGACCTACAATAACTGCACCAGTTCCAGTCAGTCTATCTCAGTTTCTCTCTTTCTCGTGTGATAGTAATGAACACATATAAACCGAATAGAGCTAGTGTAGTCCAATTGAAAAAGATATTATTCAAGATTGATTAAATAGCAGTCATCTATTTATTTATAATAGAAAATAATTTCGTATAAAATGTTTACAGCTTTTTTTTATACATTCCAGGCCAATAGAAACAACAATAACAATACTACCACTGCCAATCACAATCATAATCATAGCCACACACCAGCGTCGGTTTCAATCTTAAAGCCTGTAATTACAACTTTGAAACCGGTGGAGGAAGCAGAAGGTCCTTATATGCGAATGACTGGCATGGATTGGTCTCGCACTGGAACCAGTCCTAAACAAGCTCCTTCTCCCGCCCAGGAGGATTATATTCAGATGAAAGGTCCACCAGGTAAGATTTTAATACAATTTGTCTTTTAATTCCACGAGAGCTACTTCATTACGTATTAATAAATCGTGAATTAATTACGTTTCTCGGATATGGGTGTTCCTATATATTAAAAAAATATTTCATCGAGACATACAAATTTCGATTATCTTTATGCAATCCAGGCGGAACGAGGACAGCACCTGTGGATCTGCCTCAGCCACGACCTCCTCCCGAAGGTTACGTGGAAATGTCATTTAAGGCTCGCCCTGAGCAGGATTACATAAACATGAATATGGGAATAAATTTACGTAATCATCCAAGACCTCGAGGTGGTAGCCGTAAAGAAAAATCGCGTTCTCAGCCAATAGCGATTCAGGCCAGCAGCAATTCAACGAAAACCCCGAATTTCTTACCACTCAATGGTAGTCCAATGTCTGAAAGCTTGGGGAGTACACCAGCATCGCCACCCAGGGCAACGCCGACGGGCTCCACGTCGACGATCTTTCCGTTTTCTTTAAACAGTCCTCAATCGCCGATGAAACCTTTTTTCTTCCAAGCAGAGTCGATTAAACCATCGACAAGCGAATCATCTTCGAGTAGCGAATATGCGGTTATGAGAGCAAGAAAAGTCTCGGTGCCGACTCCAATTCCTATTCCAATGGAGAATTCCGAGAGTAATATACCAACTACAGTGGTCAAGGATACATCGCGAGTAATATCTACGGGACCGTCGTCTTTGGTTTCGCAGGATCACTCCTTGAGTCCACTTTCAAAGAGACTATCGGACTTAAGTGTGAGTAAGCCAAGACTGGTTACTGCTTCTCCGGCAACAAGTCCGACGCCCCCGGGATTTAAGTCAAACCAAGCGAAATCAGCATCGCCAAAGATGTTTGACGACACTCCTACTCCGACACCAACGCCAACACCAACCCCAACTCCAACACCCAGTCCACTGGACAATGAAGGCTATGAAAAACTCCAACCAGGCGCGACGATTCTTCATTATGCCAGTTTGGACTTGCCGGAAGTTGGAGGTATACCACCTGTTTCGCCAGCCGCAGTTCAAGAAGGTTTCAACTATGCGGAGATTGACTTCGCTAAGCTTAAACAGAATTAAATGTCCTCTGATTGTCATCGTAACTTCTTCAGAGTTCGAATCGTCGAGAGTATTGTCAATTTAACTAGTTCGAATTCTCTCTCTTTCTCTCTCTCTCTCACACACACACACACACACACACACACTTCCCCCTCCCTCTCTTTCTCTTTCTCTTTCTTTCGCAAAATACTCTTACCCCAAAGCAACGGCTCAGTGGATTCATGGTCTAATACTGAAATACATCAATGGATCAGGTCTAAAGTACGGCTGCTACCTTCCGTAATGGAAAGATTTTTACCTTCGAAGTGTCGCTCTTGTTGAACCAGCGATCTATGTTATTGAAAATATCATCAGTTATTAGTCGTTCTTCTTGGTATCTGTTATGAAAACTGATGAATTGGTGGACAAATGTATATACTTTTCAGTTGAAGTGAACAGGAATCATTTTAGGAAGTGCATACTTACCTTTGGGGTATTAGAAGTTATTTAAATCTAACTCTTCAACTACCGAACGTGTTTTCACTTTGCGGCAAGGCATAACGAGGAGAAAGCTTTTAATCCGCGTACAGTGCTGCGTTGATGTTAGTGCATGGGCCCTGGACGTTGTGACAGTGTCGTCCTATTTATATTCCAAATAGGACGACGAATAATTTCACCATTTTCACCTTTGTAACTATGTTTTGTATCTCTTGGTTCGCTACCGTTTCCTCGAAAACGTGAAGTAGGAGCATTTAGCTCCTCCCGTCCCTTCCTTAATGACGCACTAACACACAGTCTTAGCATCGAAAGATGAAATGCCATTGACCAATTGCCCACGTGAGTTCCTTTGGGGCGAACGCTGACGTTCGGGCATTAATGAATTAAGGTCTTCACAGAGTACGTGATCGCAGTGGCGATTGCGATTTTTTCCAAACACATGAAAACCGTAACGTCCCGTCGCCATGAAAATGTGAATGCAGATGTCAGTTGACTTGGGAGCTTTCGACAGAAATTTCTCAGTAACTTTAACCATTTAGAATCTGTGTGTTGTGTGTAAGATGAAATAAGGCGACATGCGGTACACGGGTTAATCGGAAAAAGCCCAACCGGGCCGCTGCGTTCAGTAGGAAGATTCTTCTAGTGATAACGCTATCCCTTGTTTCCATATGTTACGGCTGAAAACGGTCGCCGTCGCCACTGCGATCGCGAACGCTATGGTCTGTGAAGACCTTTACGGACATGTCGCTCTGCAAAAATATTAAGTATGAATAAGAAAATATGAACTTTGAAACGCTATAAAAAAAAAGGTCCATTTCTCATGAAAATTAGCCTCCAGACCGCCGCACTTTTTTTTCAATATATTTAAGTGATATACAGGGTTACCCACGGGAAATGCACCACAGTGTAACATCATTAAAGAAATGAAAGATTACGTTATAAAATTAACATCACGAGCTTAAGAATTTTTCATTTATTTAACAAGGTCGCACTGCATCGACTAGAAGAATCGTTCAATCGCGGCCAACTTGATGCGTTTGCAGTGAATAACCCTGTATAATTTATTTGGATAAGCAACGATGTTTGGCAACCCCTTCCGCATATATATAAAGACGTTCGGAGGTCTAGAGGTTCAAAAGTCACGAAAAATTATATTTTCTATTATTTTATAAACAAAAATGCTCATTACTTTTGTCCTGTAAATAGAAAAAGTCGTTTTCCTGCAGGCTAAAGGAAACTTTGCGAAAGAAAATTTTTATCAATTTCCCGTTCAGTCAGTATCCACCCCGTATGTAAGAACATAACAACAAGAGTTAGCAAAATTTAATTCTAAGCGAACGTGCGTAACGATACACTTTTAGAAAGAATCTGCGAGGGAGACGTAATGTGATTGGGATTTTTGGCAAAAGCATCCACTTAAGTGTAGAAATTGGTGTTCAATAGGAGATATATTGCATGCGTGTTCACACGGAAGATTGTATAAAATTAATTAAATTCAGCGAACTTCAGAACGAAGGAACAAATAAATTCACGACTGTCAACTGATCAAATTTCGTTAATCGTATACTGTATTCATATCTCCGCTTGCAGCTATAATTTAGGAAACAATTTAATTCGTGAATCGCTATCTGTTCTTAGTGTAACTACGTAATTTCAAAAGTTACAAAAGCGAGTGTACATATGAAGTATTTCCGGCGCTTCATGAGTGCAATTCGCTCTGAAAATATTGCAATGAATTAATTGAACATTTTTAAATGGTGGATCAACTTAGCACTCGATTAAAAAAAATCTAATAAATTTAGCTAAGGTTCAAAAGAAAATTTGAATTATATACAAGAATCATAATCAGAAAGAGACCGATAAAATTTAAGGATTCTTTGTAATTTATGAAATGAAGCCAATAACTAAATATGTAAGAAATACATAAAAATAATGTTTATTATTAGTAAGTTTTTAAACGATACTTCGTGAAAACTAATCGAACTCGCTATAACATCTTTATTAGCAAACAATTAACGTGTGTCATGAATAATTTCTGCATTGAAGAATTGGAGATGGGCACGTAGCTTTTATATTTCATTCAGACAGTTAGTTCATTTGCGTAGATCGGCATTATTTTCAGACCTTTGCATTTCCAGTAATGGGGTTTTATTTTTACCGATTTTTTTACTTCTAACGTTTAAAGTGTCGTAAGACAATTATATATTGTTTTAAATGAATAGTGTGGCAATGTTGATATGTTCAGGTATGATTATTGTTTCGGAAAGTGAAGGTCAGTTTTATGTGGTAATTTGTAAATACCTCTTTCGCAAAAGTGTGTGTAGAAGAATTTTAGATAAATCTCAATTATGAAAAGGACTACAATATTATCATTGAGTATGATAATTATTCACTTTAGACATCGATGGCCGTAATCACCGTAGCTTTACAATGTCTTTGGCTAAAATGTTTTTTTTTTTTTTTTCATTACACTTTATGACTTTCCTTGAAATCCGATAAAATATTTCTGTCTGGAAGAATGATTATGTGATTAAGTGCTTGCAATTATTTCCAAGAAACAATTTGAAAGTCGAATTATTATTACTCTGATTGTTAAAGTTATCAATGTTCGGAGTTGTTACATTTATTGCATCTTCTTTAAAACAATTTATGTTGAATTTTCGACGGTTAATATAGGCACATTGGCACGCTATTTTGACAAAAATGTTTTTCTTAACGACATATTATCCCAAGCGTATTACGTTCTCCTGAACAGTTTATTTTTTATCAAAAGTCTAATTCGTACGAACAACTGTAATTTAGGAATATATTTACATTGCTGTCCGACTTATATTATTTGTCCTTTTTGTTAAATAAACATATATAAATATACATAACTGTATATTTATATATCTTTACTGTAACACTTTTTCGTATCGTATAAATTATAAAATGCCTGAATACCTTGAAAAATAAACTCGACTATACATATATACATACGGAACGTTTAAGTATAAGTAATCATATAAATATATAAATAAATCAATAAATATCTATAAATAAACAATATATATTATTAATTATAATAATATTAATAATTAATAAATGCATAGTATACATCACGGTTTATCATTTCTTTGCTCCTGACAAGCACGTAGAAATCAGACAAGTTCTCCGATAATTTTATAAATCATTTTAATTTTTGCGACAGCACTTGACATCCTACTGTTATCAGATGTGAAAACATTCGAATGCTTTCACTTTATCTGAAATTGGATATGCAAGTGACAACTAAAGATTAATTCGGTTTATCTGAACTATTACGATTACTCTTTGAAAAAGTATATGTATGTATAATTTATTCGACTCGAGATAAACTTCGATGCCATACTGGAAATATTGTGTAGTACCGAATTGACATACTGAAAGATAAAATGTTCGTTAAATTTTCATATGATATAATCATTCAAATGAAATTATTTAACGAGTATGTGATATTTTATATGCATATTCGTATTCTGATTTACAAATTAACCCGAATAGATATTACGTAGAAGTACGTGATACAAAAGCTATGTAACACGAACTAAACCATTTTCGTGTCAAAGCGTAATTAAAGGAAGATAGCTACAGGAAAAAAAAACCCAAACAGCATTTGATATCCATAGGATATCCAATTTGGCTGTAGATATCCACAGGATATCCAAAAGATATCCTCAATATCTAAATTGATATCATTAATACTCATTGTTTCCCGACGAAAGCCGCGTCAGTGCTCAGCTTCGTGCCGACGTTTCGCAAACATTTCAGTCTGCATAATCGGGGCTAGGAGGCTCCGATAATGAAGCTCCCTGTTGTCAGAAAGTCTTAACATACCTACGATTGCTCATGCGGATCAGTACTTCAGCCGATGACAAGTTGTTTTAGTTGATCAGCTGATCAATGAGTAAAACCATGAGTAATATTGGCCGCGATAGCCTAAAATCTCATTTAAATTGATATCCATAAGACATCCAAAGTTCCCACTTGTGGATATTCTGTGAATATTCTGTAATTTCTCTGGATATCTATACATTTTTTTAAATACATGTATCAGAAACAATAATGCATCTTAAATATAAGATCAGTAGAGGACAAGGCCATTAAGTAGTTTGCTTTGCATTGACATATCTTTAAAAGAATACAAGTCGTAACAAAAGAATCTCGTTTTCCAGTTAAACATCTTGTATGTCAAGTTTCACGTCGTCATATAAAAGTTTCACTATTCGTTGGCACTAGCGGAATCTTATCGGATTGACCAATAGTATTTGTGAGGTCCTTGATTGGTTTCTCTCTCACCATTTATTCTTTCCTATTTTTTTGTTCCTCCGAGTGCCATGGACCAGCACTTGTACGAATTGATTGATCTTATGCAGTTAATAATATGCTTACCGAAATTATTCTCGTAAGAGGTGGCCGTAGCCCAATGGTTGAGGTAGCGAATTCACGTTCGAAATGTTCGGGGTTCGCACCCAGCACCCAGAATAAAATTTGACTATTACTTTTGTGAGCATTATATAATTTTCTATTCATGAGACGCAAACTTCGTAGTATCGGGCTCAATAATTTTTTTTATGCCGACAAGAAAAACCTTAAATATACAAGAGTGGGAACTTTGCATATCCTAGAGATATCTATAGGATATCCATAACTGGATATCGATATCCAGTGGATATTCGCTTTGGACATCGTGGAGATCCTATGGGCATCCTATGGATATAAAATGCTGTGTGGGAAAGAATCGGAAGGAGCGTGGCATTTGGTAATTGATTTCAGTCAGAATTCTCTAGAGCCTGGGATTTCCTAAAGAAGAGTTAACGGGATGGTGAATTTCCATTCGTGTAAATTCTATATACACGTAGATATGTGTATCATGGTGTAGAGCGGATGGTGGGGATTTCACGTGGAGGACGCTGACTATTTCTCATTATCAGTTACTTCTCGCGTAACATATAGTGGAGTTCTTGGCACAGCCACCAGTGCTTGTAATGACTCCAGAGCCTTCAGACACGTGAATGTTTTCGACATTCAATGAACTTTGCTCCTGTCAGTACCTCGGTTCCTATTAAGTAGTTGAAAATTCCTTGACTCATCGGCAATGAAATTCTTCGAATTTACACGTGAGTATCAGCCATCTCTTTTGCATTATCTTTTTGCGCTGTCATTTATTTATTCACAATTTATGCTTCTATTCTTTCTAGCTAATGTTTTTCATGTCTTTGATACCACATATTCTGCATTCTGTTCGATCCTTTAAGTTGTTATGTTACGTGTATGTATATAACGATTTAAAAAATGTATACACGTAACTCATTCAGTTGTTATTTTTTTTTGAAATGTTCATTGCTATTGCATTGCATATATCCGTGTTTATTTTCATAACCATACTTATTTGATAAAACACTTGTATGAAGTAATTAGGCTTTACTGTGCAACTTTTTCTATTAATATTAGATAATTATAATATATTTGTGTATTAACGATAATGACAATATCACCTATTGCGTCCTAAGTAGTGTATGCTATTTTAAACTTAATGTGTTTGAGAATCACTGTACTTCGAGTTTCTAATGAATGCGAAGAGCAAGTAATATTGCATAGTTATATGTGTACAGGCCAATGGACTTAAGAGTTCTATAAGCATAACGTGTAGGTCAATGAGCACGGGTCTTTAAGATTTTATCAATTTATAGGTATATGCTCATTGGACCACATTATACGTCACGCTTACCACGATTGTATTGCTGACTTGAAAGTATGAAAAATCCGAAAATTTGTACTCATTATTATTAATGGGTGTATCATTGTACGCACGCGCGATTGAAAGAGCATTGACAAATCCAAAACCGAGGAAATTCTGAAAGTTTGTTTCTTCTGCACGTATAGCCTACATCAAACGAGTGCCACAGAATTATAATTAACTACTGTGTTCGAAATAAATGTCAGATCACGATGGAAAACGATTAAATGATAGAAAAACAGTGTACAGAAGATCTGTATGAAATTAATGATTCACATTATTTGAAAATACGATTGATCTTATTTTGCAAATACGTTCCTTGAAAGTTCAAAATTTATGTTTCATGTACAGGAGAGGGTAAATGGGAATGTGAGTTTCTGGGAAAAGTGTGTAGGAGATTGACCATCGTAAATCGAGCGGTATATTTGAAATATTTGATCGTACGTCATGTACCGAATCACGTGGTAAATGAAATAACATTAAAATTGAAGTTTCTTGCCTAAAATAATATTTAAATATGAATCATGGAACTCAATTAAACGTGTTTTTTTTTTTCATAAAATTTCGTATGCATAATTCTCGTTTTACAGTATTTAGCCAGGATATTTCTTTTATTAAATCGTCCTTCATACCTTCGTGCAGCTATTCACTTCCAAAACTTTGTCTACTTGTGCCAGCACGGACAACTCATTGTCAGTAAAAGACGTAGTAACGCGGCAGTGTTGCCACGATCTGAGGGACAGTCGGAATGGCCTCTCGTATGGAACGGTTGTGCATGGCGAACGACTGTACAATGCAAAAACTTTTTAGTCGCATGAATCGAATTTCCAGAACGACCGTAGCTCACTGGTTAAGGTAGCGGATTCAGGACCGAAAAGTTTCTCGGAGCTCACGCCCAGCTCTCAGCGGCATTCATCAATGGGTTTTCATAAGAAAAGCTAAGTGAATAATCACACGGATTTCGCCAAACACTGCTCGAATTCGGTGTATAAACTCTGTAGGCCCGCACACTCCTCAATTACGTACAAGCCCGTTTCGCGAGGTACAACGCCATCTAGTGTCAAACTTCAAAACTTAATTGTATAGGATCAGTTACCAGGCACATGTCCTGCATTGTGGATACAGCCATAAAGGAAAGTAAGGAAGGAACCGAGTTTCCACAGCTTGTAGCACATGCGACGGAAATAACATTCGAGCAATACTATCGTCTGGTTAACTGCCTTAAAAACCGATGCAAAAATTATTTCGTTACATACTGTATACGATCCATCACATTACGTCATATCGTTTTTTCTCGATTAATTCTTTACATTATGGCACATATTTGTTACTGGTATATGGCGGTGTAATTATGGATTGCTGAAATCATGTCGTTTTTTTCTGAAGTAATTAAGATAAGAAAAACTCGTTACATTGACTGCTTTCATCGAAGTCGAGCGAGAGGTAAAATTTATAAAATATGGACTGTGTTAAATGATATACTTTCATTTCAAATTATAGCTTTTGGTGAATTGAAATATGCGATACTCTAATGTGGAATATCAGGAAAAGTTTTCGCTTATCAATGTATGGAGACTTATTATAATATTTTTCCATCTTTTAAGTCGAAAAATCTTTTTTTGCGTAAAATTTATACGAGGCTTACCTCGTTTACATATGATGTAAAGAACTTTTTTACGGAGGCTGAGTAGAATCTGTGCCGACACTAAAGGACATATTTGCTAGCCCACATATGTACATATCTAGTTAATGTTAGACACCCGTCCATTGGAACATCCGAGAATATCTTAAGCATTTATCGCCGTAAATTTTTGTACACAAAAGTTATACATATATTCTTATGGACAATTTTGAAAGAGTAGCTAACGGCCCTACGCCGGCACACCTTACACACCATTTTGGCAGATTTCGAACATGTGTGGTTTTAAATAGCGCATGTTGAGAATTACAAATATTCTTTATTTCCACTAATTATTTGCATACAAATATTCTTCAGATTAAAATTTCAAATGATTTAAATATGATTTGGTTAACATTTACAAGAAAAATTGACTTCCGAATTGTAATGATATACTTTATAAATGTATTTGTTTTAGAGTTTTAACTTATACTAGCTAGTGGCATTAATATGAATATGTTTGATTTGCTCTATATTACATCGAAAATTAAAAAACAAAAATTTTTAATAAATTAATGTCAGGAGATTCATGCAAAATAATGATTGGTCCTAATAATTTAAAGTTGATGACACGGACTTGGGATAAGAAGAGCGAAGGAGATCCTTCAATTGGTTTATAACTGCTTTATCGGTAATTACAGTCGCTCCATGAGTTCAATGCCTTTTTTTGCCTAAATCGTGATTTTATGACTTTCCACTTATAGTGTAGTTAACAAAAATAATAAATCATTAAATAAAATTATTTATAACTGATTTTCGTCGCTAAATCCCACAGATGTGCAAGACGCTTAAAAATGCTGACAAACAAAAAGTTTTAAAATTTAGCGGAACATATTCGAGTAAATACAAGAATGAATAAAAAATAGAAAATCAGTTCATGAATTGGAAGAAGAAATTTTTTAAATGACTAGGGAAACACGCGCGCTTAGCGCACGGCATAATACAGCAGCGTTGGAGTGCTCTAAACAAATACAGTTTCATATTTTGTATCTATTCTAAATTTTTAAATGATCGAAAAACAAAGTCGTGATAATCAGAAAAGAGGGGAAAAAAGTCATCGATACGAAGAAAGAAGTGATGTGCCGCATGAAGCACGAAAAAATGGCAGGACAGAGATAGAAAAGCAGACAGAAAATGGAGCAAAAAGAAATATACATTGGAAGAGACTGTATTGAAAGCAGATGTAAGTTATAAAGGGGAAATCAATGATAAGAGAAAGGATTGGAAAAACTTATCACAGAGAGGCAACGAAAATGGAACAGAAAAATGAAAAGAGAGCAAAGATAAAAAACGATGAGAAGACAGATCTGAAGACGGACAAGATAGCGGACCGCGATCACAAAGAGAAAAGCCAATAAAAGGGAGACAGAATCACAAGATTTAAAAGTAGATTGTATCGAAAAGAAAAAAGAAAAGATCTAAGAAAGCAAAAGAACATATATTCAGCCGAAAAGAAGAGATGATGGATCGCACGAAAAGGCAGTGATTATTAATTTCAGGGAAGAAACGCATAAAGAGAAAATTAAAGATGAGAAAAAATGTTATTATAAATAAAAATAAGACGTTCGAATGATAAGAAGGCAAGAAAAGAGAAGAAGGGAGGAGAAAAGGCAGTAATCTGGATAGCAATAACAAACGGGAGACTAGAGATGAAATACGCAAGTGAAAATTTGTTGGAATCTAATTAAGAAATATATAATTTTAGGAATTTTATTCTTTTTTAGTTTAGAGTTTTTTACAATTTGGTAAGCCACATTTACGCATTGAAAAATGGGTCGAACATAATTTACCCATCTGTACGGTTCCAAGGTGACAAATTAACAGTACGGAATAAGATAGGATTTAACTAAATTTCATTTAATTCATTTTAATTGATTAAACTGCAGATCAGACTACGTAAAATCTTTTAAATGTCGCCTTTACGTAATTATCCCCTAAACGTTTGGCACGTAAATGGCGCCCCTTTCTGTTTCAATTAAAATGACAGTATACCGCGCGAAAGAGCGCGACTGACCTTCATGGAATTGAACGAGTTATACAGTTTTTCTTAGATAGTTATAAACGTCAAATGTAATCACACTTAAACCATATAATACCATTAGCAGTGGTACTCAAGTGTAAATAAGCAGTCTAGTAATAATTCTCAGACTGGTGTGAGTGGTCCAATCAGTTTTAATGTTTATGACGCTCCTAAATCTCGCTTTTAACTCATGGCTATTCATCTGCTAGATTGCCACGCTAGAAGCAGTATAGATATATTTTCTAGCATATCAATCAATTTACATTAATATCGCAGCAGACATAAGTAAAAAGTTACAGATTGGCAATTCTACAGTTTCCTATTCAGAGGTATAGTAGTCGCGCACTTGAGATACGTTATATCTATTACATAATTCATTAGGAAATTCTAATATTTACCATTCGTAATTGTTACTTACAAGATAAATGTCCAAGGTGCCCCACTCTTCCGATTTGGATGAAACTTGATAGATAGATAGGAAACTTGATATTGAAAAAACGAAGCGTGCGCACAAAAATAGTGGCCAATATTCGTTTCCAGCAGGTCAAATACCCGTACACAGGCTTGAAGCGGTTTTACCCTACCAAATTAAAGATCAATCAGAGATTCTCGATGATGATCTACAGGTATCCACGCTAGATAAATTCGATTACCAAGAGAATTCAACATACCAAAGATTACTTTCACTGTTATACAGACAGCCTTGGCCGAAGTTCGGCATGCATAATAGCTTAATGAAGAAAACATGATTCATCCGTGTTGATTATAGTCTGGCCACGAGTAAGATGTGCCGTGTTCGAATGATCTAAAAATAATGAAATCTCTAGCAAATCATACATATACCTTTGCATAAAATTTATGCTGCAAGGTGCGTGGTTTACGCTAAAATATATTACATTTTCTCATCTAACATATATTTCAGTACTTTTATAGAGAGCCAAGTCTGATTTGCTAAAGATCTTATTGTTTTCGATCTGTCAAAGAAGGAAACATCTTATTTGCGGACCGGCTACCTAGAACAGTAAAAGACGTGAAAACAATACGAACGGAATGGACAATTGCAAATATTTCAGTATTAAAAATATCAATCGACTGGGTTCTTTGCTTCAATTAAAGTTAATTGTTGCTAAAATTGTTCCTAAAATTGTATTCCTAAAATTGTATCACAAAGTGAATTAGGCAGCTTCGAATTTCTTTAAATGACGCCTACAGTCCAATTTCTTGCTGGATTGATTTACATATGCACTGCTTAAAGCAAAGGACAGTAAACTGAAAATTTGTGAAAAAAATATTTTTCCTTTGATTATAGGTTGGACTTATCTTGTGGCTCTACTGCTGTTTTCCATAAATTTGCCATACGCCGTTGGCGACGAAAATATAGAAAATGCTATAGGCAACTCGATCAAAATCGTAGATGAGCCATCGAGAATCCTTCTATCTCGAGGACTGGAGAACTTTACTTTAAACCTCTTCAAGGCACGTAATTATTGTCGTGTAAATAACATGTATCTCAATACTAATATCATATAGATGGAAAGCGAATACGTGAGAAATAATTAAGCGACGCGCGTTACGAACCTTATCGAACATTAAAATTCGAATGAAGATAACATCCGGTTATATATCAAAGTCTTTGCAAAAAATAATTTTTTACGCGCTTTTGAAACTTGTTTTATTGTCTTAACATTATTAATTTCTATTAAATTATTTTTTTTTATTTTATTGCGACGTTACATTCTTATAATAAGATTTAGAAGAAACTGTACTCTTCATTTGAGTACAGACGAGACACTTCGATGTGGCAAAAGCTTGTATGATCAATGTATGGGGATTGTCGCGTTCTAAAACTCATCCCTCCGAACATCGTATGCGATGCATACATACAAATTTGATTTATGTTATATTTCATCGTTCTGTTGGTCGCTCACCGCATATTATTTGCATCTTCATATCCAATTATTATGCAGGAGACTGTCAACGCGGCCGGCTCGAGGTTAAATCTTGTACTCTCGCCATTTAGCATTTGGGCTTTATTGGTATTACTTTGGGAAGGTTCCAAAGGTAAAACAAATGAACAACTGCAGAGTGTATTAGGACTACCAAGTGATCGAGGACTCACCATAGCGGGATATCGAGCCATAGATGAAGCCCTGCAGGTAATATACGTTTGTTTTTTCCTTTATCAAGAGGTAGCTACTGCGTTTCTTAAAATTAAATATTGACCTTCGTCATGAAAATATGTCGTTCGGTATGATGGGATACATTTTTGAGCGAAATTTCAGTATTATTAAATCATCTACTTACAGAGATATATACGAAATTAAAATAATTTAATTTGCCCTACATAGATATACTTCACATCTTAAAACAGCTGTTCTTTTCTGAGATATCTCAGCTTTTAGGTGCTGAAAGTGGATTAGACTTATAAGAGACGCTTTTTCAACATCGAATATGACTACAACGATTTTTTAATAAAAAATCTTAGAACTTTTCGATTCATTTTTACCACTTTAATTAAACAATATATAATGCGAAAACTAAAATGAATCTCTATTCTTCCACTTGTTTCAAAGGGAATACCGTACGTAGGAAATATTTTTGTAATGAACGATATACCGGGTATTCACCGAAATAAGAATACTATTATTTTGATCGTGCTGATACATAGTTAAGTAAACCTAGTACACACCTGTCATGCTTATTATTCTTCTGTGCTCTATATTCTGCTTATCACTGTGCTGTAAAATATAATGTTATATAACAATCAGACTTTCGTCATTAAAACTTATCCAATACCTATTTATTTACTTATAGTAGTATTTCCATATTAGATCTATTAATTTTAAATCTTAAAGAAAATATTTTAAAGATAGACTCTTCGCTGCCCAGATCGGAATTTAGATGATAATTTATCCACTACGTTTTGATAGAATGTGGATACATAGATCTCGTAGTATAATAATAAAAAGTATGAACTACGGTGATATAGTTCATATCTCTGTCTGCACAGTTAATGCAGTTAAACGCACATTTAATGTAGTATTTTTATATTTCATCGTAATTATTTTCTGGAATAAAATCGGCGTAAGGGAGGTGGTGTGGAGGTCCATGGGCTCGCCCATGGATCTGTCCCGCTCAGGGGTAATGGTCCAGTGCTCAAGTAGAAAAAGGGTGACTGACTTGCAAGAGCGGTGTAGGTGGAGGAATAAACACTCTTTTACTTTAGCAGGGAGCAACCGCAACCGATCCAACGAGATCGCAACCCAAACTTTGACTGCTCCAAAAACCCTTGGCCTCGCTGAGGCACTCTCCCGGCAGGAGGGGAACGGACACCCTGGCCATTGCCATGCTTTCAACTTTATTTAAGGCAAACAAAAAAAGAGAATGCAAAAGAATGATAATACAGCTTCAATGCCGTTAACCCGATGCGTCGACACATATATATATAATTTTCATTACCTTCCGAGTAAAATATAAACTTTGACAGAGATTTTTTCGCAAAGTGGAGTTCGGCACATATTCTATAAGGTTAGCTATCATTTTGTTACCATTTTCGCAATAATTGACCCAAACTGAAGGAATAATCCGACCCGAAATTTTTCCTAATTTTCAAATTCACATCGAAATCTTTAGGTTGGATTACTCATTCAGTTTTGAATTAATTATTATCGAAGTAGTGTCAAAATGATCGTTAACCTTACAGAGTGTGTGCTCAATTCCGCTGTTTGATAAATAATCTCTGTAAAAATCCTACTATTTGCGTTTCTCATTGACATTTGACTTATAAGATAAATAAGAAATTCGGTTCTTCCTTAAACGCAAATAATAATGTCAAAGATTGCTTAAACAGACGAATGAAAATTCTCGCTTTTTTTTTTCTATTATTGGACAATTTTGACCGTGATATTTGAAATACGAGGTATTTTTCATCTATTCGTCAAGGTCTATGCTTCATTTGGTGTGAAAGGTATATTGAATGTGCAATAGAATTGCAAATACATATGAGACGTATGTTAGCCGTATGACAGAAACATGCGATCCTTTTTGCTGTTCATTATCAAGGTTAAACATATATTCGGAATCCTTAAACGGTGCATAGATCACAGCTAATGGATATAAGGAATAAAATTAGTCCAGGATAAATCCGAAAAATTGATTTGTTTCTGTAAATGGTGAGACGCATGTTTTTCCACGTATTGTAGTTCAAGATGGCCGATCTGGGTAGAGAAAAATCTCAAGGAAATACGTATGTAATATATATTTATTTATTTATTAGGTGAACACTTCGACGGTCTCAGTGGAGTTTGTCAAGGCAATTTTCTTCGACGTAAACAGACCCTTGAAAAGAGATTTTGAATCTACTGCAGAGCATCTGTACCAATGCCCAACGATCTCTATAAACTTTCATAAGCCTGTCGAGGCAACTCGCGTGATAAATGATTGGGTTAAGTTAAACACTCATGGAAAAATCCCTGATCTGTTATTAGAAGAAGATTTACGAGACGCCCAATTAGTTTTGGCTAATGCCGTATATTTCCAAGGACAGTGGAGTCTTCCATTCGATCGGAATTTAACGACAAGAGAATCATTCTATAATGAAGACGGAAGGATTATTGGGGAAGTTGACATGATGTCTTCACAAGGACCTTATGCTTTTATAGCCGATCAGATGTTGGATGCGAATGTTATAGAAATTCCTTACGGAAAGGTGAGCATTCGAATATTTTAATGAATAATATTTAGTATAGGTTATAATAATAATAATTATATTGTATGTATAAGAACATTAATTTTCAATGGGTTCAACTACGATCATCATACAGTGATGCCTTATTTAACGAATTATCAGATAATGAAACTCCTTTATAATGAAGTTGTAAAAAAAATTGATAATTTTCACACTTTATGTACGAACGATATATCCCTATCCTCGTGTGTTATTCTTATCTCTGATAACGAAATTTCCCACAACGAAGTAATTTTGCGGATCGCATCTACTTCGTTAACCAAAGTAGGTATTACTGTAATTTGTCACCATTCGCTTTTTCCAAACGGTATCGTAATTTCCGAAGTCCGTTTTGTAAAACCGTATCGTATGAAGTCTTTTTACATCGCTGGAACTCGCAGCTCCGTGCTACGACTGCTATGAAATACAGTCAAAGCTCGCTGTAGGGCCGCCCGTGGGGGTGTAGGGAAATAGAGTTCAAAGAATCTCATACCCCTAATCGTACTTTCAGGTACCAACGACGCGAATGATATTAGGAAAGAAAATTCGGCCTTATAATGAGTCTTTCTAAAATCTTTCTAAAAAAAACATGCATGTGCACCATTTTATATTGAAATATATTATATCTTTATATCCGTGATTTTATGGAAAGCCACGTGCGATTCGCTAAGCATTGTATTGTTTGCGATCTGTTAAAAAAAAAAACATTTTACTCGAGAACTGACTACATGTATATCAATACGTGAAAATAGTGCGTTCCAGTTGAGTAATAAAAAAATTATCTCATTGTTTCAGGAAAATCGGTTATCGATGATCGTCATGTTACCTCGAAATGGAAATAAAAACAGTGTAGACGTCATTTTAGAAAAATTACCTCAGAGAAATTTTTCTCGACTCATAAATGACTTGGCGCAATCTAAATGTGAATACTTCGGGGATGACGTGGATCTGCGACTTCCGCGTTTCAATGTGACGTCAGATTTCGTCATGAACGTTGTACTTGAAAAGGTTCGAATTTATTTGCTATCAATATACTTTTGGCTACTAACCTTTAAACTCCGCACCTCGTCCAAATGCGCAGAACCTCGTCTATTAGTATCATGGGTAGGACCATGTTTAAATGTGACAGGTCGTCAAACATGATGCAAGAATTTGACGTTATTCTGGACATGGACGTAGTGTTTACAGTCCTTGAGTTTATATTTGGCAAAATACGGTTATTATTTGTTCTATGCGTACAAGTCAAACTATACCATAGAGAACTCGTGTCGTACAATTGTATATGCATTCTATCTGGCGCCATATTTCTTGTTTGCCATAAGTTCACGTTAAGATTTATCCTATATGCATATTTTTCCTTGCACTCATTCATTTCCAACAATACCAGTGAATAGCAGCTGACATATTCGTTCACTAAACTTTCCAGTTAAATTTTCATCGATATGCTAGAAACTTTTTAAACATTCATTAATTAATCGAATTACGTTGAGACTGTGAACATGTTAAAATTTTGTAGTTTACACATTTTAAATTATTCAGAGTACCTACGTACTATGTGCACAAAGACATTGGAATAAAGAGGTATTTAGTTTCTAATGATGCACATATGCGATTTTACCAAATGATACTACAAAATGGTCGTATCAACTGATAATCAGTATTTCATAAGCGATCCATTAAGAAAAAAATATTCAGTAATGTTTGTAAATAACGAATTAATGTATTTCAAAAATAGTTTTTTAGGAAAAAAAATATCTTTGGTGAATTAGCTCCTCCATAGAATATCAGTAAGTCTGCTGACATCGCGAAAAAATTTTGGTTTCATATATTTATTAATTTTTATAGTCTTTCATCATTTATCAGTGTCTATATGTATTTAAAAAAGGGTAAATTATATTTATTTGTTAATTTATAATTTTATGGATGCAGATGGGGCTTACAGATGTGTTCAATGAAAACGTCGCTGATTTATCTTCTATTTCTCCACATAAAATTTACTTGTCCAGAGTGATACACAAGGCTGTGATCATCGTTGACGAAGAGGGTACTATTGCAACGGCAGCATCTGGTAACTATTCTATTTTAAATATATTCTCATTGTATGGCACAAGTTAATATTTCGAAAATACATTTTGACGCTTCCAATTAGAAATTATATAAATCCAAGTAGGAATTGTCTACAGATAATATTTCTGCGTGCATGACGTGCAGTCGGTCAAAACACGTCTGGTTGTGACTAGCCATTTCAAACCTTCTTGTCCACTTTTGTAGTTACGTATTTTCGAATTTTCCTCGTTTCGAAATACGCCTATATAAATACATTCAGCTACAGATTATGGATCTGATGTAATAAACAAAAAGTAAACATTACATTTTAGCAATGTTATCATTCCTTATCCACGGATATAATAATATTGAAGAAAGTAGTACCTCTGTGAAGTTAGCCCATCCATTATGCTCATTTAAAAAAAATAGTTGGAGTTCTAATTGCCCGAAGAAGAGTTCTAGAGTTCATGATGGTTTTTAGAAATAGTTATGTCGATTAAATGTGGAAAATCCCGATTTTAAAAAACGAGTTTAAATTACCGTTACTCCCAAACTAGGTTTCATCGATCTTCTAACCCCTACTCTTTACTGCTCACAAAATATATAAAGCGAAATCCCTTAGTTTTCGTTAGTTAGTAGTCTGGACATTGTACACGACGCTGCTGGGATAAATACATTCTTCCTGGACCTAAAAAAAAATAAAATTGTTGAAAAACGATTCTTCTGAGTAAAGATTACATTTCTGTATGAAGATATTAATTCGTTTCTTATGAATGCTATGATGAATTAGTGAATAGATAATGATTTACATAACACAGTTTCAAATGTATTCAAATAGGTACGAACGAAGGTGAAAAATACGCATATACGAAATAACTTATCCCAATTAGGTGTATGAATCTATTGTAAATCAAAATATCGAACAAGTTTCAAAATATTTTGGATTGCATAAACAATGGCATTGCAGCGTCTAATTCACGATAAAACAGATAAATTCAAAGAGTAGAAAGCACTCACGGAAGAGTTGGCTAATGCTTGATAAAGAATTATAATTGTTATTTTATTTTACGCGCCTATTTTTTTTATTTTACGTGCCATTTCGTGTGATCTATATTTTTTGTGTATTCCATGATGGCGTATCGTATCGTATGCTTACGATTTACTCGTACACCATTCCCTTTCCTTTTTGATAAACTCTAATGACAACAATTATATTTATCTTCACAGGTGCTGCACTTGCGAATAAATCTCGGCCTCCGAAGTTCTACGCTAATCGTCCTTTCATTTACATCATCCATGACAAGAAATCAAATAGTATTCTATTTGCTGGAAAAGTTTTTAATCCAAATTCACAAAGTTTTTAAACATGAAACATTTTATCTATGCAATAAATAAAAATAACAATCACATTAATGTAAGCGGAAATAAACGTAATCATTTTTCGATTCCTACATTTTTATTTTTGTTCAATAAAATCTTTGGAGACTAAAAACGCCAATGGATTCGAAGATCAAGTGAAGGATATTCTCGAGTACGCAATATTGCGACAGGACCTCCTTAATCAGTGGGGGCTACATCAAAAAGTCAATTGCGAGGCGAGCTGTTTAAACAAGAGGCGATGCATTGACCGATATTCATAATTAATCGTGAAGGTACTTTCCCATGGCGAATGGACTAGTCGGATAACTCGTGAAATCAGATCACCCATTATCCACAATCAACTATCATGTGACCAATCGGTAAGGATAACTTTTTTGTGATGACCTCATTTGACCAACGAGGACCTGGTTTTTCGAGTCATCCGTCTTGTAAAATCAGTCTTATTACCAGACTGAAAAACAGCTTTAAAAAACCTGAAGCGCAGAGATATAAGATCTGCCAACAGCTGATACATAACACGTCGAGTCTGCGCAGCACGAAAAAAAAATTAACTTCAAAGAAATGCAACTATTGAGAGAACTAGTCCCGAGGTAAGAACTATTGAAAGGTTTCACTGTAAGCGTATGAAAAAGGAATTATTTTCAGTGGTACAGTTGGATGTTCTTCCTATTGTTAACACCTGTAAAAATAAGATAATACTAGGAGAGGGACGGAGTGGAAAATTAAAGAGCAGCGTTCGATGGCGTATATTTTTTAATCCAATAAATTCTTTCCTTTTGCGTGATGTAAAACTAAAGAAAAATTTCATACAATATTTTTGTGCTACATATATGTTCTATTATTCTATGGCAAAATATATATGCTAAGTTCCATCCGTATACACGCACGAATAACTATAGATTTTAACAGAATCCTTTGTAAATGTATGATAAACTTCAATAACGAACTTTATAGTATTTGTATTTGCACAGTTATAGGTGTTTTCCATCGTATCTTGTCTGATATATAATAAAGTAATCATTGGCGTGCACGTTTAATGAAAAAGCTACATCTATAGCTACGAGATAAATTAAATTTTTGCGAGAATAAACTTTTATAGAAGGAACATCGGTGCAGCGTGAACAATTAATTTACGTCTACAACATACAAGAGAAGTGTTTGATAAAATATTACGTTTCGCACAGTGTAACCAATAGCATGACTCAACCAGCCTGTCCATATAAAATAAATATTTCTCGAAGATGTCCTACGATTATTTACTATTGATAGTACTTAAATTTTTCATTATCCAATATACTGAACATGTATTCTTTAAGTCTTTCAATAGTCGCAGGTATTATCAGGTATCGGCAATTCAGGAATTATTAAGCTTGTGATAAAAGAAACAGAAATAGAGGATCTACACGTCGTACGCAGAGAGAAGAGAATGGAAAAAGATTGACATTCCCGAAAGGCTGGCTAAGGATTACACTCCATATCTTCAGATTTTATAAACCATTCTTTAGTTTTCTAAAGCATAGTATTTAATCTGTTGTCACGTTTTCGAAAATGGCACACTTTCGAAAAGGCCAAACTTTTCCCATTATTTTTTTGCCATTCTGTGAACAGTGACTGACGTAATTTGACATTATAATTTTTTAAATTGAAATTGCAAATAATTGGCGAAAATTAACATGACACCAAAGAAAACTAACGCTGACCGTAGTATGCTACTGGATACAGCGATAATCAGCGACCGTTAATTCGAGAATAACAATGAGCTAACTTTTGATACAAGTTTTTCAAAAAAATATATATATATGTCAGTATACAGTATACGTTATCTTCGTGTTAAAGTATGCATGTCGATTGTAGCTTTACTTGACTAATTGTAAGTTGTAAGAAATAAATATATTTATCGTAACATTCCTATTGACAATATGCACAAGGCGTAATGAGTAAAACGAGAATGGAACAAAGTGTATCGTATAACGCAATAACAAGATTTTGTTTCGCGTAGCAAAATATATCGATTGAAGGTTTATGTAAAAAAGTATTTCACACGTGACAACGACTAACGATAAATATTAAGGATACAAAAGCAAACGAAAAGTCGATTTAGATTGATCATGGACCAAAGCGACGAGGAAATATTGACATTCTCATAAATAACTCGATGTTAATAAGTACGTGCTAATTTAATAATTAGTATTCGCACGGTTTCACTGGACCAGTCGTCATCAAAGATCATTCGCTTACATAACAGAGGCGCGGTTTTACAATAATTGTGATGTTCATTTTCAGTGACAGGTCGTTGCCTTTTTGTAAAGCGAAGTCCTCAACGACTTGCCCTTACTTAAGGATACACCGATAACATGGTATTATATGTATATCATGTATACGAAATTATTGTATACATTAGTTTATCATATAAACTATATATATCTATACCGTACATAGTCTGTTTACTCGACGACAAAAGTCCCCTTATTGCTAGAACATATATGTATACGAAGTATTCAATTATCTCAAGAGGATTTTGACGCGCAACAAAACTCTTATGGAAGTTGTATGCTTTCTCTCATAGATTCCTGTCTATAGATATCGAGCGTAGAAGTAATGGCTGCAGTGCAGTGTGAATATCGCTAATTGTAAGGGGTTCAAATTAATTTAATCTACAATCGTTCAAGCCCATAGAAAATTATATAATTTCAATTTATACAATAATGCGTATATTTACAATTTCGGTACCGTGGAAAATCAATGAATAACGCGACATCGATTTTAAATATACAATTTAACACGCAAACCCTGTGTAATCTGCTGGAAATTGACAGTGTTCGAGCGTCGCGACGCACACAACAGCAAAGTATCATTATTCGGAAGGACAAAAATTTTGCACGTCTTTCCACAATTATGTTAGAAGGGACAAGAGATGAAGCGTCTGTGTACTTTCATTTTATGTAAATAATCGTAATAGGAGCCCAATGAATTCTGCATACTTACAATATCTGATATGTCTTCGATAATTGTAATCGATCAGACGAATCGATCGAATAAAATTGTTAGATACAAAAATGTGTGCTTCGTATGTCTCTGAAAGCTTCTTGTCGCTTTGTCAAAGTTTAAACGTATATATCACGTTTACGCTGATGATAGGATATGCATGGTATTTTTAAGGTTATCACATAGCCCAATGCTATTCTTAATTACGCTCTTAATTATTTTCTTTACTTATTCGAATGATATGTACACATTTATCACACGTAAAGACACAGCCGTAAGTAAATGCATGCATATGACTTTCCGTATACATGCATTTACTATGCGCTAGATAAGTGTATGTATTAGAAGATAACGGGAGGTTGAGGAAGGACGAAGGATCGGAAGGATAACAGGGAGGGGTGGTAATACAAATCGAAAAAATATGAGAGATAAGTTACGAATTATAATAACACTTTGAAAATGCTTGAAAACGAAAAATGTACATAACAAAGTTCTTCAAATTTTGTCGAATATTGCGTATACTCCCATTTTACCTAATTATTCGACAAACTCGTAAAATTTCGTAATTTAGATATGAATTTTTTTTTTTCAAAATTAAAAACACCCGAATAGCAATTTCCTTAACGATTTTTTTATCTTCTCTTTACTTTTGGCAATTCCACGAGAGAATCATTTACCGTTTGGTTACATCGATCTAGAAAAATTAATATCGGCTATATGGGTACGCGTGTACTGGGTATATGTCGGTAGGGATTTGTGTATGTAGTCTAGATGGTAGAGCAACGGCGCCGAGAGGCCAGGACACACTAGTGGATATTCTGAGCGAAAAAGCGTGTCCTGACCCTTCGGAAATTCTGATTCAAGGTTCCCTGAAAGCGCTCCTGCGGTCCAGGCCCTATTTTGAACCGCGATCGCCACCTGGAGGGATTCTTTTCATTATACCAAAATATGATATATTTATTTATATCTATTCATATATTAATATCTATCATCTGATACAATTACTCTCGGCTATTTCTCAATAAGAAACGTCACTTAACTAAGAGACAAGAGAAAAGCCTAACTTCTCGTCTTTGAGGAACTCCCCACTTCGGGAAACTCCTTTTTTGCCGTTCTAGTCCATCTTTATCGACCTTTTGCAATACGATCTTAAGCTTATTTTTATGCTATACGCTACGCACTTCAATGGCTTAGGTTACTACCGACGTGCACTAAGAAGGATGGATTTCACTTTGTTCTCGTAAGAGCAAATGAGAGGAATAGTATGAGAATGGCACGATCCCGATATCAGGGGTTTGAGTATCAACGGCCAATGGAATGTTAGACTGAATAATATGTATTTTAAGCTAAACATTAATTTTGATTTGCTTAATGATATCTTCAACTTGTCCGATTGTTCATGGGCATTTGTATTTGACAGAGAGTATCGACGAACAGCTTACGATGTTAGAAAAAAATATTATATTCGTTTTTCAAAATTTTCATGTTTACATTATTCTGTAAGTTTACGAATCTTTTTCTAAACGTATACTATGCTCCCTACCTAATGATCACGTCCGTTTCCATATTACTTCTCTTCCCCTCAATTTGAGTGGAATGCAGTCCCCCCACTCTTGCCGACAGGCAAATATAAGAGTGGGGGAATAAGCAGGCGTGCGCATGCGCCCTTATACTCCTGTAAAAAGAGTGGGGTCCGTCGTTGGTCGACGATTCTCGGAACCTCGAGCCCCCAGTCGAAAATCTTAGAAAGAGGGAGCACAGTACTAGGACTTTGTAAGATTGAAATTTCTCGAATTTATGCTAATTCTAACGACTCAACAACCGACCAGAACGGCAATTAAATAGTTTTCCAAACGAACTCTTCAACCACGGAGGACCTTTATCGTTCTATTCATAATTTTTCTTTACCGATATGCGTATTATATGATATGTATACGATATTTCCACCAACCTTCTATCAAAGATACTTCAAACTTCCTCTCTTTGTTCGGATTTTCCTACGCAAATGTCTTAAAAACTATGCTGCACTGTGGTTTAATATGGTATACTTTAATACCAATGCAGGTGTTTCGGTTGGATGTCTAGCAAGACATTCTGAAGAATTAATGTGAAGTCATCGACAATTTAGATCGTTAATGTATCATTAAAATTATTTAATTGACTTAATTTTGCACAACGACCACTCAAAATCAGAGAGTTGAAATCACCTTATTTTGTTTTGTGCTTACGAATATGTGAAAAATCGGATTTCGTCGTGCAGTTATTAGGTATAATTTTCATTGATGAATATTTCTAAAACGTGCGCGAGGTCACAAGTTAAATTTTAGTGCAAATATTTGTAAATATCAATCGGTGCAAAGATTTTTGACGAAACTCGTTGGCTTCCTTTTTTATCTCGTTATAACAATTAAAAGAAATATTTAGTTAAGATCTCAATCACGTTCCGCGTATATACACATATGCATATGTAATGTTCTGCTTGACAAAGACATTAAGATAGGGATGCTTACTTGCCGCAACCCGTAATTTCATGTGAGAATGAGAAGAAGCATGCACGTTAATATTTGTATGCTTATACAGTGAATATTAGGGGTGTTTGACTTTCAAAAATTGGTGCTTCGACCCAAGCAATGTTTTTTTTTTCCAGAATTTAAAGTTAATTGTACTGAGACCCTTTATAAATTTTTTCATGATTTTGGCCGTATTTCCATTAAGACGTATCAATTATAGTCTTCACTTCAACGCAAAACACTCGTGTTCTTTCTAGAAATCCAAATTTTATATTTCGTACAGATAATATCTCATAAAATAGAATTCCGAATATATTCAACATAAAAAACAAAAGGTCGGATAAAATTCGTTATATCAAAATATCAAACACCCCCGGTATATATGTGCTGTATAATATAACGAGAATATATAATATTCGTGTATATGAAAGAAGCTAGGCTAGAATACGCTTGAATATAGCTCACAGATAAATATTAATATTGATATGTTATTCACCCTCAAAGTGTTATCACTTTTTCCACTTTTCATTCAGCTTTCTCATCACTGTATCACTGTATCGGTATAAAGATATAATGTATAAGAAACAATTGTGTAATAAGAGTATCGTACGAATTACTTGAGAAATTCATGATTTATCCGAGATCTGTCTCTGAAGTTTATGGACGTTTGATTATAGGAATTGTCAAAGTTTGTAGTCCTTGTATTCATGTATATATAGTCGAGTCGCGTTACAAGACCGCTCTCCGGGTTACAGGGGAATGAAATTTCATGAAATAGTAATCTCCCACCATAATGATATGTATTATCCACTCCCGAACTTAGCCCCATCGCGAGTCCTTTGTATCTCGATAGAGGAGAACGCCCATAACGAAAAACGGCTAAGTGGGGTCTTATAACAAGAGGCTTTATAACGCGACTCGACTGTACTTGTATTTTAATGAGACTAATAAAGATTATTAAAATTATCCTGCAACTCTTAGATTAGAATCCGAGAATCGATTTACGATATAATCAATACACCTATTGTTATAATTGTATTATCTTTTGAATCTTTAAAAATTGCTCCATCGTCAAGAATGACACTTTGTCCAGGTTCGTACTCAACGAGCCTGTTACGTTAGTTAAAACGTTGGTTGTATTTCATCGTTCAAATCGGTAATTTACGCTAATATACGTTAACAAAATATTTTCGAAATTGTTTCAGTAAGCAGAATTACTCGTAAAATACTTTTTGAATGTTCATGACGTAATAGTCATTTTATCAATGAATCTGACAACGATCCCTCTTAGATAGCATAGCAAGCAGTAACGACACTGTTAATATACCAGGTATATTGAAGCGCCTATTATAAATAAAAAAATGTATCGTTAGTCTCTACGATCTTTCCGGGATGTAACGATAGTTTAAATCCTTATTTATGGTTGATATTTTAATATATCTGTACGCTAAATGCTCCTTACGTTATCCGAACCGTGACGTCTAAGAGCTACATTTGGTCTATAATTAGGCCAATTCAAAATAGAATTTGATCCGGAATTCAAAAAAAAAAATTATCAAGAACTTAATCGATTGTCAATTATTGGCATCGAACCAATTTCCGGCGACTCGTTGAATCGACGAAATTGGATCCACTCAATTGAATGCCTTACAGTTTTGCAAAGTGCTTCATATTGAATATTTTCCTTGGGCTTACGTCATTCCTCTCGTTAAGGAATTCATCATTTCAAGGAATGAGACCAAGTGTTATTTAATAAAAAAGGAATAGTGGTCAGGGTTACCACGACTTTGCCTAGACTTAATTGTATGTATCTGGGAGTCTCCAAAATATTTCGCACTTTACGTCTCCTTCACCTTTCCCTACGTCTCCTTGAAATATACAATGTACACCGATATATTGGAAATATTCTTTGGAATCCCCACGGAGATTTCTTGTAATCACGATTTCTCACGTACGTGAACTTTTTGTTTCTCATTCGTTTATCATCGTCGGAATGCCTTTTATCGAGGAGATTTTAAAAATCAACGCATTGCACATTCGAAAAACACATACTGAAATTTGGCATTACCGTATACCAAATAACGGTACTACATATTTAGCTCCGCAGGGATCTGTTATATTAGAAATAACATTTTTCCAAAAAAACGTGCTTCATCTACTTCTCGTTGCACCTCGAATACCTAAAGACCTTAACATACCGTATACCAAAATTTAATACATCTGACAAATTCGCAAATGAAATATCATACTCTCTAGCAAACGCGAAGTGACAGTCACCTATCGGCATTGCGAAAATGTCCTTCTCAGGGACGCGTACAATCATGTAAATTACTGATATTCAAATCATCATTTTGACATTACCGGTACGTAATCGTCACTTTCTGCGTTGGGTTGCGTCTAAGAGAAACAAAATTGTTTTCTGTGGATAAAGGCAGATACATCATTATGAGAATAACGTATCACCAAATGTACAAAGGCTCAATCGATCGCCCAAATAATAATTTCATGGCATCATATATTCGAGGTACAATTTAGAATGAGTAGAGAATGAATGTAAATAGGATTAGCAAAGTTTTTTTCTTTTTTTTTTTTGGAAACTATTCAATTCATATGCAAACAAAGATAATTGTTCCACGATAAACACAGACTACTTACCAAACATTATGATTTGTTCTTTTCTAAGTGATATTTTAAACATTAGATGAAATTATATCCGAGTACCGTGCGCTGACTAGTTTTAAGGACTCGAGCTGATCTTGACTGTGTTTTTCTTCCGCCGGCCGGTCACTGCACCCTCGCAAGATCGGTAAGTTCTCTGTGTAATCTTTCCATGAGATTTCAAGTCGAAAATGAAACAGAGATTTTCGTCGAGTTTTGTCGAACAAGTAGTGACGCGGTCGGCAAAGTTGAGTATTGGCGAATACAATGAGTACTTCAATCCAGGAAACCCGTATTGACGAGCTTCTCCAAAAAGAACTTTACGTCACCGAGTTCCGAATCCTTAATGCCCAACGACTTAAGCATCCCCAGATCGCCGTTCTCCACAGCCATAAATACTGAGCGTAAATGTTCTAGATCAGCACGCAGCAGGTGTAACGCTGCACCGAAATCTTCAATGGTTTGAGATTCTGCGTAAATGAAAAATGAATCGATTAAATTTTTTTCCTATTACAAATAAGAAATATGAATTTAAGTGGCTTTTTTTTCTTATCGTTAAACAAATTTTAAAAAATTTCATAAACATACGTCTGTACGTCACGAGAAAAATATGATCGAGCTAAAATTATTTTGTACGTATCTTTGTGAATCAGGAAGCAGGTACTTTTCCTCCTTCTTTCACACTTATGGTATATATTGCATATAGAAATATGGCAAAATGTCACGTATTGACAAAATGGAGTCGTGCCATTTTTTTCCGTAATTTCAATTATTTTTCTTTACTTAAGAATAGTACATATCTATTTGTTTTCTGCTTATTGCAATCGTCCACGGCTATTATCTTTAACCACGAGTTGTTCGGATAAGTTGAAGCTGTCAAAAAGTATGTTCAGAAAACTTACCGGAAAGGGCAATGGCCACCTTTTGTACACCACCAAGGGGCTCGAGTGTGTCGCGTGCTTTATTTCCAAACAGCTTTTCCAAGTAATTAGGTCCGTGACTTGCCAAAAGAGATTGCAAAAAACTTGCTGTTTCTTCTACCGGTGGTCTCTTAGCTGGAACATCGTTCATAGACGGTATATTATAATTATATTTACTTATAGCATTACTCTTGACGTAGATGACTGGAGAATATTCGGATTGGGAAAAAAATACAGATCATACGACAAGTCGGTTCACTTTATGAAATAGCCCGAAAGTCTGTGATGTTTTTAATCTAACTCAGGAACGGTGGCGCGCTATCAAATATCAATTACTTTCAAACTGCATAGTACTGGTCATGGCGCATTTGAAAATAATCAATATTAAGGATTCCTTTATTGCTTGAAGATTCGGTAAAAAGTTCAAGTGAAACACCAAGTCAAAAATTCATTTTAGTTCTCTAAATGAATATAATATGATATTACTGAAAAGGCGATTTGAAGTTTAATTGCTTTAACACCAAATTTATTTTTTATTCTAATTGTTTGTAATGGTAAAATAGATGTAGTGATATTTGATAGAGACACGAAATAAATAATGAAAGAAACAGATTGACAATATACAATATTAAAAGTCTTCGCGAATACTATATAACAGAGACTAAATTAAATTATAATTTATAAAAATTGAAAACATCAATAAATGTATGTCCTTAGCTTTTAAATAGTGATATGGGAAGAGGTTATAATTATTAAGTAAAAAAATACTAACCCGCTGTGCAAAGTCTTGAATCTTCATCATAGCCATCTTGACAATCCGGTGCACCATCACAGAGATATTGTATCGAAATGCAAATACCGTCTCCAGGGCACTTAAACGGTTCGTATGGATGGCAGGCTCCCCCTATAAAATATTCATTGTCTTTCTTATTACCATTTGCTTGCAAATGATATTATGTTAATTCGAATAACATTAAAAGATTGAAAGTATTTAATGTTAGAAGAAAATTTTTCTTCATGATATTTTTCGTTTCTTGATAAGATTTGTGTAGTTATTAGTAACATAAAGGCTAGTGTAAATTACAATGATACATACAGTAGTTTATTTGTGGGAGTTTATGTGTGTCTTCGGTTCCCCACTTTGTGGTTTTTTCCTATGCAAAATACGGTCGAAATGATTCAACATATGCCGGCTACCATCATGTACAAATAAATTAACTAAATTTCGGTTGACGCTAAAAAATCGTTTTCTCAGTGTACGTTAGATTAAACTAACAATATAAACTTATTGTGGTATCCCATTTCCATTAGCAAGGTGCGCACAAGTATTATGAAGTTAAATATTTTGTATATATATCATAAACAAATACATTAAAAAAATATACAGTTACAGTGTCGTGCGTTACTGTATTAATAATGGACATACATCATCTACATGATAATTTAATGCTGTAATCGGTCGGGATAGGTTGAAATAGTCTGTGTATATTTTTTTAATTGACAAAATTTTTTTCACTATTTCAAAAATGAAAGGTTTTACGCTGTATGGTTTTATACCCGTTCAGTTTTGACCATGAAACGGTCTTCCACTGAAACCTCGAAAACTACTGTGGTTTTGTACAGGTATTCATTATTGCATTTTTTAATATTTTGTATTATAATTATACATTAGTTCTATGGTAGTGAAAGTGAATATTCGTAGTGTAGATCTGTTTTATTTTTTAATAAATTCCAGAATGTATTGACAGATCGACTAATCTTATGCAACTGATAAACGAGAACAAAAAACATCAAAACAAGCTCGTTCAAAACTCGCATAGCAACACGTGATCTTTTGTTCTCCAACATTATAACACACAAAGCTGAGATTTATTTGAATATTTAACACGTAGAATAATTACATGCAGGCTTTTTAATTTGTAGGATACAGACATGCGAGATAGTACGCATAGGACTTGCAACGTATAGAATGTTTAGGAGTTAGATTTGAGTCACCTCAAAATTTCATTAATTTTATATACACAGCAAGAACTCATAAAATACATCGATCTGTTTGCCCATATTAGAGCGTGAAGTATTTTCAAAATTTATAAGCGTATAAGATTAATGCGAGCCTACTATCTTTCCAAATAAATACATTTGTCACGTTCATGCAACGATTCTTGCTATGAAACAATATAGATCGGAGTTTGTGTTATTACTATGCCGGAGAGAGACTTATTTATGTATTTGGGTAAAAATTAGAATTGGAAAAAGGAATACAGTATTAACACAAATGTGTATGCAAATAAGGCGTTAAACACAATAGTTTAAAATTAGTTAAGCGTTAGTCACTGTTACTTATTTATTTATGACTTCTTACACGAACGTAGGAGAAAAGTAATTATTATTAATACAGTAATTGATTTGGTGATTAGTTTCATCTAATGGTATACGTATCCCTTTCAAATAATGAAATTCAAATCGTATCGTTCGAACGAGATACGAGGACGTAATCGATTCTTTCTTTTTTAATTATAAATCTGTTCTATGCATTTTTTATTATCAACTACTATGGCTTACAGTGAATATCTGACCTTTCACTATTACGAATCGGGTACGGGACTCAATCAAACCTATTTTACAAATAAGCAGAATCGTGTGAAACACAGGGGAGTGTCCTATTAAGTTAACGATAAAGTTAAGGTAATGTTAAAAGCACTACTTTAATTTTATATATATAAAAAATCAGTCACCGAATATTTATGCAAAGCTCAGTTAATACTATATTAATAAACAATATAATATATCCATATAGATAATTGAATTAAATTGTTCGCCAATCGATATTCGATTTTTTAATATATTATATTATGGTATGGAGTAATAGTGTTACGTGAAAACAAATCGTTCAGCTATTCCGAAACTTAAATCGATTCCTGTATAAAATTGTTGTGCCATAGTGTAGATCTTGTCAATGTTAAGAATATTAAGAATTAATAATTGAGTGCGTCATTACGCGTGAAGGTACGTGAAGCAGATAATCGGTGATGGGTCAAATATCGATCGAGGAAGTCTTTGAAAGGCCGCTCCTATATTTATTTCTCAAAACTATCTGTACGGCCACTTCTCGTATAATCGGCAATTTCGCTAGAATATTCTTTTTCCCAAACTGTCATAAGTTCGAAAAATATTTGTCAAAAACAATAATCTTTTTCGCAACTTATAAAGCAGAAAGAGAGTTAGTCGCCGGGATTCGTGCTAACGCGGAAGATATTAATTTAAGCATTATTTACATAATAATAAATAATGATTAAAGATAGTATTGATAAGCGGCAGTTAGCAGATACACAAATTTGTGACTCCTTTTACATTGGAATTCAAGCTTATAATGCTCCCTTCAAAAACCGACATTATTCTCGGTTAGACTATATGATCTAATTCCATGGCAACTGTATGTAGACGTGCTTAAATGTATCCGTATAGGTTTGAAACTATAATTATGCAGAGGTGCGGCGTTAACGTTTCTATAGTAGTATTCGTGATAGGCGGTGATCATCATTAACAAGAAATTAATGAGTAATTACTGGTTTAAGTTCCGTGCTCAGTCTCAAGTCATGGAGAAAGTTTTCAAAGTATATAAGCATATGTAGTCACGAATAGTGTTCGCGGAAAATAAAGTCGTTTTCGACAAATTTGGACGTATTATAGGTATACGTGGTTTTCTATGTATATAATCATACAGTTTGATAACATTACCGTAAAATGTCGAACACTTTTCGTTTTTCGTTATGGTATATGTACACCCATTTTCAATAAAACATAATGATAACCCATATAGCGCATAAATACTAAAGACGTGCTCAAGATGTCTAAAAGCCAATCTCAACCGCATTAAACGTGTTAAAGACGACATTGGATAGTATTTATAGTCTGGGAGTTTCAACATTTTGAAATATTTTTCAGCATACATGCAGGGTTATTCACGGCAAACGCGCCAGCTGAAATTGGACGCGATTGAAAAATTCTGCTAATCAAGGCAGTGTGGACTTGTTAAACAAATGCAAGAACGCGAAATTCATGATATTCGCAATGTTATGACGTTAACTTTCGTTTCTTTAATGATGCCACCCTGCTATGATTCATGAAGTTACCCATTCAGGGCCAATTTCAGCTTGGCGCGTTTACCGCGAATAACACTATTTGAATGTTCCATCGTTGAATATCTGATTAAGATTTTTATTGTTTTGAGAATTTCCATATGGCTCATGAGATTTCAAATGCCTAGATATAGTTCGCAGCTAGAGGAAGCCCTACAATTTTAATAAAGTGACATATGCTTTTACATCGCTGCATAAAAAACTGTATTAAAACCACAAAAGAAATTTATTCGTTGCAAAACTGATCCTAATACAATGCTAATACGATATCAACTCATTCTTTCAGTTTACGGTAACGGGTGCTTTGTACGTAACTTGACACCAAGTCACGCTATCCTTTACTTATAATAATAATATTGCACACAGAAAATAATAAGATACCAGTAGCGTGACTCTATGTCGAACCCAATAAAATTAAAATACACGTCCATAATAGTTCTAGTAACAATTGCAACACCCGGTATTAATATTGCTTGTACTACGTGAAGCATAATACTATATACTTATTAAAATCAGTACAATTACTGTAGTCTTTTAAAGTTTATAACAAATGAACGCCGGTGTTTACAATTGTCACAAAAGCAATACTAGCAATTTTTTAATATCATAACTGTATCATCAACCTTTCATAGGATTTGAAAATTGATATCATTGTAGCTAAGACATGTCATACAAAATGATACGAAGCGTTTGACTGCTTTCATTCTGTTGAAATGTGAAAAATTGAGACAAACTGAAAATCTTTAATTTTTAAAGTGAAACTTTGTTTCATTTTGTGTACGATGAAAAATGTGCAAGTTTATATTAAAAGGAATGAGATATTTATCACAGCCATTAACAAAACTATCCCCTGCTAAAACTCATTTTAAAATAAGTGCATTTTATAAAGGAGAACATAAACTCCTTACCCGTTCTCTTGGAGCTGAGGTGACCGTAGAGTCGGCTGAGGTCGATCGCCATTACTGCACGGGGAAAAGCAGCACAGACCGTAAGGGCGAGGCCAAGGGTCAAGCTGGTGCACAACAATCGAACCATTCTTGTAGAACGACGAACGAAAACTTTTGTTATTAGAATATGCCGTTGAGATAATAGCAAAGGAGGAGGACAAAGTTTAAAACGAAGGATAACAAGAGTAGCGACGCTGTAGGTGTCAGTGATGGCAATGGCTATGACGGAGAGGTTGTGTTTCGTCGTGGATGTTAAAATATTATGATATCCGGCCTGTCAGCCCCTGGTGGTGCGAAATTCGCTCGTCTCGAATGTCCGACTCCTTCTGAGCTTTTCGCGACATACAGGTTGCGCCGAGTTGCCACGAAGAGAGGATAGCGCCTACCCCGTATACCTCGACCAATCATCTCTCTCGTTACGAGCTTCTCAGCCAATGAGAGCTCACGGGTCCCGGAAAACTCCCACGCATTCTGCGACTCCCCGTCGCATCGATTTCGCCTACCTTTTCTCTCCACATCGCCTCTTCTCCTCTACGTTTCCTATCCTCTGTCCTCTACTTCATTTTTATCTACTCGTATGCTGTTTTCAACCTTGTTCAACAATACTCGCGCTATGGGAACGGTAATTGCACACTCATTTTCATTTACGGGACTTCGATCGACGCGTAACTGACCTTATCTACGATTATACTTAAAGATTCAACAGGACATTGTATGTCCCTTGTGTTATATTAGGTTAGGATACTTTAATTCCAACAAGTTAGTCTCGACTTCCATATAAAAGGCATTGAACCTTCTTTTTCCCGTACTTTTCATGTTGGATTTTAGGTTCATTGTGCTCGATTCAATGAATACGAACGAAAAATAAATCGTCATATTATTGGAATTCTGTTACAACGAAAATTGTTCAATATCACCTGTTATACACAGTTGTCATAGTTATACTTTAGTCTGAAACTGGTAACGATTAAATAAGACACATTCAGGAAGAAACGTTGGTAAAATAATGTTTAATGATAAAGCTTTATTTATTTTTATTGATGGTTCACACACTTAATAAAATTTCGTACTTGTTCATAGTTAAGTAACTGTTGCCAATAAAAATTATTGTGATCGTTATCGTCTTACTTAAAGCATATTTTTTATTACGAAAGAGTAATTTTCAGTTTAATGACAAGATAACAGTCAATACAAAAATAATTGTTTTTACATTAGCCATAAAATTTAATTTCTATTGTCAGGCAGAAAGGGCAAATAAGATCACTTTGTACGGGAGCTTATCAGTTGTACCCATATCACACACATGCTTGACATACACTTATATAATCATCATAGAGTTATGCTCGTCCGCTATAAGTAGCATTACCTGTAAATCAAAACTATAAAAAATTTGTAGCAAACTTTCTATTATATACCATTACTTCGAAATAACAAGCTCAAAAGTAAAATTGCATTGCAATATCAATCACTTCTCGAATTATTACGTACTTTTTCTTTCGTGTTTATGAGCACACAGATGTGAGAATATAAGAATATTGAAAAGTGTATGGGCGGAAGAGGGTTTACATTCCCCGGACTGCGTATATAAATAAAATCTGATTTTGTATAATGCTATCTTCTCAGTTCTTCCTTGTCCTTAGATTTTATCATCTAAGTTTATATGTATATCATAATTTAAAAATTTTTATTAATATAAGTAAGATATACTTTGAATATATAATTTTTTGCTCCTTTTCGTATATCTCGTATACAGCCATAAGTTACACAATAGTCAGTCTGAAAAGCCTAATGTTAGACATACCAGGATGTAATCCATATACAGTAAAACCCGGATTATTCAAGCTTGCTTTATCCAAGTTCACCATTATCTGAGCTTTCATAGGATTCGTATGGATTCGCGTTATTCAAGCTGCAGCAGGTGGCAGTCCGTATTACCCAAGGTTGTCAAGCCGTGCATTGGCACGTGTGCGATCATAGGAAACTTTTTTGGATCAAGTGACGCAGATTCAAATTGATTGGACCGTTGTCGAAATAATAAAACTGGTATAATTGTCCCGTGCGTATATTGAATTCACCGTGATTATAGCATTTGATAAAAGAAAACTTCATTCCCCCTTAATTCTAAATGAAATTCATCCCAACAAACACAAGTCGGTCGCAGGGACGTCCTAAGGAAATCGCTGACTTCCACTGCGATTTTAACAAAACCTCCGAAAGAGTTTCATAGTGGATAACGAATATACACAACGAAAACGATAACATAGAAGTAGCATATAGGTCCCAAGTGGAAGTCCCATTGATACTTCATATGAGTATCCCATTACGCATTTCGGTTGCAGTTCGAAAGACCGCAGTGTAACTTCTGAACAATCCATACATAATTTTCGCATTCATTTTTTATTACGTATTGGATTGCTAGAAAATTGATGTGACAAATTATAGTATTTTATTTAGCTAGTACGAATGAGTATAAGACACGAGTGTGAATTTTCATACTCATTCGTACTAGTTAGATAGTAAAACAGTTATTGTAAAAAATGCTCAAAGAAAACGCCGTAATTTGTCGGCAGAGGGTAGCTTACATTCCACGGTTATTTTTGCTTTTTTACAAGAGCTGACGTCATTGTCTTTAATTATATAGCAACTTTATGGTCGTTTGTCCAAGAAATAATATTTTAACCCTTTGCACTCGACTGTCCCCAGCAACAAAACGTACGGAAATGTCAAGTGCAAAGGTGCCCTCTGGCGACAGATTACGCGTTATTCTTTGAGCATTTGCTAGAAAAAAAATCAATATTACACTCGGCATTTCATTTGTTATATATGGCCTTTTTTCTTCTTTATGGTTGGCATTGACTTCCCTTAATGTGTTTTCTTCGAAATAATTTTTTGTAACTTTCCTATACTTAAACCGGGGATCGAACCAGCGACCTAAGACCTAACACGCACGCATGCAATCCACCTATGCTATTGAGTATTTATGAGTTCGGTTGTAAAAAAAAGGAGATATTAATTGCGTCGAGCGGTACGATATAAATCCTAATACACACGAATGAAACCATAAGCTTCAGTGTAAAAATGTTCGTACGAAACAAAAATACATTAATTGATTTTCATTAATATCTTACTATCTACCACTTTTTTCTCGGTACCGATAAAAAGCTTTGCTTAGAAAAACGTATTTACCAAACGTATTGATAAGTCATTTAAGAAACTACTTTCTCACTTGTCTTGTTTAATATTCAAAAGTTTGAATTTCTTATATGTACATGCACATGTACATGTAATTGAATATCTTAACGATATAATCTAACCATTTTTGGGAGAAGACCTTGTAAAAATTCGATTGGAGTCCGCCAGGTCTAGGCGCCTTATTAGGTTTCATGTCTCTTATGGCTTTAACTAATTCGTCTTTTGTAATTTACATTCTCAAGAACTGGATGTCTACAATCCCAAATATATCGGCTGATTTACTTGTCTTAAAGGCAAGATTTCCTTATAAAATTCCTGCCATAATTCAAAGGGAATGGGACATGGCTTAAAGATTCTTTTTCTAAACCTGTTCGCCGCGTCTCAAAAATCTCATGGAGATCGAGATTTGGTGATTAACCCCCCGCAAAGTCTCCCTGTGCTCCTTCTTGCATGCTTTCGCTTTATTTGTGTATTCTCTCCGAGTCCTTTTGAATAGTGCCTCGTATTCAGTGTCATTTTCAATATTATTTTTATCCGTCCAAAGCCTAGTCCAAAGCGGATTAGTGCTTCAGCCGATCACAAATTATTTTAATTGATCAGCTGAAATAATAATAATAAATAAATAATCGTCTGAAGCACTGATCCGCATGAGCAATCATAGGTATATTAAGACTTCCTGGCAGCAAGGAGCTTCAGTATCGGAGCCTCGAGTACCGTGAGTATTAATTGATTACAATTGCCAATTCGAGCATTAAAATTCTACGCCAAGTATTGCTTGATAAGGAATCTCCTAAAATTAATTATCAAATGACCATTAAATCATAATTAATTATAAAGGCAGTATTAACGAAACAGAGTAGCGAAGACGTTATAAGAAATTATAAGAAAGTTTATATGTAAGTGTTTTATGGGGAATTTATTTTGCTGTGACTGATGTAGGACAGACAGCGGGTAAAATATATTATGGTGCTACTGCCATTTCCTGTACCGCCTCGCTAGATTTGATTTTCTCTTCTTCCTCTGCATCTCCTGTCCACTTGACTGCAGATTGTTTCATATTCCAGCCGAGTTAAATATATTTCATCCCCTTTTCCAGTCCCAACTCCCTTCCGCTAATCTCAAATCATCTTCTGTACTTTGCTTTTCACTGCGATGCTTTTGTCTTTCTGCTTTCGAAGAATGAATCTTCTGACGTACCCAGTCTACCTAATAGATATTTTTCCAGGGAGGTAAATAAATCGCGCGGCAAGAAAGTTCTTTTTCTCTTGGATCATTAAATCTTTGATAATTTTGAGCCATACTTCAGCAGTCGCGTTACTGTATCAACGAAAATTACGGTCGCCGTATTTTAACTGCGATAAAGTGGTTAAATCGAATAAATAAGTAATATGTATTTCAGAAATTCCGGAAAATAGATCTTACTTTTGTTGCAGTCGTTATTTGATTTCCATACCTCCTTCGGAGAACTGAAAATATTGAAAAAGTAGCTATATATTTTGTAATGTATATTTCCATGGGGAGCTTTTAACTGCGAGACGAATTATCGCTCCTAACAAATTGTATCCATATAATTACCGGTACGAAATGTAAAAGTTACTCATATCGCTTTAATATTTACAGAACACCTTTTTCCGTGCATGTATGAATAAAATCATTATTCATTTCTGAGGCGCACCCACAGCACGGGTGTGTCCGTTTCATGCGAATGTGATTGGATACAATTATTTTTATGGTCAGCAGGCTATATATAAACAAACAGGAAACGAAGGAAAATTGGTTTTTTTATTGGAGTAAAAATATTTATTGTTGGCGAGTGTTGTTGTTTGATAAACAATATCAATATATTTACATACTGTCAGCACAAATGATCAAAAGGATTGGCTTAAAAACCGTGAATGAAGATATAACAAATTATTTTATTAAGTGTAAGCTGTAAAAAAGAAAAAAACGGTCAGAGAGAGACAGAAGAGGACAGTACTGAAAAAGAGTGCGAGAAGCATAAGAGTAGTGTACTATATTAATAAATAACGTTATTATAAACTATTATCAATATACGTTGCGATGTAAAATTTTATAAATTCGCCGTCGTAAATGTCAACGATAAAATCCCTGCGAGAGATATCGACGGGAGAGACGAGAACTATCTGGACACCCGAGCCCGTATTCAGAACTCGCTTTTAGTGCTAATGCAAACGATATACGAAATGTTTGCCTGATTAATTTTAATGCTAATGGCGCGCTTTTAAATTTCTTCTTAGTGACTTTTAACTACAAGCGACTCTGTTAGTGACCTTAAGAGCGAGTCGTGAATACGGCTTCTACCGAATGGAATATACCGGGATACCGCAGCCTCTTGTTTGGGGATAGCTATTGCCTCACTATATTTAGTGAAGATATCCTGAAATGTAAGTATTATATACTTGTTTCCAGATGCTGTCTCAGGCAACGGTCCTATCATATCGACCACCGCTTTTTCGAATGCCCTTTCAGATGTGTTCATTATGATCATGGGAATCCTTCCTTTTTTTCGCAACTTGTTCGTCTGACACTTAAGACACGCGAATATGTAATCTTCCAGTTCCTTTCGTATACCAGGCCAGTCGTATTTCGTACGAATTAGCTCCAGCGTCCTCTTGACGCCCTGATGACCTCCAGAAAGGGCACTCTGGTACTCTTTTATTATTTTTGTACGGTCTTCTACCGTGGGGCAGGTTACGCCGCTACCGTAGTTGCTCTCTTAGTTTCAACTGCTGTCCTATCCTTCGCTGTACAACGAATATTGACTCTGCTCTTCCTTTTTTACTTACGGATCTTCGCGCTATCTCTACCCCAACCGCACTGTTTCGCGACGGAGCATTTCGATCCTTTGGGTTTTTCCGTTTCCCTAGGCTGCCTTCGGCTCGGAGGCTTCCCTCGTCTTCTTCTGGGCCCTTGTCGTAGCGTAAATACGACTTAACGCGTTCCCGTTAGTATTACGTTTTTCCGGTCTCATACTCCACGTGAAACTCATGCTTCGATAATTTACTTCTCCATCTCGTGAATCGGGAGCCCGGATTTTTCACCCCGAAAAGTCAAATCAGCGTCTGATGATCAGTCACGACCTTGAACCCAGGGACGAGATATACGGCCGGAACTGTGCTATCGCCGCAAGTTATAATTTTGCTCCGATTTCGACTTATGCTCATTTCTTCCGACATTAGTCGAAGTTTAAACTCTGGTTATCCTATTTTAAAATTATATTAAAAAATTTAACCAGGTTTAAACAACCTCGGAGGAAACGGGCATTAAACGTATTAAACAATCAAATTTAAAAAATTTTTAGTTCAAAATTTAAGAAAATATAGTTTTCTGCATAACATATTGGATGTTTTACGTCAATTTTTATAAAATGTTCATGCAAGCTAAAACAGAAAATGTAACGCAATGGAATACGATCCTATTGTAGGGGGATGTTATATTTAGAATGTTTAGAAATGGAGTTCAAATATTCATGTCATTATAGATCATTGTCTTTAAAATTACATATGTCAACGGGTAAAAGCAAAATACGAGCACTTTATATGTATTATATAAATTATTTTATTCTTAAAAAATACATTATTTCTTAATTTTACGCATTTCTCACTGAACCTTTGACTATTTTAACATCGTCAATAGGGCGATCATTTTTATCAGTCTCCACTAGACCAATCCTCTTGACTATTGCCATTCCTGAATGTATTCGACCTGTTAGACAATCATTATAGTTAGTTATATGTACATAAAACTGGAAACTCTTTAAATACCAATATCTGCTTTACCAAAAATGGAATGCTTCCCATCAAGCCACTGCGTTGGAGCAAGTGTAATGAAAAATTGAGATCCATTAGTGTCTGGTCCAGAATTTGCCATTGACAGTATGCCAGCACCTAAAATAATTAAATATAGAATTTAAGTACTATGTAATTCTCTATTCAACGATACTATGTGTGAAATTAAATAATTTACCAGTGTGTTTTAAGTCGTCATGAATCTCGTCATCGAAGCATTCTCCATAAATAGACATACCACCTTTTCCTGTACCCGTAGGATCACCACCTATTAATAGAGAATTCAATTTTTATTAATAAAATAGTGATATCTAATCATGCAAAACAATTAATCATATAATATCCTACCTTGAATCATAAAGTCACGTATAATCCTATGAAACTTGGTACCATTGTAATAACCGCGTCTCACAAGTTCAGCAAAGTTTCTGCACGTGATTGGAGCATGCTTCCAATAAAGTTCAATCGTAATTTCACCCATCCTAGCACATATTGAAACAAATTAATATCAATGCACTTGCAAACGTAATATAACCTTCGTTTAGAGTTATAGAATAAAAACTTCACTCACGTAGTCTCTAAAGATACGAAAGGCGGTTGCCAATGTTTGTCAGGAATTCCTGAAATATTTGTTAGAGCCATTTTTTCACTTAAAAATTCGTTTCAAAATTGATACTGATTCCAAAGGCGGCATAACCTAGCAGAATCGCCACGGTATATTCGGTACTTATATTCGAAATTGTCAATCTTCACATGGTACCAATATAATAAAATAAAATTATACATCCATGCAAAAGAACGGAGCATAAGGAACATGAGGCAAATATGCCCAGACTTAAAGTTTTGATTGCGAAATTAATTATATCCAATGATCGGTGATTTTTATCGTTTTTTATCTAAATTTCTATGAGATAGCTATTTTTGTGATTACAAAGATAACGTAATCGTGTAACTGTAAAATCGCTATTAGTAGCACCTTATATAAACAGAGATCCCTTTCTGAGAAAATTCTTATACTTATTTTTATCTTTAACTGAAAAAATTTTCTATATAGAGTATAAACATAATATGTGCATAGAGTTAAACATAATGTACGAGGAGAACTAGATTCCTTGGCGATTTACAGCTGTTTCCGGCAATATACGCCATTATTGGCGGCTGTAGGCTGACATCAAAGACGCGTTGTGTTGGTTGCGTTCCACGATATCGCGATCCTCTTAGGCATATGGAGAATGTCGTAAAGAAAAATAGCCCGACCGTGTTCCGCGGTGATTTTTAAATGTGGTCTGTCGAATCAAAATCTGAGGCGCCTCTTTACAAATTGCAAAGGCTTTTGGCGCACGTATTAATAATAGTTGCCGGGAGGAGTTAACCTTAAAAAATATGTACTCACCCAGGGATTTGGGAAAGCCGGATTATATTAGTCTAAACATTCACGACACTGCATCATTTGCTCGAGGAACCTCACGCAGTCTCTGGAGGGTAAGAATATATATATATATATATATGATTTTCATGAAAAGATTGATGTTAAACATTTTTCTGTAAGACATTTTACACCTCACTGACTGTTAAACCTTGATTAAAAAGTGACTCTTTTTAATTATTCCTTCATTATGTTATTAAAACAAAATTTCACTTTTCCAGCAATGGAATCAACTATCTAGATTTCAGAGGAATATTTTGTACTTTGCTGTGATCACCGTCTTGCTTGTTATATTTTACCTTTTGCCTGGTGAAACAAAGAATACTATTTTAGTAAATGATAATGATTATGGAAATGTTAAGGTGATACAGGATACTCCGAAACATGATAAGGTATTTAAAAAAAAAACATGTAAATATGATTTATATTACATATAAGTTTATTTATACAAAAATATTTTTTTATTTTTGTAGTTGGTTGAGGAATTGGTAGTGGATAATGTCGAGCAGGGTGGCGGGGCTGATGGTGGGGAGGTAATAGAGGAACCAGAATTCCAACCAGAAAACAATCAGATTGACGATGACCAGATAGGTGAACCACCGCAACCTAAGCCTAATCCCCTTAAGTTTGATGGTAAATTTATTTTGCAATCTATGTTGGAAAAGTTACGTACATATATATCTAAATTCATTGTATCGGTTAAACAGGTCCACAAAATGACAGGCAAAGGGAAGTGATAAAAGCATTTAAACATTCGTGGTATGGATATAAAAAATATGCTTGGGGTCATGATAATATTAAACCAGTATCAGCAGGGCATCACGAATGGTTTGGCTTGGGACTGACTATAGTTGATGCTTTGGATACAATGTACATAATGGGTTTGAATGATGGTACGCGTACAAATTAATAAGAATTATATAAACAAACTACAATCCATCATTTACATTTATTTCAGAGTTAAAACAATTTCTTCTTTTCAGAATTCGCGGAAGCTCGAGCATGGGTGGAAAATAGTTTACAGTTTACTCATGACCGTGATGTAAATTTGTTTGAAGTTACCATAAGAGTACTCGGTGGATTATTAGCAGCTTATCACCTCTCAGGCGACAAAATCTTTCTCGATAAGGCTGTAAGTCAAGGCCTTAACTTCCGAACCATAAGCCATATGTTACCATGGTTCAGTTGCTCCCCATAATCAAGTAATAAATAAAATTTTATTTTTAATTTGAATAATTTAAGACTGATCTGGGTGATCGTATGATGCCAGCCTTCTCAACGAGATCCAGTGTTCCATTCTCAGATGTTAATCTAGGCACTAAGAGTGCACACAGTCCAAAATGGGGTCCTGATAGCAGCACCAGTGAAGTAACATCTATACAATTGGAATTCCGTGACCTTAGTCGTAGCACTGGCCAGCCGAGATTTGAGGTACTAATTCTATACATTATATGAGTGAGATCCCATGAACCGTCTTTCACATTTAATTTCAGACAGCAGTAGCAAAAGTTTCGGAACACGTTCATCAGCTAGAGAAATACGATGGTTTAGTACCAATCTTCATTAATGCAAATACTGGTTTGTTCAGAGAGTACGCAACAATAACACTTGGAGCACGAGGTGATAGTTACTATGAATACCTATTGAAGCAATGGTTACAGACTGGAAAGACTATTGATTAGTACGTGCAATACTTCTCCTATTATCCAATTGTATGAATGTGTGGTTTAACTATATTATTCTTCTTTAGTTTACGTGATGACTATTTGCTGGGTATTACGGGGACTCAAAAACATCTCGTGCGGCGTACAGCAGTTAATCAGTACTTATTTATAGCGGAACTTATAGGAGCGTCAAAAGACATGAAACCGAAAATGGTAACCATTCTTATCAGTCATTTTAATTGATAAATTTTGAATGTCATTGCAATTCATATACATTGAGAAATTATGTTTTACAGGATCATTTAACTTGTTATCTGGGAGGGACGCTGGCTTTAGGTGTCCATCATGGATTGCCATCGGATCACATGGATCTGGCTCAAGAACTTGTTAAAACTTGTTATCAGACATATGCGATCCAACCCACCTTCCTTGCTCCTGAAATTACGTACTTTAACGTTCAAGTAAGTAATTTTTATTTGAAAGATAATGAAAAATTGTATCGTGTTAAACTTCTATAATAAAAAAAAAAACATGTATTTCGTCTACAGAAATTGGAAGATGAGAATCATATGGATATGTACGTGAAGTCAAATGACGCGCACAATCTTTTGCGTCCTGAATTTCTAGAAAGTCTTTTCTATATGTGGTATTTTACTGGAAACAAGACTTATCAAAACTGGGGCTGGCAGATATTCCAGGTATTGTACCTATACTTGAAGTAATATCAAATAGAAATTTTTTTTCCTATGAGACGACAGTTAATGCTTCAATACGTTTTTGCCCCTAGGCTTTCGAAAACTATACCAAAGTACCAAATGGATATACCAGCATCGGTAATGTTCGCAATGCGCATAACACACGACCGCGAGACATGACCGAGAGCTTTTGGTTTGGTGAGACACTGAAATATTTATACTTATTATTTGATGACACGAGACAATTAATCAATTTAGATAGATGGATCTTTAATTCGGAAGGTCATCCATTACCCATTTATGAGTCATAAAATTTAATGTGCTCACAATCTATATGAAACTCAACACAAAAGTTTATAATCTGAGTATTCTTACTCAAGCAAACTTCATATTGTCCACGCGCCCTAAATTTTTCTACGAAATAGCAATTATATTACGGCTTCCCGATTTATTATCAATCCAAAACAGGATTATTTCCAGTCGGACTGTAGTTGCAGCAGAATAATTGTACATTTGCTATTTTACAAACTGCAAACATTTTTAAGCACAGTTTGTGATATGGTACTTATTTCCATTATTGTAATTGTTACTCGCGACGTTAACGCAAGTGATTTATAAGGGATGATAAAAGAAAATAACGAATAGATTTATTGAAATATCACAATGAGAGTAGAGTCGTGTATTGTGATCTCCTATAATGAACGTTTATGGTTATTTAATGAGAAGCTGTTGTGCGGACAGGATGTATTATACTCGTTATCATTAGGGGGGGGGGAAAAGATGAAAATTTTCTAGTCGTCAACTACTAATCTATATCGTCCTAGATATTCACAAGAATTATTGTTTTCTCTTATTTCTCAAACAAAGCAAGCAACTGTCAGGATCAACTGTCTTTGCTAAGTATCCATTATGAGTGCAATGATGATAGAAATAGAAAAGTCTGTCCTTACAAATTATTTCACTGCGATAGAACAAAGGAATCTTTTTTGAACAAATTATTATTTCCCCAGAGGACTGTCTTATGTAATCGATATCCATCATCATGTATCATTATGATGTTCCCTTCGTTGTTCCAACGAATTAGTTATAGTTTAATCTCAAACAATTGACAGTTGATATATCATATAAAATATACAATCTAGGGAGTGTGTGATCTTATATGTTGTGTGAATTCCTCTCAGTGATTTTATTTTGTAAAGTCAAGTTCAGAAAAAGCAAGATGAAAGATTTGAGATATGACAGATGTGATTTTCAATATTTAGCAATAATTGAGCTGATGAACATAAATTCTGAAAATAAATGGATCGAAATCATGTAATAGATAATTAAGCAAATATTAATATCGTTAGACTACTGTCCGCTATAAAAAAATCACTCAGAGCGAATAAACCTTTTGCTTAAAGTCGATCAGTGATCACGGTGACACTTAAATTACCAACATAATTTGTAAATTGTATTATTACTCGTTTTGTCTGTAAATAACAGTAAATCTTAAAAATATATATTATTACATGTGATGTGGAAGACTTTGAGACGTGGCTTTGAGCTCCCTTACATTCACTACTTTGTCTGATATACAAGATGGTACAACTAAAAACGCACCAACTGAAAGGTTGGTTCTACCATAGAAAGCAAATGAACAGACTAGCTTCACAAGTTGATGGGGTTAGCCTGGGCAACCCTATAGATCCGAAAGTCTATATAAATAAACTAACCTAATTGTAAACTGCTGTCAACCATGTCTCAATGGCTCATATAAATTTTCGGTATGTGAAGAAAAATAAATACGTAGCATTCGAAGTAAAACAGAATTGCACTTTTAATTAATTTCTCAATCTCCGTACACTCACGACAAAGATATATCTTACCTCGAATATCTCCTTGGTCTAAAAAATCCCAACGTTCATGGAAATTGTAAGATATTTATTTATGTATAAATTCGCCCATAAAAAAACCTATCACTTGTGTAAATACATTATTAAATGTACGTCGTCCTCGCCGCTGCATTCTCTTACAGCATCCCAAGGAAGACTACGAATGTAATTCACATCTGCAACGCGTAATTTTTCTATTGACCGGGGGAATAATTGAGTCAACAATATTTAATTTCCTCCTATTTCATTACCACGTGCACATAGCATATTCTGTCTTTATCAAAGTCATTAGGTCACGATATGCAAAGCATATGGAGCCAGCTGTTGTAATGAGTTATACGTATGGTACAGTGTCTAAATCATTACACGTACCAATTCTGGATCAGTTCTATCGATGAGGATTTACGAAATTTTGTATATTAACTTATCCTTATCTCTGTTAACATATTTTCTCCTAGCTGTTCACCATGCAAAGACTTGTACAGTGTTAAGGCACTCAGGAGCCACCAGCTGCTTACTGTACAAATTTATCATAAAACTTAAGTACCACTTATAATAAATGTAAAAGTATCGAAATACAATTACCGAATTAACCTCTCTCGTATGTTATCAAGCGGAAGCAAAACTTTATGTAAAGTCCCAGTAACTGATCCTTAGAGAAAGTAGTTACGTGTAATTGACGCAACGAGCATATGAGACTGACTGCTCGTACAAGCGATTATACTAATGTCTTTTTATCTCTATTAGACAGGCGAGTACTTATCCAGTGTTAGTACCCTGGAGTGTTTGCTATTAATAAATTATCCTAGAGATCATTACTTCCCCGGCGATGGAATGCGAGCGAGAATTTACGTAATAACAATTGTTCAGATTCGAAATTGAAAACCAAGTAACGCTGTGGCTCGTCTATTCTCTGGAATATGAAACATGAGAAAAAAAACTTGTAGATAAACAAGACTTAATGATAGCTCGAGATAGCTATACGTTCTAATCCTAAATCTAATACCTCTTACAATAGCGTTGGTCCCTAATGCCAAATCCACATGCTCATTGCCCTGGGTACCTTTTCAAGGGCTGAAGAAATATTTTTCAAAACATTTCCACTTGCTCTCCGAATCGCCTTCCTACTAATTCTATACTCAATCTTCAAGGACAAGAATTATATATTGAAGTCCAATAATTCTGCACGGTAGACACTGTAACTCTATGCGAGAACCGTGTACGAACGGTTGACTTAGCGAAAATAAAATCCTTGATAATCACAGCTACCAATGCCAATATTAATTTATTAACAATATACGTGTGTACCTATATATATATATATATCTCATCATTTATTAAGTCCAAGTAGTATCAGACTCCGAGTGCGCGCACTCACTTAATTCAATAGACAAAACGCACCCTGCACAAGTGCTTGACCCCCTCGTCTCAGAGTATCGTGCACTCGCAGCACTGTTGCGTAAAGTACAGGCACTTTATGACGCAGGGATCGTCATCGACGTCGTGAACGAGCTGTTTGCCGTCGGCGACGTCGTAATAGTCAGCCCCGTTCTTCTCGATCGGAGGCTTCGGTTCAGGAACCGGTAGAGTCTTGTGAATAATCGGCACGGCCTCCTCGATGTCCTCGACGTCTACGTCGGGACGCGTCGGCTTCTGTATCGAAGGTATCGGAGTTATTTTTCCATTGTGAACGTCGTTCGGCGTCTCGAATCCCGACGAGGGTAAGGAAGCTTGCAAGGGCGGCGGCGAGTCTCCAGACATCAAGACACTGAAACATCAATAATTTATTTATGTTAATACGAACCTTCGTATCCATGATGGCATTTTGATTGACAATCAAGACATTTATTTTTCCCGTCTTCCAATTGAATTCTAGTCTGGATATACTGTATAGGCAAGCTATGACAATTATGCATCCTATTCGATCTCGCAGCCCTCGGCAGCTTCTCGTTGCCCAAGATGAGATCAAAGCAGTCGCAATCTCTACGATGCAGTCCATTCTATATTAAGTAAAATTGATAAATGATATTCAGCGGCTTCGCCTATCTTGCTACACGGTTTGCTAAGATGGCGATATACGTTCTCGCTGTCTAGGCCTGGGTTATTTAATACCCACTGTGTCCACTTTTAAATACGTTACTCGACACTGAGCTAGGTATTATATTCTTCAGCTAGTGTGTACTACGAAATGGGTGGGTTGGTATTCCTGATTGCATTTAAATCGATCAATTCTAAACTGGCTGACGATACAGTCTATACTGTCACTTACAGATAAGATTAATAAATTGATACATACAGTGCGAACGTAAGACAGATAAAATGTATCGAGATGTATTTTGACATTTGAGAATATTTGACACCATGATGGTTCGCATATATGACATTTGTGGCAAGATTGCTTATCTCATTTCGACGACGAATTCATAAGTATCCGATGTCTCTGATAGGTATAATATATATGTACGAATTTACGTTGCGGGTGAAAAAAAAAAGATGGAGCCTTTTGACTCTTGCAGAATTTCTTTCAAATTTAAATGACGTAAGAACGGCTCGATGCAATTTTTTTTTACAATTCCTATCAATATACTTTATTTATAGTTTATGCAGATCGTTAATTTCTGTCTTATCGTTATATAAGGATTTGTCGAATTTTCTTTTAATTACTTTTTCGAGTCATTCGTTTTTAACCGTAATACAGTGATATCGAAGAGAATTAATTCTCACGTGGAATGAACGTGGCATTTGGTTCTTAAGTACCAATAAACTTATCTAGGTCGTTGAGCTGGTTGACTTTGTTAATTTTAGACTAATTGAAGTACGTGAGGAGCGACAGGTTCATTTAAATACACTGTACGCGGTATATCAGTTGTATGTACAAGTAGTTGGATATCAGTCTGGGCTCTGATAAAGAGTATATAACATTAATGAGTTATCAGTATACTAAATTAAGCCATAAGGTAAATTCCTCACGAGCAAGCCTCTGTGTATATACCGGGTGACAGTTTGCGTAAAGTGAATTTAATGAAATAGATAAAACCGTTGAAAATCGTCGCGCTCCAGTTTCAAGACGCCTCGAGCGCGACAGTATTGAACAAAAAAAAAATTGGCTCTCTAACCCTTTTCGTCCGGTCCCAAGTCACAGGATATTAAGCCATACTGATTTCAGCCACGAAAGGATGAGCAGACTTCGGCGAACGGTTAAGAGAAGCAGATAAAAAAAAATGAAAGGAAACGAGAAACCCTCACGATTTACGAGGATCCAGAGTGTAATTTCAAGGAGGAAGGAGACTATGTAAATTATTTGTACCCTGCAATCTACTAGGGATGAGACGTACCATGTAACGGTCTTGATGGGGTACATCCTGGCTTCCTCCTCCTTCGTCAAGGTCGGATAATACATCTTGTGAATACGTAAGTATCACCCGTAGCGATATACCCTGTGACAGTCAGGTCACTGTAGCCAATACGAAAGAGTAAAAAAAAATTTGGAAATTCTTTTATCCCCAGAGTTCGCAGAAGATCGTTCCCACGTGGAAAGGACAGGAGAGAAGCAAGATGCAGATTCGTCGTTATCAGTCGCCGTGACGAAAACGTAACGTGAACGTATCACCACTGAGACACAAGACGTTTCACATCATCAGGTTTTCAGCGTTGTCAGCGAGAATCATCCCAAGAGGTGTCTGTTGTGACGATTCGCTGATCTTCAAGGGAAGCCTGACGTCAGTGTTAATGATCCTGCGACTGGGTCAATAATCGCTTCGAATATTCGGCACACCCTCAATGATAATCGAAGCGTATCGATTCGCCTTGATAAGAAGACCAGGAAGATTAATCGGTGCAAGAAATCCACCGGTGCACACGTCTCGTCCACCACTCACCATGTACACGTTTGCTTTTCAATCGCGAGAGAGTGTTTAATAGAAAATACATCTTGCATACGTAGCGACGTCGACATCGTTAAAGGGTTAAAGTTCCCAGCCATCTGACATTGTGTCTTCGGTGGGGGCTAATGGACAGGAGCAAATCTCACGGATTACGTATGAATGATGCACTGCTGTAGTTTCAATGAAGAATCTCGACACTGTTTTTAAATACTTTGAGTTCTCGAGCGAGACGCTTAAGAGAGAGATTTCCTATAGTTATCTCTGTTCTTAGGAATTTTACAAACATTAAGATACACGAGAGCACGGGTGACGTGATGTATATCGCGCGTTGGGTTAACAGTGAATTATCACCGTTTTATTTGATTTGTCAGCGCGCGATTCACACTACCGATTATTTACAAGTATTGTGTAATCCTGGCAAAGTAAGCGCACTTGAACACGAATGGGAAACGAGAGGCTCTTCCCGGCGTGGGAGTCGAGTGAGAATAAGTAACGCTCGTGTATTTCGTGGAGGAATCGAGCACGCGACTATCGAAAACCTATACCGGGGAACCGGCGTGCGTTCCGTAGATTGCATTTGACTGGGAGGGTGAGAATGCAGCTGCTCCCGAACTTCCCTTTTCTGCGCCCCACGTACATAGAACGATTGGACGAAATCCACGAGGTGTATTACGGCAGCTTCTATGTCGCTTACTGATTTCTAATGGAAACTCCAGTGAAAGCGGGCCCGATCGATATTTTCACTGGAATTACGATTTTTCAAGTGTTGCCGCAATTATCGCTTCTCGCTGAAACTGAATCAGGTTTATCCGCCATGTTATTTAGAATAAGACAGTCTACTTTTTTTTTGTACCTCGAAAGGACTTTTTTTACCGTTTACGCGCGAGTTACCCGTTACGGAGTGCACCTATCCAGGTTGACAAATTTCTTAAGACAGTGCACAAGCAGTAGCCGAGTAATTAACTTTTGCAACGGCGATACAAGACAGTACAAGGAACCGTGGAACTTCTTCACTTTGTATATTCGATATGAATACTTCACTCTCCCGTATCAAATAACGTTAACCGAAGAGTAAGAAAACTGTCGTTACTAGAAAAATGATAGCTCGATAATTGATTATGGAGCTATTGATCACGTATGTTTGCTGATATTAAAGATTAGCTCATAAATTTTTACATTTCGTAAGATAAGGATACTTCGGTATAGCCATCGAATAATAAAAATCCAATGTACACGATTTTAGTGTCACGTGTAAGATCGAATTACATGCTTCTATTTAATTTCGTTCCGAATGCATATTTTTTATTTCAATTTTTAATTACAGACAAGGTCATCCCACTTTCTCTGTAAGCTGACACTAAAATGACGAACACACGGAGCCGGTCGTGCAACGGCCGCGGTTGCCGTTAAACTGTTGATCCTACCCTCTGACACTTTTCACGTGGAGACGAATTTCCAAGCCGGAGGGAGTCAGGTATGCGAGTTGGCTGCCAGTAAGAGGCGTAGGCGCTCAAGAATCGCTCTGTGGTCGGACCAATCAGAATTGGAGAGCTTGAACGTAATAAATATACGTTACGTTCCTTCCGTCCTTTTCTTATGAAAATACACGTTACGTTCGATTGGAAGAACAGTAGCGGGTCGATGAAATGCATTATAAGAGAATGAAGAATCCTCGTGCATAGAGCTTGGAGAATATTCACGCGACGATCACTTTCGCCGGGAACTCGTCGAAACGCTTCGATGGAACGTAGAAGCGTGCGTCGTGTTTCCCACGGTTAAGCAGGTAACTTAAAATTTTACAGCACTGTCTGGCGGATAAATCGTCTTAAAGGACGATAACCTTAAGGAATCTAAGGACATAAAGCTATGCTGTTACAGGGTTAATCTGGACCAATGGTAAACTTTAAACAGCCGCAGTAAACTTTACGCGCGAGACGGAAATTAATCGAAGTAAAAAGAACTGCAAGAGTCTGGAATTTTCAACAGTTGGTATTGCAGGAAACGACCCTAAATGTACGACCAGTTCAAGCTCTCCAGGCCCTATTCAACACCAGTGTATTTTTCAGTCACGTACAGCAAGGGCATCTATCCTCAATTGTTACTGAACACTACTGTGGGAAAGAAACAGAATATACTGTGCAAGTATTTAAGGAAAGTTTCTACTAAGTTTCACCCACAATCCCGTCTGACGTAAACGTAGATACTGATTAATGCATATCCTGATTACTTCGTAGACGCCTCGAGCAATTAAATTAGTTTATTTTACTTTTCCAGTGCCTTGAAGCTTATAGGTAATTTTTACAAGTATAGGCAGTTACAGGAGGATATTAAGTGGGACCAATTGCTAAGGTAGATATTTGGTATTTATTGAGGTTCGACGTTGTTTTTTGAAGTAACTATTTTTTTTTTTTTTCGTTGTTAACAGCTGAGCGACAAGACGATCCGGGAGAGATCAAGATGAAGAAGACCATGAAGAAGACATACTCGTTATCATCCTCGCTACGCTACCGACTAATGGTAGCTGGACAAGAGCCTTAATGGCAAATTACTCGTGACACAATTAACTAAGGTGCTGCGTTGCAGCTAAGACTTTAGCACAGCTTGCGAAGGCTGCAGCGTTGAGTGCGCTTTAAAAAATTAGTAGCAAATTCTTTCGCATTACTAGCTTGGCTCTGGGCTATCAATATTCGTGTGTATATATATATATATATATGTACACACACAAGCGTGTCATTTCTTTACTGACTAGCAGCAAGAAGGCATGCGTGACTACACGGGTATTACTGCATAGTAAAATCTTACTGTATCTAACTTGCAGTACTGTAAGATGCCATGGGAATGGCAGAAGAAAATTGTACTTGATAGTATTAAGTTATTCCGAGCGTAAGACGATAGTTTCAGGATTTAATTATTTTTTGCTACACTAACGTTTCATCGCGTAGAAAGGTCAGGCTCGGTTACATATATTTAAATGATTGGCGCATTAAAAATGAAATGTTAGTGCGGAAGTAAGCATAGAAATGTGGCCAAGGAAATCTATACTGTATACGAATTAAGAATTAGTAAATTATTAATGAACACTATATTCTAATCAATGTTACTCTTGCACTCAACCGCAGGGAGTTATACGTATCTATTGCATTTGGAGTAAGATAATCCAATCATCTCGAATACTCGGTATTCGCGATATACCTGCACTCGATATGAAGCACACGTTGTTATTATTACACTGTAACGTACCCCAGGAAATAAGCAAGTGACATGTTTTGCTACTTCACAAATATGTTTGAATTTCGACACAGTGAAAAAGAATATATTCCGTACGTCTGATCTGTTCTGTTAACTAGACAAGAGTCATCAGGATTTGACAAAACGAAGAACCCCTCACCCACCTATCTGGGTAATAATTTACAGCCGAAGCGTATAAACGTCTATATTTTAAATCTGTGACTGGAGTCACATCGTTCTGTTAATGTTTATAGACGATCTGAACAAAAATTTATTTATATTTTAGTTTATTTAAATTATTTAGGAATACTGCAGCCTCGTGGTTTAACAGTAAACTTCAAGATCGAGATTGACTATAATATTGCATTATATTACTGTCCACTTTAGACTGGATGGTATAGTTTACGAAAAGCAGATCCAGTATTCGTACGTACAAGATAAATACCTTGTTGCCATCTATCGGCGTGCTGTGCAATTAATTAGTGGCAGGGCATCATAAAATCTATGAACGGTAATCAACGTACGACAAGTATCAAGGTAACTGATCGTTCTCATTGACACAGTTGTCAGAAAGTTGTTTCAATTGGCTCATTCAAATTGAATTTCGTAAACTAAGAAGCACGAGAGTCTTGCGACGGCAGAAATTGAAAACGTTAAATCAAAATTCATGAAAGCCATATGGGGACCATAACCATAAATATCTGACTGATAACAAGTTACCAGAATAAGATCGACTTACTTGTACTCCCCGCGCTGCGGTAGTGGATTTTGAAACCGCATTGTTCAGGCACTTGAGTTAACTGGGAAATTTATACCTCAAATGTACCTCAAATAAACGCGACCGACTATAAATACAACATTGAGAACACGACTCATCGCTTCGAAGTGCAAAAGCCAACTGAGACAAATGACGCGCTGTACAGGTGAAAATAAATGGTTATAATCAACTCACCAATTCCCATTACGCGTACCCTAAGAAATCCTGGTCCGATTTTGTCAACAGGCATGCAAATTGTATAGAAAAAAAAGAGCATTAGATAAAAATATATCAAAAAGGAATAATCGTGTTTAGAAAAGCCACCAAAAAGCAAGAAATTTAATTGCCTATAAAACAGATAGATCGCGCTTAATACGACAGTTATTCGTTTGTTAAAATTTCGACTATCCAAGGTCGTTAGATTGTACAGACCAATGGCGGCAGCTTGAAATTTTCCAGGGATACACTTAACCGACTAGGACGAAAAGTTCATAAAAAGAAATTACAGAAACACGATAATCTTGCATTGTTGTGAATATCGTGCGTATCGATTTTGCTTTTTGTCAGGCGACTAGAAGAAATGGAAGTGAAATAGAAGGAAAAAACGCATCGTGGATTCCACGCTTAGATTCGACAGACGGTAAACGTGCTTTTATCAGACAAACGGTAGAGGCAAACGAAACATGCTTCCATTCTCTCAATGAAAGAATAAATTGTCGACTCACAATGATCGACGCTGTCGACCGTAACAATTCGTCACGTTGACGATCCGTCCGGTATGGAGGTGTGCAAGCGCACGTTTGAGTCTATGCTAATGGAGGGTGTAGCGGGAGAGAATGATGATACACGAATCATGGTTAACGTTCGCGAAGCTTCGTCGTACTGAATTAGAAGTCGAGTTAGATGAGATTCTACATGGGGAGGGGTACTTTAATTTAATTGATTAGAGTAATCGTCGGAATACCACGCATCGCTAGTGTGGTTACCTGATTATAACCATCCAGTGAATACGGGTCGAGGCTAAAATCGGTCTACGCCTCTGCTATCCACGAACCCATTTAAATTTTATGCTAACCACATCTACCTGTATATTCTATTTCTGGTATCGTAGCATTACGTCAAAGAAGAACTATATAATGCTACGGTGTATTCGATAATACCATGTTACATACGATTTATGGTATATAGGAAGACGCTATAAAAAAATTATAATGAATTCGACTGATGATAAATAACAGAAGAAAAATTATTTTTGATGAAAATGATCTAGAAGGTGATTTTAACTATTGCGCAGTGTCCGAGGTCAGAGGTTAACTTTAACCGTTTCAAGGTTGCTGACGCAAGAATACCGACAATAGAAGGCGCAGAGTCCCATATATTCTGGTATGCTTAAAAAAGAAATATTACAACCGATATCTCATCAGTGGATGGTAATGGTTCGTCGATTTCTGCCGAACTAAATCGGCCAGTACCTACCGAGTCGAATTACGACGAGACAGCGTAGCCATTACTCGCAAAGGTTTCAGGTTAGGTTTACGAAGCAAAGACGATCGTCCCTTCTCTCTAGAGAGAAATAAGAGGAAAGGAGAAAAGAGAAACCGCGCGGGCTTGGCTGTTCTTTCGAACCACTGCGCAATAAATTACCATTCCCTCACGCTCGGACGTTTAGGTGGTAAAGCAGCCAAGACTGGCCATCTTGGGTAACTCACCCTTCGTGATGATGATGATGATGGTTCCTCTTCTTAGGGAAGAAGACCCAGGCTCGCACGTGATGTTTCTTTTTGCTGGACTCCTTTTTAGGTCTTCCAAAATTGTGTCTACCGCCGCGCCCACCACTACGCGACCTGGAGAACATCTTGACCCGGATTCCTCGTGGTTTAACTTTTTCTTATCTGGATGAGAATTTTATCACCACTGGATCATCCTGTGATATTATCGTCAATTAATGACACCGGTTCATTGGAAGGTTCGTTGACGTAGGAAAGAGCCCTTTCGACACAATGACCAGATTGTCAGTTCGTGTACAAAGCCAGTATTGTCTTTGAGTTGAGACTCAAGCCCAGCTTAAGGTAGAATAAAGAGAATGTTACAGTCCTATTGTATGAGGTAGACAGTGCCAAGTTCATGCGGTCGACAATCTGTCATTGAGGTTTAACTTCACTCACTGAATTGAGGCAACGTTCATGCTCCAAGAATCCAATATGGTAGTCCTGTTGAACTCCGATGAACTCTTACTGCCGAAAAACCCGTCTCTCCGGAACACCTTGGCGGGACGCAAAAGAGAAGGGATTCCTGCCAAGAAGGGACTTCGACAGCGAAAGCGAATCGATGAATATCCTAAGAAAGCAGTAACTCGGTAGTTCTTACGCTACGCACGTTATGCACTAGGGATCGCATCTGTCCAACAGCTGTTGACCATATAAGTACCACTGACAACACTAGCTGATTGTACAAGAATTTTCTCAATATTAAGGGGTGCAGATACGGCAGCTAAATTTCTCGCGTATATGGCGCCTCTCCTTGAAGGTTATGTGACTTTTTATCTGGGGACGAGTATTTCTCAAACGTACAAGAAAAAGATCTTGCGAGAGACCTTAAACAGGTCCTGGCGCGAGTAGTCGCTAAGCGACATGCCATAAAGCCAAGATTAGATATATAATTTCATTCTTCTCAAGATCTTCAGAGGTGACTACGTGCTTTATTGCACCACCCACGTTACGATGTACAATCTGAATTTCTGACTTGAGATTTATGTATGTCCGCGTAAAATTGAATGCCAATAATCTAAGGGCGTAGGCGACCTTTTATTATTTTTTATATAAAATAGTTGCGTACAGAACAATTTTGTCCCGCAACAAAGTTGAGCAATGAACAGCGACTGATAATACGAGTCAGGTTTTACTCTATTTACAACGGATCCCACGCGTCGTCAATGACACTATAATTAGCCGTGTCAAACTTGGCGAATAGTCAAGAAAAAACGCATCACTGTCCATAAGAATCTCGTGAATTATGGCCCCGTGAAATGCATTGCCAAGCGAGAGGTGCGGTTATCGATAAATTTCAATACTTCGAAGACCGTGAGAAGCGTTCAAAGAATTTCATTCGCGAATTGCCTCCATCATAAAATTAAACAATGTAAGCATAGAGAATTTTTGATTCAATGCTAAGCTTATCGAACGTGGTTTAAATATTTTTCTTCGTAGCCACCTAATTATCTGTACGTCAAAGTTCGTTACCCACATCGATCAGTACTTGACGATTAATCGAATGCTGGGATGCGCACAGCGTACTGTGCACTGTAACTATATTTCCTGAAGACTGGGTCATAAATTGTATGTAGTAGAAGCATAAAGAATCTTCCCGAGGTCTCGACAAAATTCCCATAAAGAAATTAAATTGTGTCAGAAGGAATCAGCAGGCGAGACACGCTTTGATTTATCACGTGCGTATACGTTCGGTGCTACGTGAAAACTCGCCCAGAGTAGGTTTCTACTTTTTTCCAGTGCGTTCGCCATAACGGTATACCGCTGACCATGCTTGGATATTCTTAACACCCTGTATGATATCTGCGTCATCGAGAATCGTGAGCACGACGTTAGCGGTTCCACAGTTATGAACATCGAATGACAAACCACACGTACGCGTCCAGGAAGGAAAAAAGGGATTCTCCAAAATACTATTATAAACGAATGCTGTTACGCTATAGACGGAAAAGCCATTACTTATCGCTAGTGTACGTATGTATGTCGTTTCACGAAAACTAACCACGAATCGTTACCTCTTGATTGGACGTACCAGTAAGATTAAATATCTAATCCAATCTTACGATTCCTGTGTGTTCCGACAAGTGGCGAGGAATTCCCAGGGAACGTTAACACGAACCATGCGTGTAGGACGCAAAGAAATGGCACTTGAGAAACGGAGGAAGACAGAAAAAAAATGTGAACAACCAACGGAGCAAACACTCTCGCGTAAACATTCGCGTATACTGAGCAACCCGTAGCTGCTCTCGACCCACGTTCTCTCTGACGATGTCTAAGCGTTCCAATTACATGAAGCGCAGCATAGTCTATGCAACCAGTATACCACAAGCGGCGATGGAGAGCGGCGACAAGCACGAAGGAACGTGGTGGAATGGAACCAAGTATATTTTTCAAAGTCAACGCGGTAATCCCACTATTGTTTCTTCAAATTGAATACACTACATCTGTATCGCATATGCATTTTATTATCGTGACTCTTTTTATATAATCAAAATATCGCTTCAGATACTCTATACATTTTTTCAGTATTTTCATTGGTTTCCGAAGAAATCCGTTGATACACGTAGTGACGCGTGAAACAGGTTTTCAATGTTTAATCCGACTCGACTGTCTCGTGAGAACTTTGAAAAATGAAGCTGGTCCTGGCCTCTCGTGCTAACAGAGACATTATTTACTTTAGACGTCGTCCTTTTCAAAGAATTTTAGTCATGTCGCAAGCTATGACACCTATACTGTGCGTATATAATGTTTTATTCTATAACGTACAAGGAGTCGAGTCCTTTTCGAGATCATATAGTGTATACGAAGTTATAATATCCTATATAAATATCAAACTACTCTGGTTACACGTGTTTCTGTATATAAATCCCACAGGTGCATCAGGTTATCATCTGTATCGCGTAGAGCCAGATTAGATATCATCCAGTACCCGTCTCTATATTCGTACAATTCTTTCGCAGACTTCTGTGGCCTTCTCGAACGCACGTGATTGTTTCCAATTGACAAGGTGGCAGGATTTTCGCAGTTGTCAAGTTCAAACTGTTTCAGAGGTTCTCATGCCGACCATGGTAACTCCAACAGACGTGGACGCTTCTCTGACGTATAGCGAACAAAGGAATTGCTGCTTCCACGCATTCGCGTTCCGTGAATGGTGTAAAAATGTGCATACAGGAAGCCTTTCCGTGTATCAGGATATCCTTGAAGCTTTTATGGGGCCGTAAAGGATTCCTGGTCTGACGTTGTTCAGCAAGTTCGCAACGTGCCAAGGTCAAGGACAACAGCATGCTCGTCGGGTAACCCTTACCAAGTCTGACCTCTGCCCATTCCCTTCCATTTACATTACCATTTACTATAGCTGATCGACAAGTTACGCCGCGTATCTCTTAACACGATGTACAGACAGGCAGTGCGTAAGCAACTTGAACAGTGAAGAGTTTACTAGAGTGGGCAGTGCTCAATTGAGCCACTGGATAACTTCAATTTGTTCGACCGGAAACAAAAGGCAGAGACGCTGGGGGAGCAATATTAGACCTTACTCAAGTCTCTTGAGGGTTCGTGCTCTGCTCAAGTCTTTTTCCGCCTGTTCATGATGCAAGGCATCATCCATTTATATTCATTCAAAGAGTCATTCCAGGCTCTCCATCATACCTGAGCCTAGATCTATAGACATTGCTGAACAATAGATACAAGAACAGATTTGTTTCATCGCTGAGGAATGAACTAAGGGCTCTATAGAAATCGTGCACAGACATGGACTCGCAGTGTTCTTCAATAATTTCTGAAGTCTAATCGCTCGTCGATTTCGATTTGGAATTCCAACTAGACATAGGTCATTGCTGTTTCACGATTGGCATTGTTGAAAGACCTTGTAGAACACTTACGATTGACATGCCTGCCTTGCAAATACGTGAAAGTTAATTACAATCTTAGGAAGTTATAGGTCGATTATGAGGTTATCCGAATCAGGTCGATGTTACAGTTTCATTTGGAGAAGGAAAGAAGGCCGATTGAAAATTTCACGATTGATTACGCTGAGAAATACGAGGAGCATGGTCTGCGTCATAGAAAGGCCAATTCTAATATAACAGTTTTTTAAATTAATTTGTAATTTTTTAACCGTCTTCTTATTTCGTCTGCTTAAAAGAATACAAGAAATTGTTATCTAGAAAGAATTGATGATCATACGAAAAAAGTGTCCTCGATGCTTAACTAGAGCCTCTTTTTAAGGTTATCCAATAACCGGTTATCCAATAAAATAAATCAAAACCCATACTCGTAGTCTCTTGAAGAATATTTCGGTATAAATTAAAATCGTAAGCTACTATATCACTGTGGGATAGACGCCATATTTTTTGGACTACCAATTTCTGCATTCATTAAACTCTACTAGCCTTCACGATCGAATTCGTGCTAAACGAAACTCCATTATTTGTTCACACAGCGACTAGAGAAAACACCCCCAAAAAAGAGCTTCGACTCATGCGCCATAATACTGTTTGTATTACGCGCGCGGAAACGACCATGGCCTCCTTTTGATATACACAGTTCAATTATCATTGTAAAAACTAGACGTCAATCTAGTGATCCATAAAGTCGTGCTATCTGCTCAGATTAAACAGGAAGTTTGCTCTACTCGTCATATGCTCTTTTGTTCGTCACTAAAAGAAATTCGAATATATGCCATTTTTCTCACTTCTTCACGCGACAGCTTGACTCCAATTATCAATTGGATCACGTGCGCCAATACTACACGAGGTATACGCACATAAGACTATGAATATGAATAATAATCGAAGCGTAAACAGTAGGTAGGCTAGTGAATCTTTGCATACTATAGTTCCAATTTTACTATAGCACTGAATTTACTATGGATTCCGGCGAATGCGTAAGATACAGGATGCCTCTTATATGCCAGACAAAGTGTTTGCTTACCATACCATAACATAGTGTATATGTATATATATATATGTATATGTATGTGTACTTGAAACATTCGAAAGAGTTGAGAGTAAATTCGTAAGTCATTCGATACAAGTCTTGTCTTCGTAATGCTAACTTAGAGAATATTAAAATCAGTCAAACACACCAATACGCGAAGAAATGTAAATCAACATCGTAAAATATAAAAATAAACATGGAATAGCCTTAATCAGTGTACATAACTAAATATCCCATAAGTGTAATAAGGAACAATAAGAAGAAAATCATCAATAAACACAGAGAAAAATGACTCACCCATCAGATGTGCTTGGTACGTCGTCGTAAACATCAGCATGCGTGATTATCGTCGAGTCCTTCATTTTAGTTTCTTGAAATCCACGTCACATGATAAAAACGTCAAAGCTGTCAGAAATCTTCGCAATTTTCTGCAAATATCCAGTAAGTCCAGTCACGCATCAGGAGTAATTATTAATTGCATTCATATAACACGTACACCATTGATTAACACTAATGTTTATAGTTTATCAATTAGAGAACCGGTTCGCGTAGTGTTTCATTAGAATATTGTCTCTTTTAGGTTATTTGAAGAATATTTAAATTGGCACTAATCTCACTGTATATTTTATATCGCAAGGGAGCTTTATAACCGTAGGTACGCAGAGAAAAGGGCCTCCGTGAAAGTCACCGACCGGTTCCTGGTAGATTCGAATTTCAGCTGTTGTTCAGGAGACTCAACGTGAGCACGCGTGGCCGTTCTAGCATCGACTGCGCCAAACCTTTCTCCCGCCCTTACTGCTGCTTACCACCGCGGCGGCAGAAGCTTGACTGGCCGTTCTCTCTCTTACCTTCGTCTACTCATTACGCGTAGTTTACCCTTTACAGGCACGCAACTTTATATCCCCACCTTTTACACCCCTGCAGATTAATGCGTCTAGTGTCCACAGGCCTTAACCATCGTTTAGGATGAGTGAAAAAGCTGCTAGGTTACGCGTAAAGATGTCGAAGGATCGTAAAGGGGGATAACGGATTAAAAGGGATTCTAAGGACCAAGATAAAAGTGAGTAAGAAAAACTTCAAAGATCCATCCCTCGGTAAGAGCCAAGGTGGTCCCAATTTATTAAACTTCCTTTTCATGTCTCTGACGAATGGTGGAATAACAAAAGATGTCCCCTTGGCGAAGAGAAATACATATGTTATGTCACCTTCTTACACATAAAACGACAGAGCCCTTTTACCCTGCTCCTGGAATAGGCGAGGGAATTTATCCAGGACACATTTTCATTCTTATGCCACACTAGAGGATGATAAGTCACTCAGATATTTTAATTTTACTTTTTTTCTGATTAGACACTGTTATTGGAATTATTACTGCGTGATTTTATTGCGTATGAAATAAATCCAGTGGATAGTCTTTGATTAATCGAACTGTAGGCATTCCTGGCATTACTGCTTGACTTTGGCTCAGTACCTATATCATACCCATAGGATTTCGATCTGCTTGGGATTATCAGGGGTGATTGATGAAGCTTAGGATTTCGTGAGGCGCACTCGTAGTGCGTCATCGTGACTCGTGGACGATGCCTTTCGTTGGTCGTGAATGAGTTTCATGTAGGGCTGCACCCCGACCTCACAGTGAAGGAGGGTTTCGCCTGCACGGGGTGCCATAAAGGAAAGTCCATCGAGGGTGGCTGCAGTCAGATGCATAGGTATACTATTTATGGAGAAGCATTAGTCTGCACTGAGAGCACAACAGAGACTTGAAATTACGGATGCTCATACAGTTGTACAGTATAGGGGAGCTTCTTCTATAAGGAAGTCATGCAGCTAATATAAGAAAGAAAATATTAGATATATATGCTATTCTTAGAATCATTTAAATTCTATGGTATCTTGTATACTGTATCATCTAATGACAATTTCATTCATTCTTTCTCAATGTATAACTGTCTTAAAGACAACTGTCAACTCTGGATCACCTATTTAGTGCCCTTTTGTATTCTTGACATTTCTCACGGTTCTTATTACATTCTATATCAAGTAAAACCTTTCATACTCACGTCACATACTACGTGGGAGTGTTTGAATAGCTGTAAAAATATTCTACTTCGTTCCCCCAGGGGTAGGAACGTCGTTTCATAGTGAAACTGTCAATGGCAAACTCATTCAACTGTTACATGGTATCCTTTGTATATTCTGACTGTTCCTTCATTCCCTCTTCCCCCCACTTCCCACCCCCAGAGAAATTCAACGGGAGCATAATACGGAATTAGGGGTAACATCTGATGGAGTGTGGTAGCCCCGAACAAATGTCAGCCATAACTTTGTGTCCTATATGGGCTATGGCTAGTGAAACTCGGATTAGCCTTAGGCTAGGTCAGGATCGTTAGCTAACGTAATATAATACCGGAAACGACCTTTAGAAATTTTAGTTTCTAAAAAAAAGTTTATTATCGCTCCTTCTATTCTACTGTAAATTGGGGACAGAGTTGTGTCACATTGATAATAATTGACAGAGTCACGATACTCTTATTTTTAATGATTATTAATTTTCGAATAAGTGTGAATAGATTTTGTATTACAAATACACTTTTAGTTCGTCCTTCGGCGCCTGGATATTGACATACTTTATACATCCGTGTCTCTAGACTTGCCAGTCAATTTACTATAGTTTGTTCTGCCGTGCCTATAGCAACAGTTTGTTCCCATGTGTGATATAGTTATATATGGACGTTTACTTACATATAGGCGTTTAGTGTCTAGAAATGGATGCCATGTATATATTTCTTGCTGCTCACCTTGGACAATGGTTTCGAATGTACTTATGCTGCACGTTCAGATAAGTACCATTATCTATTTCAGTCGCGCTTAGTTACGCAATATTAAAGAGCAATATAATTATAATCTGTGTTTCTATATAAGAATAATATCGCGTATCTTTTCTATAACTTTATTGTATATTTAAAACCTCCTCTAGAATTCGCGCAGCAGTGCGTTACGTATTGTCATTGAACAATGACACTGTGCCTAGTGGCAATGACTGATTATAAGAATTGATTACCCTGATACTGATTTATTTACATGTATAACACTGCTCCCCCTCGATCCGATATACATAAATCGAAGGATTTATTTTCTTCTGTTAATATTAATTTAGTGATTAATATGTATATATCAGATAGTCACAATGATTCGTCAAATTTCAAGCATATTTATAGGAATGAGAAATCTTATTTGTTACTGGTTTTTTTTATGGATGAGTTTGCAAAGTCATGATGAAGCAATGGAGCATAAGTAGCGATAACAGCGATAATGTTGAAATGGAAATAAAATCAGACTCACCAGAATAATGACGAGTAATATTAATATGAAAAATATTTTATTAAAATTCCTCCTTACATTCTTGTTGGACTCTTTTGAACAATAGAATACGCTTACAAACTATTTCCTTACTGTGACTCTTTTGTTTTCTCAACCTTTAACTGTTTCTCACGAAGATTTACGAAACTCCAGACGTCGTCGGCGAGGAGTTGAGGTTCCTCGAAAGCGGCGAAGTGACCGCCTCGAGGAAGAACGCTGTACTGAATTGTATTAGGGTATTTAGAACGAATAATCGATTCTGGTTGTAATGAAATTTCGTTGGGAAATATTGCACATCCTGTAGAAACTGGTACGGGTAATCTGTAAATAATAATTTTAATTACTGTAATGTCCTACAGTACTGCAAAATTTTTCAAATTTTTTGTATTGCAAATATCTTACTCATCAAACCCAAGAGCTTTGTAGCTCTTGTTAAAGGTTTCTGCATAAAGTCGAAAACTGGTTGTGATGGAATTAGTTACCCAGTATACCATCAGATTGTCCAAAAGTTCGTCAATAGTGAATTTTTCGAAAAGACCACCATCGTCACGGAATCTGTACTCCGGATTGGTCCAGGTACTAAACTTTTCCAAGATGTAAGCAGCCAAGCCAGCGGGTGAGTCCGTTACGGCAGTACCTACATTAAATTGCATTATTAGCATTGTTTATTAATTTTATTATCTAATGACACCCTCTTGACATACCAACAGTGTCAGGTTTTGTAGCTTGGATATGCATGTATCCCGTTTCTTCAACTAGACGAAGCCAGTGATGGCTCAACGGATATATTCTTGATATTTCCTCCTTGGTTGCCACCAAGGATGGCAAATAAGCACCAATAATGCTCCAAATTGTAGCGGAAGTAGTAGGAGAAAAACACATATTAAAGTGTGCTCCGAAAACCCTAAAGAGTTGCATAACCACGTTTAGATAATGATATATTTTGTACGGTTTAAATTAAACTCACTTCTCTGGAAATTGTTGAGATAAGGTTGCAGTTATGGCACTGCCCCAATCGCCACCCTGGGTGTAAAATTTATCGTATCCTAATCTCAACATGAGATTTTTAAAAATTACAGCCATCTAGACAAAAATATACTACTTAGTAAATGTCCGTTTCACACATTTTTAATGCTTTAAAAATCTATAGCGAGTACCTGTGCAGCACCTAAACCAGGACGAACGGCAGCATCGGAAAAACCATATCCTGGGAGAGAAGGTGCGATAACTTCGAAAACGTAATCCTGGTCAGGACGAGGGTTCGTTAGCAGGGGAAATATCTTTTGGAACTCGACGACGGAACCTGGCCAACCATGAAGCAGCAGCAATGGAAGAACTCGGACATTTCGGTCTTTGGGAAGAGTTGGCTTCACATGGTAAAAGTGAATGTCCAATCCTAATGGCCATAAACCGTTTACGTATTCCACAGGATGCATAGAAACGCCTCCGTCACAGTGACCAAACAAATAGAATACCTTGAATTTTAGTCTTGAATTGGGGATACTTGTTCAGCAGTTCCTGGCGCTTGGACCAGTCATATTTGGTTCTCCAGTGTTTGAGTACACTGTTTAAAAAGGTGGTAGATATGCCATAGGTCCACCCAGCACCCTCTAGTGGTGGTTGCAGCTCCCTGGTTCTGTCTAAACGTTGGTGCAGGTCATCAATCACCTAAGAACCATCATTTACATTATCAATAGTATAAAGTTAACGTCGGATAAACAGATGAAGATCAGTCTTACACTTTTAGAAACATTTATTTTGAATGGCCTGATGCCTTCATTATCCTTCACGGCAGTCTTAGGACCCCAGTTCTGTTCAGGCAATTTCGGCACCGTTGAATCCGGTTGATTTCTGCAAAAAAATTTAATTATGTGATAATATCAAATTCGATTATTCGCAGTGAATAACCTAAAACTTCAACATCAACATCATGCAGATAGTTCAAGATATAAAAGGCGTCGTTCAGAATATTTACTTCAGGTAGAACGAAATTCCAATGGTAACAAGAAGAATCAACGCAGCTAATTTCAACATTGTGTCCTAGCCGGTTGACGTTATCGAAGCAACTGTACAACGTTCACCGTGCTCTCGACTTTACTCTTATACCGAGGTTCGCTCAATAATATCTAATCTTTCATAATGATTGAGAACCTCTGAGTGAGTTAATAACAGACTGTGTCATTCAGTAGCCAAGGCCGTCTGCGTGATTTTCGGTGCCCATGTCAAAGAAGAAGCCCGATTATACCCGACCTTTTCCAGGCTCTTCTAGGCTTCATGGTGCATACGCCGAACGTGGCCCATTCGATGATAACAAAAGTCGCGCATTGCATCCTTGCGCCCACTTATTCTTTTGAAGTAGACGCCGTAACTGAATCCATCTTCATATTTTCAACACCTGAGTGGTCCCAGTTCAACTCATGCAACCTTCCTAGTCATCAGTTTGTCCCATTTTTTTAAAATTGGCGTATGGTATGCAAAAAGTTGGCCACCCCTGATGTAAACCGTATAAAGATTTAAAATTGTACTGATCCATCAACACGTGAGTGATTTTGCTTATTTATAATTTTAATCATTTCGAAATCACGTGACGGATAACCGAGTGATGCTGTTAACGCTATATATTTTTCTAATATATCTGTGAACACATCTAGAAACGTACGTTTCCATAGTTGTGAACAGAAAATTGACTATGCAATTATCATTCTCTGAATGTAAATTAGCGTTATGTTGAATACCATACGCATAAGGCAAAGTCGCTAGACACGTGTATACATTTCTCAAGACGAGGAATACACGCTGAAAATTCAAATAAATTTTTATGCGTTACTGATAGTTTATCAAGCGATTCCTTTCTCACCGTATACGTATAGCATAGCGGCGACAAGTTGAAACTTTTTTGGTTAATTATTTTTTAAGCTTGCACTTACCGTGAGCATGTTACTTTCCTTGTCAATCTGTGAAACGGGATGCGAAAAATGCCACTCGATTACAAGCAATAGTAAAACTAAAACTACTATTTTATTAAACGAATACAGTCTAAATTCGTGTACTAATTGCTGTAACGCAATCAGAATGATCAACTGATTTATTGTGAGTGGAGATCATGTGGCTACACATTTTAGGTGTACCGAGAGCACACGAAAAACTTGTTAAGCGACCTTTCATCTTTTTACTCAAAGATAACAGATATCTCACCTCGATAAACTTATTTCGCTACGTATATCGCAAATTTCATACATCGCTTGAAATATTGAAGAAATGTATGTAGTCGCAATATCCTTCCTTTGCTGTTACACATCATCATTGCAAATGGACGTCTTTATATTATTTTATTAACTATCAACAATAAATAATTATCCAGTTCATTTGTAGAAAATTGATAAGATATGTTGGTAAATGGCACAGCACTTTCGGAAGCAAATAAAAAAAAATTATCCCGCTGAAAATGGCGTCAGATATCGGTACGTGTGTATGTTTTTGTGGCCGGAAAAGTGTCACTAACAGCGTGACAGACATTTTTTTATTTAATGTCAATAAAAAAAAAAGTTAGAAAACTATATAAAACACATTGGCTCCCAATAGTCCTATTGGGACATTAAGTAGAAATTTATTTATTCTTTTTTTTTTAATACCCATGATGTTTAATGATGAGACGACATCCAATGGCACCGTTCACGCAGTGAATCATTTACACGCATTAGCTTCAATAATTTCTTAAAGATTTGTGTTCATTGCTCTTGCAAAAATTTAATTGTTAAACGTTTTAAATACCGAAGGAAGTAACATGCTATCGTTTAGATCTAAGCTAATGCGTACGAATTATCATTGAGATATTGCATCTCCGTTGCAGTGAAAAACGCAAGAATTTACAATAACATGATTTTACGCGTAAATACAAATTTTAATAACGCTAATAATCGTTATCAAGGAAATTCACCAATTTATCCGAATAGACTCTTCTAGAGCACTCGTCTAATATCAGTGGCGCAATTGATGAGAGAAAAAACATAAAATTAATCTTAATAATAACACTTCTCGAATCGCCCGGAAACGGAAATGACCACGAGAAAAATAATTATTTGTGTAGAAAAAAATATTTAGAGATTCCAAATTTATGGTTAAAGGATGGAATTTACCCCTGTTACTTGAGGGTATACTATATCTCATTTAGGCAAGTCCTCTTTTCAACTTAAATGATATTAACAATAAACAATTAACGTACGATTACATTTCTCTTACATAGCCTGGTTAGGGTTGTGTCAAAGACGCTTTTAGTAGGGTACGTTCGAAAACAAGTATGAAACTGATTCGCCATTGTGGGTTCTTCTCACAGCTTCGGCGAACATCATCGATACGTCGATGCACTGCAGCAAAACAAAAGAAGGAAAATATTTATTATTGCATATGACAAAACCCAATTTACATTTTATTGATAATTACCTGAATTTTGGGGCAGTCTTTCATGTGACCATCCTGTGGTATGGTATTAGTTACTACAACGGCCTCGAAACAGGCGTTATTAATCCTGCTAATAGCTGGTCCACTGAAAATACCATGTGTAAGAATGGCGTAGACTTTGGTAGCACCAGCTTCCAACAATTTCTCCGCCGCGTGACAAATTGTGCCGCAAGTGTCTGCCATGTCGTCTACCAGAATAGCTACTCTGTCCTTAACATCACCAACCAGCACCATACTGGCTACTTCATTAGCCTTTTTCCTTTCTTTGTGAATAAGAGCAAACTCAACGTTTAGTCGGTCAGCGATGGACGTTACTCTGTATGGGGAATAAAATATTATTAACCAGTTACTGAATTTAAGTTACACTAATGTCACCAGCCAGCCAAACCATACCTTTTGGCACCACCAGCATCAGGTGATACGATGATACTATTCCTCCACTCTACAATATTTTCTTTGATCCACTTCAAAACTGCAGGCTCAGCGAAGAGGTTGTCCACAGGAATGTCAAAAAATCCTTGAATTTGACTAGCATGCAAGTCCATAGTTATAATATGATCAGCACCAGCCACCGACAGCATATTAGCCACCAGTTTAGCAGAGATGGGTGCACGACTCTGTAAAATACAATAACGGGTAAGTTTTAAAAAAATGAGTGAGTCTCTCAAAGTCCATTTGCAACTGGGAATCTGTAATTTCAAAATATTGCTATTAATTTTTTTATTCTCTCTTTAATATTCCCACCTTTAGTACTGAATGGAAGGGATACAAACGTTTAACAAAGAATATGTTAGTCTAGAGCACATTGTGTCTCATGGTAAACTGTAGCGATCATTGACTGAATTTGTACAGAGGGGACAAAATATGAATACAACAAATATGATATATGCTAATAGAGCATCGATGGACTGTCAATGTTTAGACAAAGATAGAAATAAAGATTTGAGAGACCAAGGGAAATAATGTGTTGCAAATGCACCCCAGTTAGACTCAAGAGGAACTGTGAGTGAAGCAAAATCTCTAGAGTTATTAAATGCAAGCCAGGCACAATCCACTTTCATGTCTAATCTTTCTTCTAAGCGAAGAAGGATAAAGATTAACATGAATATTATCCAAATGATTAATACGTGAAAATAATATCTTACGTATTCATAATTACATCACTATTTTATACAAGTAACCTAAAATGCATTGTGCGAGGCATACTAACAATAAGTATTGAAATATTAGCAATCTACTATCTAGTAAGAGCTATTATTTCACAAAAAGCTGTTCCATGTTAATACCTTGATCATTCAAAATTTGCTGACAATAACAATAAACTTATAATAATATTGTTACAAAGACGACACAAGAAACATTCATATTTTACTAAACACCACTGTCAATAAGTGACCTGGTACTTATACAATAATTAGTACATATTGAATATTAACAATATTTCAAGCCACATAGCATATTAGTACCCAATGGTCAACGAACGAGTGTATATGTATATACCCCATGTAACATCGATTACTCATAACTCATAACGTACACGCGGTTGCTATCATATTAATATCTTGCCCTCTCGTTCATATGTGAATATGTTTGCACCGAATAATCCATTCATTCACAAGGGTACCGCTGTCATTTGTATAAATAGCGACAATCAAAGGTTCTTGTTAGTCCTACGGAAATAATGACCGAATGGAATTAAAAGAATTTAATTACAAGTCGAACGGTCATCGAGTTATCATTAACAAACTCTCCACTCTACAATCTCGCTGCTCTATACTCACTGTCGACAGGTCGGGCACAAAGTCCTGAAAATACCCAACTATTCAGAAACTTTGAACACTGCACAGTACCGAATGTTTCCTACATTATCCCAATGTACATTTCTCGTAAAAATTTTACGATAAAAAAAACATTAAATGAAACACAAGCACACTCCTAAAAATACAAGAAGAAGCTTTGACGAAACAATTTGATTAAATTATCGATATACATTGATATACCTGGTACAAGACTATCTATCAAGTTTCTTGATACTTAAGAAATACGTAGCGACATTAATTGCAAGAAAATAACGTAAACTTATTATCATTGCAACAACCGAGAAGTATGTAACGTGCCCCCCGCGATCGTTGAATATCAACACATCTATTTTGCAAGAGCATTACAACTGCTTGGGTTATCTCACATTCGATAACCCTAAGATAATTGTTAAACTATAGATGACGTCAAGGAAATATTTTCAATTTCATGTAATAATTCTTTTTACAATATTTAACCCACATTCCCCGATATCGCGACGCGGGCTGATATATTTAACTTTTACAGTATATTCTAAGCAGTGTAATTTGCAAGTAGAGAAAAAGAGTTATTATACTTTTATATAACTATAAAACATAAATTTATAAATGCATTGAGAATAAGTGTCTCTGTATATCGATTGGAATGAGCCATACGAATTTAGATAACAGGCTGGACCATTTATGTTACTTAATGATACCTAACGATAAATCTCCCACATACACACACGCGCACACACACACACACACACTCTTCTGTTTTACAGTTTGAACGATATTTTACATATACAGGTTGAGAAAGAGAGAGAAAGAGAGACAGAGAGGGACAGGAGGAAAGAGAGAGAGAGCGATTATATCTACCAAGACAGCTGAATCAAGTTAGTAACAGCCAACTAGCAATTCCTTTCCACTTGGATCTCAAAGTGAATGCTGTCACCGTTAATAGCCAGTTATGTTGTGTTACTTTGCGATATGAAGACCAGGTGTAAAACCTTGGTACAACAAGCGTAATACGATAAAGCGACCCATTTATAAGTAATCTACGTAACGCAAGCTTTCTGCCATTCATAAAAAATGTTCTGCTTTTACGGCTTCTCTCCTCTGCGATTGGTGTATGTGTGGATCATGATGATAACAAACAATTTAAAATAAGATCGTACACGTGTATCAGCCAGGTATTACGCGTATTTAATAACGTTATGGTTTTAGTAATTGTCAAATAAATCATTAAAATGAATTTCCATATATATATACAAGTGAGACTTTTCTTTGTCACAATTACGATTCATTTCTGTTACACGTACAAATGACATCAGATGTGATTTGAAAATTTTGATACATTATGTAAACTCGTGTATTTCTCTGATTAAGAATGTAATATTAATGATAATTAACGATATCCATCGAGGAGAGGCCTTTAGTGATCGATCATTTTCGAGTCATTTTCTCTCTTTTTATCTTCTTCTCGTTACTTTTCTTTCCCTCCTGATATGCTTAGTAATGTAATGCCGCACAGTGCAGTCTTCAATGAAAAGCTGAAAAAGATACAAGCACTTGTTTTTTACGTGATGACGGGCCTGTGAATTCTCCTTTCCCAACATTATTACGTTACACCCCCTCGGATGGTTGCAAAGCTACGGAAATGTGAAAAGTGCGGAAAAACAACCGCAACAAGTTACCGTGAACTTCCAGTCGTTCGACTTCATGACGAAGCGAGTCATAGTGGAGTTTGATTTGTCCCCACCATGACCTCCCTGTGAAGATACCACAAAAAAAACTTTACATCTTATCTAGAAGGTATCTGCTCCTTGTCAAGAACTAATGATCAATTTAATATAATAGGATTTGAACGACTAGCATCTTTGCATAATTCGAGGTTCTAAAACACATTTTATTGAAATTATATCTTTGAGAGACTCTGAGAAAAAATCCGTAGAGTGACAAAGTGCACAAAATAAATCGTGATATGTATTTTTATTAAAATTACAAAATTCAGATAAACTGATTTGAAATCTCATTTGCGCACGATGTTTACTCAAATCGTACGAGATAATGGTGCTGCTTGCGATACCGTACACTTGGAATAGAATAAAATACATTTAAACTGATGTGAATTCCAGCAAGAAAGATTCTATGGGCTAAGGAGCTAATGAAGTAGTTCGCGGTGTTGCACAGTTCGCCTAAACTTTTTCCTTGTTTTTGTGGAACGGAAATCCCTTGTGGATAAACCCTCGTCAAAGAGAGACTTTCACAGATTTTCACGTTGCTATGTAACTAAAAGGACAATTGTAAGTAGCTTGGACTTAAGGTAGAAAGTGAAGTTATCGAAGGGTATACTCAAAGAATAGATTCTTACTGTACAGACTCTGAAAAGAGGAAATTATAACGAAGGACTTCGTACTACCTGACTGGTTGTGGAGGTGGGGAAGGACAACCTACACAAAAGTGGTCGCACAGGTTGTGGCTGAATATCTGCGCGTAACCTTGTCTACTTAGAGAGCATTGGTATTGGACTCTTAGATTTTACTGGTTTGCTTGAATTGGAACATACTACACAATTTATTCGAAGGCACGTAAAATCCGATTATGTTGAACGATATGGCGTGTTGCTCAAGATTCACGCATAGTGTTGTATCTTATGTTCAATTTGGTTTATAAGCATACTTGATCATTGCATTATGTAACAATCAAGTAAGAAAATTTTATACTAAGACATAGACTAGAAAAACATATAAATTTACGTACGTATATATATATATATATATATATATATATATATATATATATATTAAAATTGTAAATGGAATGTTGGTCACAAATGCAAATGCTAACTGTAATTTAATACTCATTCCTGTTCTCAGCTTTAACTTTGCAAGCTTGCAATGAAAGTTTTGCTAGTTCCAAGCCTTTGAATCTACATCAAAGAAAATTCCTTGGCATTGCCAATAAATGTCTATGCAATTCAATCGTAGAAATATATCGTTTATCTTTAAATATGATTATTGATCACTTGTCAAATCTAAGCATATAGTGGGACAAAGAAATAGAGTTCGAGTTCGATGAAAAAAAAAATTTCAACGACAAGACGGTTTATCGGCCGTGATAACAGCTGAATATCACATCGATTATAGTTAGTGGTGCTCAATGCTCCAAAACTGACGTATATGTTTATTGTCATATATAGGTACACATGACTACTGAGATATTGAATGAAAAGTAGAATTTGCTATAGTTTTAGCTCTTTTACAGCAGTTTATCGACCGTGCCTTCGAAATTACAAAAAAAAAATGGAAAGTCGTAACCTCCACCACATAGACAAGACACTAAAAATAGGTAAACGAGTTAAAGATTGTCAAAGATACTGCAAATAGTTAGTCTGGTTATGCTGAATAGAATTTTGTGCTACTGCAACAAGCAATATATTTAGATCATAGTAATCAAGTGCGACGCTTTCAGCAAAAGAAACTGTTACAACAGAAGATTGTGGTCTATCTATCTCTGAGTGGTTAAGGCAATGTATGCTGGCACGTCGATAGAACATAAATAGATAGCAAAATAAGGTATAGATAATGCTTCCTCACATCCCCTACCTTGTCCTTCTTGTCCTGTCTGGCATAAGGAAAACAAGGAATGACTGCAGTGACACGTGATGCAGATGCTATCTTACAGGCGTTGATCATAATTAGTAGCTCCATCAGATTGTCGTTCACTTCTCCACTTCCACTTTGTATAATGTATACATCTTCTCCTCGAACAGACTCTCCAATTTCCACACTGCAGATATTGATAAACAAAATGTTTTAATGGCATGCGAGAAAGGTGAAATAAGTAACAGGAATAAGACATTGTAAAACAGGCATTAGAATTAAATTATATCCATCGATAATAATCATTGAAAGAAATATCAATGGGTAAAATGAATTGCCAGCAGATTAGAAAATGCTGCCTCATAATCACATACAAGGTCGTTATAATAATACTGTATTGAAAGCTTCTAATACTCTAATAGGACTACACAGTACACATTGGCATGTTAGATACATAATTTGCCGTTGTATATGAACGACAAATCTGCTTAATAGATGCTAAGTACTTAATGCTCGAATATTATTCGAAGGAACTGAAAAGAATACAGTTCTTATATTGATATATATATATATATAACATGTATATAATATATAGCCGTGCAAGATTTCTCGCGATCATTCGAAAGTAAAATTCAAGAAAATATATTCGTAACTTTTGTGTTTAAAACAAGACTGAGAAAGAAAATGGGTTTTTAAAAACTTAACGAATTGATATGTCGATAAAATTAAACGACGCGGCAAGGTTGGGACGTGATAGTGACCGGCCTTGCGCGAAGGGTTTATCTGTCGGTCCTGAGGGATGTCAGAATAAACAAAATGTCGAAAAGAATTCAATGGAAAGGTCTCAATATTCAATTAAAATCAGACATATGAATGAGGATTATTCGCGTTTCCACGTGATATGTGGTTAGGATTGATTATAGTGCGGCAGAATTCACAATAACGTGCGTGGTCGTAGCGTTACGTAGAAAGATTACCATGTTTCGAGGTTGCTGAATTTCTTGGTGACAACTTTGCCGATGTCAATACCGAGCCTGTCGACAATTCGCTGCGCCAGATCGGGATGCGAGGTACCACTGAAGACTTTGATGTTCGGCATTCTGCTTTGCAATAAACCGCCACGAGATCTCTCCAAGTTTGCGCGTAACAAACTCTTGGCACGCACTGGCTGCGAGACGGGCATCACTAAAACCGAAACCACCGAGCGAGACTAAATTCGACCAATGGGATTACGTTTTACGAGGCGGATATCACGTGACTTCAAATGCTCCGCCCACGGAACCGCGAAACGCGTTTCTTATCGAAACAACAATTTTTTAATTCTTTAGTAAGAAGAACAAGAGTACAAACGTGCATTGTGGGGTATTGCAGATTGCGAAAGTAATTTCAGCATCATTTCCATTAGAAACTGTAATCTTTCTCTGAGCATGTTACTCAATAAGAAAGTATATCTCGAGAGGTTGGTAAATTAGTTGATAAGACTGTTTAAGATCCATGAAAAATATAATCCGTTACTTAGTAATTCATACATTTTTGTTCATAACTCTTGATTTTATCGAAAATTTAAGGAATGTCCATTATTTGTGTTCATGGAGCACGTGATTTATATATAGTTATTCGAATATGGCGCTGAGAATAGTTGCGACGTGAATTCAGACAAATTCAAAGAGTGAGTGGAAGAGCGGGTGACAGTCAACTTTTCCCATCAATGTGGCGCCGGCGGTGATTGAATGATAAATTGGACGTGAGCGTGAGCGCTGATTTTGTATAAGAAGCAGCACGGGGTTACGGAGGCCGCGGTGTTCCCAGATTTCCCTGAGGAATCCAAAAGGAGACTCTTTTGGAATTACAACCGTTATTAAGGCACGCGCGGTCAGCCGACGCTCTTGAGAAGAGCCTTGTTAATTTATTCGAATGACGATGACAGTGTGCTGACCGTTTTGCCAATTCGGAAGCCATGGCGAATATCGCGGCGCAGCGAATTCAACGGGAATTCAAAGAGGTTATAAAGAGCGAGGAGGTGAGTTCAACGACAGTTCACTTTGCGGCATTAAGTACTCACGCCCTTTCTTCACTCCTTTATGGAGAATTTTATCTCTTCAACACACAGTTTTTCGTATTACGCAATGTGTTTTTCCGACAGGGAAACACACGCTTTCTACGAGAAACTTTTATATACCATTTAGCGCGCTATGAATTATATTGCGAAATGTTTCCAATCACCTGTTGTACGAATGCCGCAACTGTCACCCTGTGCCCTCTTAGCTACTTGCTCGACCCCAAGGATGATAACAGCTTTTGCGTTGAAAAACAACGAAAAGAGACTAGTTTGAGACTTAATTTTAAAAACCAATGTACAACATCTGATAATTAAATCTACTCTGATCTCTCCTACATTGTGCTTAGTGAAAGCTTTCATAAATGCTTTTATTCTTTATCAAACTGTAAGTATTATTCTATAAATGAAACTTTTTGAACAGAGTTTTTTTTACGATTCCAGAATCACTTTACAAGTATGCAATGAGCTTGTACCACATATGTTAACAATAGGTCAAGAATTAACATTATATTATATGCAGCAGATTGATGCCTATATTGTAAACATGAATCTTCATGACTTAGTCATTTTGCCAATAAAGTTACTTCATTCCTTATGACGGAGTATATTCATATTCGCACGTCACAAATTTCTTCTGAGTCACAACCAAACTTTTACTAAATTCAAACGAGTACTTAGATTTATATGTAATCTAAGAATATGTGGAATGAATATTTCAAAAGATGCTGAAAAGTATTTGTCAATGATTATATTCATTACTTACCATTTTCTTCGCATGTCTTTTCTTCAGGTGACAGTTTGGTAGCTTCATTAGCCTTGGAATCTGTTGGGTCCATCTCTTGTATTCTTTTATTCCTATCAAAAAGGATGCTCAAATTCTGTCACAAGCAGTTGAATAGTCACAGTTTGTACAAATACTACGTATAAGAATTATTGTGAATTATTGTTGTTGAGCATTTCAAACATTTTGTTATCATCCATGGATGTCAGAGGTTAAATCGATTTCCAGTTCTTGCTTAATAGTTTTAATAGTTAAAATTTGCTGGGGGGAAGAAACGCGTCTGACAAAAGAAAACATGGTTTAGCAATTTTATTATTTATTAGAGACATTATCGTCACGAGAGAAAAGTTTAATTTATCACGTAAATTGCACAAAGAAAAATAACTGGTAAACAAGCATCAAAATAATAAAATGACTACAAAGCAACATTTTAAATTTCCAACAGAACTACGATTACGCGCGTCAATCGTCTATCATTTGTTTGTCCTATCGTGAAAGAAAAAAATGTCTCATCCATACCAAAATACGCGCGTATATTACAATCAAAATCAACTAATTACTTCGTAACTTTGTCATTATAGGTTGCAAAGTGTGCGATTAAGGTTGAATTGGTAAATGATAGCTTCACTGAGCTTAAGGGAGAAATCGCGGGGCCACCGGACACGCCATACGAAGGAGGAAATTTCGTTCTCGAGATCAAAGTACCCGAGACGTACCCTTTCAACCCTCCCAAAGTAAGCACTTTGTAAGTTAATAATTTTGTTGTACTTCATCCATGTGAAAAACATTGCTACTCTAATATTATAAAAAGTCTATTCACAAAAAAAATATACATATCTTGTCGATAACGATAAAAAACCCATGCGCTCCAGAGCAATCTAGACGCAAGTAGTCACGTCATTTGAACTCAATGTATTTTTCCCCAGGTACGTTTCATAACAAAAATATGGCACCCCAACATATCATCTGTAACAGGTGCCATTTGCTTGGACATACTGAAGGACCAGTGGTACGTGTTTCTAATCTTGTTACACAATAAACTGACTCAATTAATATCACTCCTTACAATATTCAAGGGCAGCGGCGATGACGCTCCGTACGGTTCTACTGTCTCTACAAGCTCTCCTTTCCGCTGCCGAACCCGATGATCCCCAGGACGCGGTGGTAGCTAAACAGTACAAGGAACAGCCCGATATGTTTCGACAAACTGCCAAGCACTGGACGTCCGTATACGCCGGCGGTACGTACACGTGTGCACTATTTCTATATAAAGTCTCTAGAAGGCTTCGCGTCCACAAGATTAGCCTGGAAGTTTACAAAGTATAAATAAGAGATACTATTGCCACTACAGTATATTTAAATTTTTTGCATTTCTAGGACCGGCAAAGATGCCTGAATTAGATGACAAGATAAGACGATTAACGGATATGGGAGTCGAGGAACACAATGCAAGAGTTGCTCTTTCCTCATACAACTGGGACTTGGAACGTGCCACTGAGCAACTCTTCAGTTAGTGATAACTGCATAGATTTTGACTCGTCTCATATCCACCCGTCGCAATGCAAAACCATCATCCATGACCCATCCTGAATCCCCATGATCCTCCCTCATTATCAAATATCCCATATACGAACATCACACGCGAAAACGCCATGTTACGGCTGCTTCTATATGATGAAAAAAACAGCAAAAAATCACTACGATCCGTTACTACGACAATATTCCAGCGGTGAGGTAAATTACTGAAGCGATTTCATTCCCGAGCTCCCCGACCGGCATAGTGATTTATTTAACTTGTAAAATAGGCATGAGAAACGATAATTAATAAAAAGTGTTTAAGCTAAAATTCAACTAGTAGGTATACAATAACTATACCTGGGGAAGAACTTTTTAGAACACACGGTGCGATTGAAGCACTTTCATACGCGTAAAGAAGCACAATTTTAAATATATTCGTATGATCTCTCATACCTAGGGGACTATCGCGTGGATCTACCTGATCATCTTGTTGGTATTACTCTGTGAAATGCAGCTTTTTAGAACGATGAGTGTGATAAAATTAAAGTTATTTGATTCATCGAAGCTGATCTAGCCGCTCGTTGGCAAATACAGAACGACGATTAGATTCTGTTATCACAATTTTACCTAATTCCTATAATCCTATCGAAACAAAGTATATGGAAGATCATGGCGATCAGTATTCAGTCATTCTAACGAATCATTTAGAAAAGAATTAACAAAGTTGCGAGGAGTTTCAGCCCTAGTCTCAAGTAGAAGCTGTGAAATACATGCGCTTGAATTTTATCCATATTGCGAATACTTACGCTTCCATATTTCCAATCCTCTAGGAAACACGAATTGTCAATATAATATCGTTGTCTCAAACATGATTATTTGAGAAAATTAATTCATTCTTTTTTTGATGCAAGTCCGTCGATAGTCTATAGTTATATGAAAATTTTTATTTAATTTCTGTAATTCCTTTCTTTCTAAAATGATTATTTCTATCGTTGATTATTTGAGGAAATCAATTCATTCTTTTTTGATGTAATTTCGTCGATAGTCTAGTTAGATGAAACTTTTTATCTAATTTCTTTAATTCCTTTCTTACATACCTACTCTCCATCTGTAAGCCATCGAGGAACTCTTATTTGATTAGGACTAAAGGAATGTACATTACTAAAATAGATGACAATTCAATTAGTAGTAAATCACACTTGTAAAAAGAAAAAACAAAATGTACTCTTTAACATTATATTGTTAATATTTAAATTTTGTACATTTTCGGTGTTGGGTTTGTAATGTCCGATGAGCTACACCTGTTTATCGTTACACAGATGCGCATTTGTATCTTCCTCCTACTCTCTCTTTATTTCCTTAAACACAACACCTTTCGTGTTCGAAGCTAGTGGATTACATTCCAGGCTCAGGAAATAAGTTGCATTTACCCATTGCTATTGTTCATGTAAACTAAATCAAACCTGGCCTTCGAATACGTACATTTCACGAAGTGAACTACCGTTACCCTTAGAAGATTTCACACCACGAATCAGGTTTCTTTACAGACATCTCCAAAAAAGCTTGGGATTATATAGGCTTCAAGCGAGTACTGATTCGATACATGATTCTAATGTAAAATACGATCTCACTTTACAATATATATTGATGAAATTTGACTTTGATCGAGTAATTATGTAATTGATTTTAAGTGATTTTTATTGATAATTTAAATATGAACTATATGAATATTTACCCTGGGTGATTCAGATTTAATGAATTAATAGGAAAACCAATTTTGCAAGTGATCTTTTTATGCAAAGTAGAAATCTCTTAAGAATCGACTTTGTCATAAGTATGCGAAGGGAATCTTGGATGTGAAATCTTTCTCTTAGGTATCTTGAAGACACCTTTTGCATTTCTAGTAATTTATACGGGGGCTGTGTTGTTGATGTGTCACTAAATGAAAGAGAATTGTTGCATTCAGCAGAAATTAATGGTTCAAATGACTAAATAAATCTAATTCATGTTCATCTGCGATGGCATCGAATGGAATATTATTCAAGCAGTTTAATTCATAAATGATATTTCTGCTGATGGCACACTATAATATGATCCGTGACACCGCGTAGGACTTGCAATACGGATGAAAATGATAAACTTTATCTCGTAATACGGAATGCTGATGCAGCTTTTTTTTCAGACAAAGATTAGGATCCGTATGGAGTTTGAAGGTTTAATTAATGTAAAATAATATCTCAAGAATATTAATAAACGATTCTTTTTCAATGTTAGATTTTCATGTCATAATGACCATTCCTTATCCTCTATACCATGTCTGAAATAGCCAATTGACTTTCATAAGAATTAATTATTAATTAATAATTGATTTATTAGTAAAAATGAACCACCAGGATTTTATTCGACTTAGTACACTTAATAAAGTAACATATCTTTTTATTTTTTCAAGTCAATTGATCTTCATCTTGATTAATTTCATTCGCACTGCTTCTTCACACAGATATTTGTGTATATTTTCAATCATACAGCCCATACTCCACACGTTTGGTATAAAAGCTCAATATCCTGCAGACATGCTATAGACATCCATGAGACGATATATTTACAAGGAGTACAGCGTATCTAATATGCAAAACTTATAAATCGTTATGTTAAGTTATGCAATGCATTGCTGTACAACTTTTTAGACATCAGTCGTTATATAACTAGGGATACGAAGTGCATACAATAAATGCATTCATTTCCACTCCAAGGAACAGTAGGCTAATAAGAAATAATCTTTCAAATTTGTATGCAACTCTTTTTTTTTTCAAAATTTCTCAGAATATTCATCCGTAATTGTAAATGCGAAGCTTTTTCTTGGCGAGAGTTGCCAAAAAGATATTATGCTTGATTTCAAAGGAACAGAGATCTACTATTGGATCAGAGACTGGAATGCTGTAGTCTTGGGTTCCCTTGGATACACTCCATAAAGGTATGCTCTTCGTGGATTCTTGATGAGCCGCTACGTAAGTATCATCATCAATGTTAACGTGACAGGGACGCGAGAGGAGTTGTTGTGAACTACCACCATTAAAATCGTAAATAACATTGCACGCAATTTCATTTTCGGTTCCAGCTTGAATGGTGCATACCACGTGTCTTGCATGTGGAATCGTTGCATTAGGTCGACAGGATATTAAAATATGATGATTCTTTTCATCGTAACGAACAGACATGAATGGACCTTGAATATGTATTTGTTTATGTTCGTATTTCGCATCTCGGTATTCGTATCCGTAACAGGAATTCAATCGGCATGCTATGAAACCGCCACTACATGCTGTCCTACGGGAACAACTCGGAATAGATGCTAAAGAAACAACGGGCGTTCTGTCTCTAGGGCTTTCAAAAATTTCTACCGGACTACCGGTTTGTCTTGTATCGAACTTCGTAATTGTTCCGTTTTGTGCACCCACCATAAAAATGTTCGTACTGTCTCCCGACCAACAGCAGCTCCAGAGTTGGGATTCCGTCTGATAAGTATGAACCACTACATTGTTTTGTATATCTGTTATCTTGGCGCACTTATCAAAGCCGACGCTAAGGAGCGTTGCTTTCTCCATGGAATGAAACGCAACATCTCTTATTTGTTGTGAGTGTAGAAAGATGAATTGCAGCGGCTGAAAGTTTTCGGTGTCAATTTTTTTTACACCGTAACCAGGAAACACGGAATTCGTAGATTTTTGCGATACTGCTAGACATTTCAACAAGTCGTTATAATCCAATACACGACATTCGTTCTCCTTGCAAACCTCCAATGTGCGCTCCAAGTGAAACTTTCTTGTGGCTGTTCTTGACGATCCTTGTTTTAATTGTATATTTAAATCTGTTTGTTGAGTTTCTAACTCAGCGATTCGACTTTTCAAGCTTTTCAATTGAGAGTCGTATAAGCTTTGTCTCAGATTAAACCTGCTCAGTTCCATTTGAAGCCGATTTCTTTCTGCTGTAACATTGCTCAAGTCTTTTTTCAAATTATCCAGTTCTGTGGTATCGACTGCTGATAATTTTTTAGCATATAATACACGAATATCTTTTACAGCAGCTTTACGATTACACTGTGGACATCGACGAGTCCCAGAGGTACAGCCCTGTTTCAACCAGCGTACAATGCAACTATGCCCAAACAAATGACCACAGCGTAAACAACATAAACGATGTTCTCCTCCATTACTCCACACATCCATGCATATAGGACATGCCTGACCAGAGTCAATCTCTTCTACTACTTCCTCCTTAAGTTTTTTAGCTGCAAAAGAGAACTACTATTGTAGATTGTAAAAAGTAAAAGCAGTTGAATTTTCTTACCCCTCTCTGGACCTTCATCTGCTTCACCAGAATTAGAATCATTATCTTCATTGTCATCTTCATTGTCACTAACATTATCGTTTATAGGTCCTGCATTGTGTTGTTCCCATTGTTGATCTATAACATCTTCGTTGTCATCTAAAACAACTAAAGATACATGAGACATCTTTGTAGGTTGAAATATTTCATTTCATGTAAATACAAAAATATACTTTATTCTTTCGGTATAGTTTTAACAAATTTTAATAACTATTTTAATAACAAATATGAAATACAAATAGCTGTTCATTGAAATTGACTGTTTAAAGAAAAATAGGACTTACCATAATCCATGTTTTCCATTTTTTATGGTTTCTGTAAAAACATGAATAAGAAGCACACTTTCTCATTACATCAATATTATGAGGTGAGTGACTTGTTGAAAAATTTGTCAATAAAAAATTCTTAAGAACTTAATTTTTAACTTTTCTTAAGATGTTTCTGACGTTACAATGATAATTTTACTACATTGAAAAGAGAGGAATTATTCCAACATTTTTTTAAACATCTTGTTTTTAATATTAGATCAAACGACACAAAGCAAGAAACGAATTACTAATGCTGTATTCTTCTCTTTTCTAGCTGCCTCCAGTTTTGAGTCACACGAGGCAGATGAAGGGAAAACAAGATGCCGTGAATCCAGACAATCAAATTTCAAATGACTTTATATTTTTTTTTGTATTACCGTTTTCGATGAATTAAAAATGTCATTCCAAATGCTTTATCTTTCAGCAATATATCCACAGGACCTTCCACGTATTCTTTACTGTTTCCTCTCAAATAAGACAATGCATAACAAAATAAACTTATGGTCTAGTATTTTATTTTATGCTTCCAAAAGCGTAAACCAGTTACAAAAGGGCGAACATTTTTGTAGTTGGCTATCCTGGACGCAGGAGCGCCGTGCGAGAAATATGGCGTAAAGTGATTGTTACACATGTGTCAGTGAATTCGGTAAGCGAACATTAGACACCATAAAAATGTTATCTATTACAGAAAACTAAGCCATTTTTTCAAGCTATCATCTCCTGAGATTCCATTAGAATATCGCACAAGTTTTCATCCCTCTATGTAGAGACTAGTCGGCCGTGCGATTCGCAAATTCTGACGTCGCTAGTCGGCCAGCCATTTCACCGATTTTTCATAAACATCTGCGAACAAAATGTTTTCTGAATGTTTAAGACGTATCAGCATTATTTAATGTCATTCATTATTTAACTTGGACATTAGGAACGTTGTATTTTATCAATAATTTCCTTGGAGAGGTATCTGAGTATTTGATGCGCTTCAAAGACTCTTTGCAACCTGCCTTTTCTGGCACAGAAACGCATTCCAATCCTCTGAGTGGTATGGCCTCAGGTTTCATTCATGTGTTTGAATTGCTTTTTGACTAAATAAAGCAAGCCATTGCATCCAGTGTATGTATCTTTAATACTTGGGGGAAAGGTCTAATAATATTCCATGCAGTCCACTTTTGAGAGATGATATATACTTTGATAAGGACAAAGTTTGATCTTTTATGATGTTATGACATTTAATTCATTATAATTTTAATAATTCCATTAGTTTAGTATTTCTTATATAAAAAGTATCAATGATGTAGAATATCAATTTATTAAGGGGATCCTCTTGTGATCTTACCAATATTAATTATTTGGAATTTAAATGAGCAATTATACCCTTTCCCAATTCCTTTTAATAAATTTTTATATGTATGGTGTACATATTCACAATTTGCATTTCAACATACATAGTATAACGACTAATTTAGGATATAGCTTTATTTTAATATTTTGCCATTAGGCAAACAAACCGTCAATGACTGTAGGGTATACATTTCAATGATATCTATTTTCTTTCTAAGTGCTATACGACTTTTTGAAATTATATAAGATATTTAATATATATATATTAGTTTAATACTTAAATGCATTTCATATCATTTATTATCTCCTATCTAATTCAGATATAAGAATTTTTACCAATATTTTGTTTTTCAGATACCAGTTGGGTTTAATTGATCAGCCTTTGCCAAGTCAAAAGATACACAAATAGTAGAAGAAATTATTAGGTAATTATGAAACATTTAACATTCTATAAGTGCTACCCTGTTTCCAAAATATGGTAAAGATAACAAAATTTTCATTTAGTATTATCAGTCATGAACGATACATAGCATAACATTTTGTTGTAATAGCGAGAATATTGTGTCAGTTGAAATCATTATGTGATAACAATTTTGATAAAATAGATTATTTCCACCTTTATAAAATATCTGAGGACCTTCTCAGATACTATATTCATCAAGATTTTAGATACATCTAAATTCAGATCATATAATAGGTATAAAAAAATACTAAGTATTATTACCAAACTCATGTTCAATAATCATATACAGCTACAGACTCATCACGTTATTTATACAGTGAGACTAATTCGCGTATTTTGTAAAGGGGCTAACATTTAAAAATAATCAGTATTCCAGGAGAACCTTGTGGGACCAGTAGGTATACATGTAGATCCAATACCTGTTGCTAATCGTCGTGGAAGTATTTCTAGTAACAATATCAAAGCTCCACCGATATAAGAATATATACGTCAGGGCGAATCGTCGCATAATGTCTAGGAGAAGAGAAGGGATGTGATCTCAGAGAGAAGAGAGCCATTTTCCATGTCTTGGTTTAGACTGGCTAAATATAACCACAGGCTCTATATGCTTTCCGCAGTGTGTCGTGCCGTGCAGAGCGGCATCCCGCTTCATTGCGTAGATCTCACTCATTTTCTACCTTCACCATGGCTCATTGCCAAATTTCAACTGCCTGAAAACTGCTAATAAGTTTTTCTAATCGCTTGCATAGATTGTACGTCGTTACTTAAGTTCATAACGCTCCAGAGATCATTTCTTCAGGCTCCATCAACAACTGTGATTTTTTAGTGATGCGTCTCGGTGTGATGTTCACCTTCCAATTTTGATCGCTCTCACTCCTTCCTTACTTCTATATTTAATCCGAAAGACGGCGTTTTCTTTAATCCAAGAGTATCGTTCAGTGAAATCTCTTCAAGGGACCATTCTTACCAAGAATCTGATACAGTATGCATTATTTTAATCAAAGAATATAAAATCTTTTTCTAAAAGAGTCGCAAGGTGTTTTGGTGTGAAGATCTTGTGAGACATTTGTTACCGGTGCTATGCGTGACCCGTACAATGTATCGGATATAGAAATAGACGTAAAAAATACATGTCTCAGTTAAGATGTGTGCGTCTCAAGTGTTCTGTAACCAAAGGACAACGACGTAGAGTTTTTCAATATTAACGTATACGATTTTATTACAGTTGTATTTCATGCAGGAGTCACTGGTTCGCCATAGTTATCAAACTGCACTTTTGTTCAGCTACATAACTACTTATTACTCTGGCATAAATTGACTCGGTCGAGTCTCGTAGATTTATCCCTCTGACATAAAGATTTATCGGTTGCTATTGTATGAGTAGGAAGTGTTCCGCAGTCGATACATTTTTCATATTTGTTTTTATGTTATTACAGAACATGGTTTGTGTAGCTGGTGATGATAGCGTTGACTGCGTAATTCGTGATTTAAGTCGCGGTTCACAGCCAAAGACAACTGTTCCGATACGTCCTTCTACAACAGTCACAGAAATCTTCAAACATGTGGCGGGTCACTATTCTTATGATCCTGATACCTTTGAATTGGTGCTCCAAACCTCAAGAAGCAAAGTGGTTAGCATTGGTTGCATTAATTTTAAATTATAAATACTCTTGTTCATTTTAATTCACGTTGCTCTGCTTATCAGATCCTGTTAAACGAAATGAAGAATAAAACGATGATGGAGGCTGGCCTGGATTTCGCAGCCGATACAAGATACACGATAATAGTGGCTGACCTTGAAGGCCTTCCACCTAGACGTACAACAACAACAACAGCAGACTCTGAAGATGAACTTGTTCTGGGTACATCAGCAAGTCCTACTCTGTACGATTTGTCTACCGGAAGTTATAACTCTGCGCCAGTACCTCCTCCACAGCCGTCAATTCAGGAGTGGCCCGATTCGTTCACTTCCGAAAGTACCGTAAAGTCAGAGACCAGTAAGTAGTAAAGTTTAATCATAGGGAAATAAATTTTGTCTGATCAGTTTTTTAGTATCTCAGTTGAATAAGTTCATTATTTATTATCTCGTTGAGAATAGTTCTTTCACCGAGTGTCTAGCGTTAATTTGATTTACTTTCATAAAAGGGCACGCTAGCTAATCGTCACCGCTATCAATAAGTCTCCATAATCAGCAGCGTCATACCTATCATTCGAATTATAATTTTTCATTTGATAATTTTGATTTTTTATTGTTCTTTTAGGGCGTAGAAGAGCGGAATGTAATAATCAAGATATCATCAAGATGAAACTTCGGAATGCAATTGCCCATATTAGTATGTTTACTATATCGTGGCATGATTAATAGACTCTTAAGTGTATATCGCAAGTAGACTTATCAATTCGTCTGTCGCGCTTCGTTATATCTTTTCTCTTTCTCCTTTTCTATGAAACGTGTTCTCGAGAAATGACTTTGGGTCGTCATGATATTGCAATATATCGTACGAGAATTTTGATTGAATCGGACAAATCGAAATAGCGTTGTATGCCTTGCCGGTTTTTACATGCATCATCCAGATCTTAACACTCACATTTTTCATCTTTGATATCATTTAAATATTCTCCTTAGTGTTTCGTGTCTTTGTATCGTTCGGAGGTTCATGCACAAATTTGTTCATTGTACTCCTGATATCGTTCACTAATTCAAAAAGCAATATCTAATTTTAAGGATACGTGGGACTTGTGAATCAAGCTATGACGTGCTACCTGAACAGTCTCCTCCAAGCTCTCTACATGACACCCGAATTCAGAAACGCCCTGTATAACTGGGAATTCGTCGACGGCTCTGAGAAGGATGAGGCCAAAAGTATCCCTTACCAATTGCAAAAGTTATTCCTAAATCTACAGGTTTGATTTTTGGCCATAATAGAATTTACAAAAAAAAAAAATGATCGTCCCCATTATTAAAATTCGTCGTGCGTTTGCAAACTGTCAACAGACATCAATGAAATCAGCAGTAGAGACGACATCACTGACAAAGAGTTTCGGATGGGACTCCACCGAAGCTTGGCAGCAGCACGATATTCAGGAACTTTGTAGAGTCATGTTCGACGCTCTGGAACAGAAGTTCAAGAACACCGAACAAGCCGACCTCATTAATAGACTCTATGAAGGTAGTAAAATGAATTTCTTATAGACTGGCCAATCTTTTAACGTATATTAACTCACTTAGGGAAGATGATTGATTACGTTAAGTGCTTGGAATGCAGCACAGAAAAGTCAAGAGAAGATACGTTCCTGGATATCCCGTTGCCTGTCAGACCTTACGGCAGCAACGTAGCGTACAACAGTGTGGTAAGTGGTAGTTTATTAGAAATACTGGATAAAGTTCAGAAATAATTTATAGCCATTGTAAAATCAGTGAATTATAACGCGATCACAGGAAGAGGCCCTTAGAGCATTCGTACAACCCGAGACTCTCGATGGAAACAATCAATATCATTGTGAAAAATGTAACAAAAAATGCGACGCCCATAAAGGATTGAAATTTACTAAATTTCCTTATCTCCTTACCCTACATCTTAAGCGCTTTGACTTCGATTACAACACCTTTCATAGAATCAAGCTGAACGACAAGTAAGCGTGCGCATAGCGTTAATTTAATTCACGGTTATATTTTGTAATTTGAATACTGACAAGCTTTTCTCATACAGAGTTACCTTTCCGGATATCCTCAATTTAAATTCGTTTATTGCATCAGCATCGAATCAAGAGTCTCCAGGTGGAGAAGAGGACGTAGGATTGGGCGTTAAGTGCGATGACAGTTCGACCACAGATAGTGGAACATTGGATGACGAATGTCCGCCTTGTGACAATAGCATGTCCAATAGTAATTATTCTAACAATCACGATCAGGACGATGATGAAGGTAATTAATGATAAAATCAATACCCCCATATTACAACGACTCATACGTAATTTTTATATATCAGGTATCGACGTGAGTAACACACCCTCAACATCTAACTGCAGTGTGCACAATCATGAAAATGAGAAAAATCGTGGAAATCGTGCAGTGGGTAAAGGACCTTATCAGTATGAGCTATTTTCCATAATGATCCACAGTGGTAGCGCCAGTGGTGGCCATTACTATGCATATATTAAAGATCTGAAGACACAAGAATGGTTCTGCTTTAACGATCAGAGTGTTTCGAGAGTAAATACTACATTGATCTTAACTCTTTTTTTGTAGTATCAACTGTTTTACAATTTTTATCATTAAATCCTAATTTCCAAATTACAGATAACCCACGATGACATACAGAAAACTTATGGCGGGGGTCCAACCAGGGCTTATTACAGTGGAGCATACAGTAGTAGCACAAACGCTTATATGCTGATGTACAGGCAAATCGATCCAGCTCGAAATACGTTGCCCATGCAGGTACAAGATTTTCCAGCACATATTCAGGATCTTTTGAAAAAGATGAAGGAGAGCGAAGAGAACGACAGGAAGAATCGCGAGAAGCAGATATCCATGTGTAAGTTTAAAGTCTACTGTCATCATCCAACAGAAGATAAACTTTCGGACATGAAGCTATACGTGCTGCATGATGAGACGTGGGCTGGAACGACCGAAAAGGCATACCGAAAATTCGGATTAGAAGGTGTCGTAAGTCTAGATCAATGCAGACTCGTTAGTTATGATCGTCGTAGTGATCTCATCGAGTGCAGCTTCGAAGGAAAAGAACTCGAAACTATTAGCGAGATATGGAGAGGTGATAATCGTTTTGATTTGCTTCTCGAAATACGGAAGAAGGATCAGAAATTCGAGACTTATCTACCTGGTGGTGAGTGAACATTAATTTTTTTTTTTTTTACATACCTTCAGTTACTACTACTGTATTTCATTGCTACAGGAATTGCTCTGAAAGTGTTCGTTGTGGATGTGCTTAAGAAGGAAATAGTCGATGGGCCCATTAACGTGCGAGGTTTAATGACGCAAACTGTAAAGGAGTTCAAGCAGCAATTAGGAAAAATCTTGAACATGGATCCCAAGCAGATGAAGCTGGTCTACCAAAGATTCTCAGGAAGCAAACCATTGGAAAATGATGACAATCAACTTCAGACAGAACGTTTAATTAATTCAGATAAAATTTATGTATCTACTATGATAGATCCAGATCCTACTAAACCATATCATGAATCGGTATTAAATAAGATCATAGCAAACGGAGAACATATATATTTCTTACACATCCAGTTGCCTGACACTAGCAAAGGTATATGTTTTACATGTACGTGTAAGTACATCGATAGGGTATGCTGATGTATTATTTATTTTAGAAATATTGTACGAGTTGAATATACCTTCCTTGGAGGATAGACAGAAGGAAAAGGAAAAAGAGAAAGAGAACGAGAAAGAGAAGGAGAAAGAAAGGGAGGAAGAAAAACCTGTTACCAATGGTCCCTCGAAGTTGTCCGTTAACGAGCCACACAAGGATACGAATTTGAAATGTAACAATAAACAGCCGAAAATAGGTCCAAGTAATGAGGACACTTCGGTGAGAAATTCCAGTCCTCAGTTAGTCGAAACCGAGGATTGGTTTACACCAGAACAGAGTAACAGCGAGGACAGTAGTCTAAGTGATAGCGACAGAACGCTTGTTGGTGATGCCCCTGAGGAGGATGACTGTGTGTTAGCGTCAGTCGATGATTTTCATAATGTACAGACTTACGAGCGACTTCCATATAGCCAGAATCAAATTGACACTTGGCGTAGCGAGTTCGAGTCTGATTCAGAGTACTACTTCAAGGCCGTCCCTTACACGGAGAATAATCAGAAGAGTAAGTGTCTATTAGGACCAGTTTCGATACCTAAAACGTAACATCGTTCCGTACGGGTTAACTATAATTTTGTTGCAGTGTTAAAAGTCTCAGTCGATAGACGAATGCAACTAAGCACTCTTAAGGAACATTTGGAACCATACGTGGGAGTGCCGATGGAGTATTTCAAAGTGTATCGGCAACTCACCGAAGTCGGAGAGGCAGAATGTCATTATCTAACGGAGCAGATTCTTACCTTCGATCATGGAGACAAATTAACTCTGAAACTTGGACGAGCCTTACGAAGTGGCGAATGCAAAGTCAGGTTGTATCAGCTACTTCTGAACGCTACAGAGGTTCGTTGATTTATTATGTACCTTTATATGTTATTATGGTTGATCAATGCTGTTGGTATTAATATTAATTCATCCGAATTTTGTTTATTTGACAGCCTTATAAATTCCTCTGCGAATTCATCGCATCGAGGGGTGCAACAGTTGCACAGACAAAAAGAGAAATTTTAACTGAAATAAAAAGAAAGTGCGACCTTGATATACCATACGAGCGCTGTCGACTTAGAAAGAAGAACTATAAAACAGCTTCGAGAGTCCTTACGGATTTAGAGAAATTCGATGTCCCTCGCTATTCTTGCCAATTAGAGTTGATAGTGCAAGAATTGCCTGACAAGGAAGTTGTCACGGACCCTGAACAAATGCTCATCTTTGTCAGAAGATGGTCACCATCGAAAATGCAGCTAGGTCCTTTCCAAGAGATAGTGCTGAACGGAAAATCAATTGAGGAACTTAAAGAGAAGCTGTCGTCGATATCGGAAATACCAGAACAATTTATAGAGGTGGCAAATGGTAAGGGTACCTTCCCCTGTGAAATATCTGTACTCAGGGTGCAAAATGACCTCGATTGGAACTACCAAACTACAGGCATTGACGCTTGGCCACATAGTTTGGACGATGGTTCAGTTGTATTCTACAGGTTAGTATGACGAGACTACTTTTATTATGAGTTATATTTATTTCATAATGACGTTGCGTAACTTTAATTGCATCTAACACAGGGATAACAGAGAAGAACAAAAAAATCTAAGCGCAGAAGAACTCAAGGAAATTGCCAGCAAGGAGAGTTTTCGTTTAATGTCTCTTTCCTCCACGTCGAGTTACAGCCCGCGACGGGAAAGGGCGCTCAAGATATATCTGGACAACAAATGATCCCCCAACAACAATAATGCATTCGCTGACAAGCAGTTGCAGCGCTAAGTTAGGTAACGACTAACTTGTTTGAAGAGAATTAGGTATTTTCGGTGCCTGGACTGGGTACGTTATTAAAAACTATGAAAATGGGTCAGTTTGTTGAAGATGACATGCATACACATTATACACAAAGTCCATGTATACCTGATCGACCCTTCGATTATTAATCCTCTCACTGACAATGTAGGTCCCATAATAGTGTTGTTTTTGGATTTTGCATTAAAATTTGATTGTACTTTTATGTGAGTGTTTCAAAGATACAAGATAGCGTGCTCGGGTATCCCTTAACTATATTACATTCATCCGAATCAAGTTCTGAAGTAGCTTAAGATACTCAAGAAATGAAATGGAGTTTCTAAGAATTTGAAGCTATAATGAAATATCTGAGTATTAGAGGTTAAGAAACTCGTTATAATTTTTAATATTGCACGTGCGATCCTATTCCGAAGAAATCTCTTGCATTTATCAGCGACTTAACTTGGCATTTCTTTGCTATTCCATATTTAATTTCACTTTCGCTCTGAATCTCAATGCTTTGACTTCTCTGAGGATTAATGTCGAAGAGTCGTCGTTATCAGACATCACTCCTTATTTGATTATTGAACGGGCATGCGTATTGGGATAGCCCGTCATCTTCGTGCAATCTATTTCCAAAATTGAAAATTCAAAGAAAAAAAAGATGTTTCTGCGCGAGCACGATTTCGAAGAAATCCTTTTACTATGATTGCCAATAATCGAGAGCTGCATTATTTTGTGCAATCGACTTACACATGTTCTCGTGCCGTCTTTCAAAATGTCCTCACGATTAATAGATTAGAGTTAGGTTATATTTATTGCGTATTTGTTATCCAAAAATTGAAGCCTAGCTCGGATTCGTGAAGGAAAAAAAATATAAGTATGCATAAGTTCCGAAATTCACCTGTCAGTACAACGTGTCCTGTTGTGTTTCTGTTCACCTACGTAGAATAGAGTAAGACACTACAACGCTTGCAGTTTTGCCCGTGAACTTCAGAACGTACCCCCCCAAATAGAATAAAATATTTTGCTGAATCCGCTTTATTGCAAAAAATGCTATTTCGTGTTCGGGTAATAAATTTTGAGATTTCTTCATGTAAATTTGTACCTATAAAAAAAAATTGTACTTTCACTACAGCTTGTTGTTGTCCTCTTCGCACTTGCCGCATGTCATTTGCTTGAAATCTATTAAAACTATCCGAACTAGGCTTTATCACACGATTGTTCAATTGTTGTGTCAGAATAACTGCTAGAAAAAAGAAAAGGATTCGCGTTATTCGCTAGCGAAAATAGGAACGAGCACAAGGAAAGGTGTATCGTAATCGTGTTTTTATCCTTTTTGTGGATAAGTTTCCTATCCTAAATCCCATCCTTGTTATCCCATTACCCAACCTAGGATTACAGGAGTACAGGTTCGCTTGATACGATAAAAGTTAAAAACAGGCTCTAATGCGCTACTGAGCCACAACAAGAAAGAAAAAAGTAGAAAACTTTATCTTTTAGGACTCTTTCGCTCCTGTCTTTTAATCTATCTACCAAATCTCTTCTAGCTCTGTATCATACACTGTAGTTATGAAAAAAATTATATTTATAATTATTAACAGCGGAATAATAGAGTGACTGAAATACTCTTTAATACGGCGTGTGTGATTGACCTGTAAAGTTTTCTTTTTATTTTTACATTTTACATTCATTCGCATTATTCACATCCGTAAGCTTGCCAGGGATTGTCATCACGTCGATTACGACAAATCAGGATTTATAATGGACGTCAGAGAATAAAAAAATATATGTTTATGTGGTCTTCGTAAAAACAGTTTACTTTCAACACTGTATAATTAATATCAACGAGAAGGATAAATAAGGCAGAGACTTTTCTTTATTTAAGTTGATCCACTATATTCGTCGGTAGTTCGATTCTTCGGTGTTGCCAAACTACGTTAAACTAAAAGGAAAACGACGAAGGATCGTTTCTGAGCCGCGTCGGGACGCCCGTGTAAAACGTCCATTTTTAAAAGCGGCATCGAAAGGTATTCATGCCGAAATGAAGTAAAACGACCAGGACTATTGTCTCTCCCTGGACTGACCGGAATTTCTCCAAGTCCCACACTTCTCCTTCCGCCATTACTCGAACCTGATCCTTATCACATTTCGTTTGTCCCCCATCCTTCTTGCGAAGGCTTGGCATTTACCTGCCGCTGCAATGAATTGTAAAGAGGTTGCGTTGTGCTATCCAGATATTTATTGTGACTGATTAAAGAAAAGAAAACAAAAAAATAAACGAAAAATTTAAGATCACCATACACCATCGTCTTCTGTACCTAAAACTATAAGGAGGTGCCAGGAACCGGAAGTTTTGATTGCGACATAGGATATTGTAAAAAAAAGCAAGTGTCCAAGTGCAAAATCGTACTTTATTTTTCGATCGTGCCGTATTTTCTTTTTATCATCTTTATCTTCTCTTCGCTTTATTTTCTCTTGGCACGTGCACTCTGCGTTCTGACTCCTTATTATACATGCGAGCCTGCCTACTTTTCTCCGCGGTTCGTATTTATGTATGTACAGAATTAAATCACGCGCGTTACAATTTTCTTTTTACACTCTATGCGTCTATGTACATAGCACGATGCGACGACGTATGAATTATTTATAACCAAAACTATACGACTTGTCATGCGCCAGGTGCTGGGGGGGTTCCCGATGTCTTTCTAGTTCAAAGTAACAGATAACGAAAGGCGATACGCTTTGTGTCACAATATCGACGAATTCCACTGGCACGTGGAACGCAGTATCGTACAGTACAGTTGTTTAGAAATTCTACGAGCAGTGCCTTACGACGTTTAATACAGGTATAACATCACCCCGACAATGACAGTGCGAGACCAGCGTAACGTATTTATATATTTATATAATTTTGAATTACCGTAGAGAAAAGTCCATGCAGGAGGCACTCACCATCACGGTACTTTTACTTATAAATCCTATATTATGTACACCGGTGATAATATTCATTGATTTCATTCTCTTTACAATTAAGGACTTAGGCTTACAACTGAAAGGCTTTGAGGTTAGAATATACACGAGCGCATTGACTTCTGTAATCGGTTAACAAGACGAATTGATGTAGAAGTGTCACTTCCTAATCGTGTTTCACGTTTTATAGGTTAAGTCGTCTTTTTCGTTGCCGGAAACGATACGGGGATCGCCATGAGAGATCCGCGCGACTTCGATAGCTTTGAATGACTTATCGTAATCCAGAGATTTCGTCGATTGCGCCGAAATAGCGCAAACGGCAGACTGGACGACCGGTTAAGCGAATCGGACAGTGAGCGAGCACTCGCCGGAATGCCAAGGGATTATAAGGACGATCGGTGGGACGCATCGGATTGGTATACAAGTCGACGGTGTGTTAACGCGCGCGTATAGAGGGAGCCTGGACTGGGGCTGTGGCTGTGCGAGGTGTAGAGAGGACACGCAGAAGGAGGATGGGGTCGCCAACACATATCTTGATATCTCAGAGTTCGATCTCTCAGCCCGGCCGCCCGTATATTTACATGTATAATTTATATGCCCCGGCAGGAACGTAGTGCCAGTCGGGGCGGGCCTGACCGTCCTTCGTATACCCGGCCACATCCTACTTCCAAGTCTAGGTCTTTGCGGTACGGTGCACCATAGCCAGACTATATCCAGAACCATCGGTATAATTCCCACGAGCATTGTCGAGAAAGACTACGGGATGTTCTCTTGGCTACCTGTATAACGCGTCCTACGGAGATGGTACTTAAGGGAGGCCTCCGCAAGAGGCGAAGGAGTGGTTGCCTCCAATTAACGGGGCTCGCTCGGGTCGTCCGATATACTACGTACCCAGTTTCACGTACCCTCGGTGCACTCTCGCTCGCGTAACACGGCCGATAAGAAGGGCCAAGATTTTTCTTTCTTTTGGCGAGGAAATAATGCGCTTCGAACGCGGCCGAGCCGGCATTGTGGCCGCGAGGATGCAATTAATTATTGCGTGCCCGCGAGCAGCCGCATTGTTGCATCTGTTGCTGCACTCAACGTGCATCGCGGAGTGAATTTCTTGGGGCTCGCGTACGCGTCCCTAATAAATTAAAGTGCTCGTAAGTATATGGGTATACGCGCATATATTTGCGAGCACATGGTGTGTTTCTATATATATAAGCATACTCGCTTACTCGCATGTACTCTCTTCTCGGGACGACTTACGTTGCCTGGAGAGTGGACCGCGTGTAAATACGTGTAGGTGGTCGCTGGAGATGGCCTCAGGGTAGGCGAGAGAGTCTTGCCGAGAACGCATGAAAACGTCTTCTCCACGTCGAGCACGAGGACAATTGCCGACGGAGCTGAGAGGCAATTAAGACGAGTAAAACGCTCGGTCGAATCGAAACGGGAAATGAAGCAGTGTGCGTGCCGGCTGGCGAAATGCTATCTCTCTCTCTCTCTCTCTCTCTCTCTCTCTCTTGATCTCCTCCATTCCGACCTCGATTCCCACTTGACAATGGAAACGTAAACCTGCCGTTTTCAACGCAGAATGAGGGAGCCCCAGTCTGAGCGGTGCAGGCGCACACAGCCCATCCCGCCGGATGCAGTCGATGTCGGCGTGAAACTCGAACGTCGAATTATGAGACACCTGTTCGACGAAAATAACTTCATCCAACGTCGCACACATCACTTGGCCCCTGTGCCTACGTTTATTTGACTCTGCGACTGTAGGCGAGGGGGCTGTGCGCGCGCGAGCGCAAACGCCCGAACCTTTTCTATATGGACGAGGCAATATATTACGCTCCGTATGCGCCGGCCCTCCGACCGAGCCCCAAGAAAGATTTCCGATTAGATCCAGAGATTACAAAAGTATAGCGGGTAACTCGATTGTTTTGTACTCGCGCGGGGGCGTGCGGTTAGGACGGCCCCGTTATCGCAATCGTTACATCCGATTGGCATCGCACCGTGTATTACGTGTCTATTAGGTTTGTTCGCAGCTAGATAAACTGATTACTGCAGATCCCTCTGTACATTATTTTCTCATAGAATAAATAGCTTTGTTCTTAAGTCTTTATTTTATTTTACCACGAGTCTCTGCTTCTGCGCTTGCCGATGCACACGACACATCCGATCACACTTTCCTTGAGAAGGAACATTGCGTGGCGACCGGTTCACTGACTCTGATCGGCATGAGACTCGTCACTTCCGCAGACGTGCTCCTCACCAGCGGGTCTTCTTTTTACCCGGTTTTACTTGGGCACGAACTAGGGCGAGCCCATGACAAGCGTTCCGAGTCGTTGAGCAGTTCGTTACCGCGATCAAAGATTGAAAAAAATAAGGGCGGTCTAACTCAAAGTGATTGGATCACAATTGTAGCTGGACTCCGATGATAACGAGAAATTCATCTACCGCTGTTTTTATAATCTAACAGTCCCTTGAGCAATTTTATAAAAATTCTAGATGTAATCGGACGGCACCGAACTCTCATTAATCGCTGCCAGTCTGTACTGCGGCGTCTCCAGATTCTGCGGATTAGGGTGAAGACTGGTAGCAGATGCCGAAGGTGGCAGTTGCTGATTCGCAGAATTTGAACTCAAGTCACTATAGTAAGCACTACTTGGGGCACTGCTAAGCGTGGGACCATCCGGTTCAGCGTCACTTCCTGTGTATGCTGTGTTCTGATAGGATGGATGTTCACTGGCACCGCTTCCAGTTCTGATCGTCTGATGATGATGATGTTGGAGCTGACTGGGTGGCCTTGGGGTTGTTGGTCCATTTTCGTACATCTCGTAATCAGGTTCCTGTAACCTGAATGAAAAATATAATGAAAATATCGACCTAGTATCATTATCAATTTTTTTCTTATCGTCATCTGTCGCCTGTAACGTCATTTTTACCTTGCTCGGCTGATGCCTCGCTTGTGATAATATAAACCTCCTTACCTTTGGCTGTGTCGTGTACGCAATGCGTCTCGCCGTAATGAGCCGTCATTATTCCCAGCCCCGTAATGACGATGCAGTCTCGCGGCATCCAGCTCGTGATACTCGTCGTCCTGACCGCCGGAAGTGGTACCGTAGGTCGAGCTTCCTCTCATCTGCAGCTGAAGATCGCTCGCGTAGCTGGCTGCTTGCGAGTCGAGTTCAGCGTAGAGAGCTTCGTCGGTCTGCATGTGGGTATAGTGGTTCTCAACAGGCAGATTCATGGCTCTCCTATGTTGCGGAAGGGACAAAGGTGTAGCAACTACTCCTGGAGTACCACCCCCGCGACGTGACCCAAGCCAGGACCATACGTTATGTCCTGGAACATTGTGAGCACCAAACGTATAAGCAAGGCTCGAATTTCCATTTAGGATGAGCATGCAGTTCCCTATTTGAAAAAGCGTAAATTCACCTGGACTAGGTGTAACGTCATGATAGGGTGGCAATTTATCCAGTTCCAGGGGTGGCCTATCGGGTATCACAGAGACTCCACCACCACCTCCGCCACCAGCAGGACTCGCCGACTCCTGTGTAGAGGTATCCTCGACACCGACACCGCAGCAGCTACCTGCAAAATCGAACGTTTTACCTATCAGAACGTCCGAGGTCTTCCGCGCTCTGAGTAAGGTCCTAGGAGAGTCGCATGGAACTCGTATTTCGCCATTGTGCCCGGTGCGTTGAACTCGCAGGGTCGATATGCGTGGCGAAGAAGCTTATGAAGTGCCAGGTGAGGTTAAGCAGAATCCCGATAGGTATGGGCATACATTAAATCCCGCATTATGACATGCCCGTAGTATGAAAAGCCTGTTTTCTGTATGGCCTCATTGTGCCCTCGTCATCGTACCGTCATGTGTCTCGCGAGGGTAGCAGAGGAACGCGAAGAGAAGGTCGAGGGGAGGAGCGGACCAGCTCGAGAATTCATAGATCAGAGAAGCCGACCAGCGGTAAGTAGCCACGAGACCGTGCGGAACCAATGAAAAAAGAAGGGGAAAAAACGACGAGAAAAGAAGATTATGGGAATCTCATGGTTCTGGAGCACCTCATAACCTACGCACGTATCATTCGTCATCACGCTCCTTTTTACGTGGCCTTAAAGGGGAACCCACACGCGCCCCTGCTTCGACGCTATAGAGATAGCCTCCGAGCGTTTCCGAGTATCGATTAATCGATTCCGCTCGAGTACGCTCTACTATCGACTTTTGAGAAATTCATTCTAGACCTCTTTCCCGCGGCTGGTCCCGCGCGATGTCAACCAATCGATTTTACCATTGACGTGGTAAAGCAGAAAGATCGATACTCGGGTCGACGCCCACTAATTGCGATTACGCCATTGCAGCCCCATAGGGAGCGTACTTTTAATCAGATCTTTTTCCCGCCTGTCACTTCGCGTTTCACCATTGTACGGCCCACGATGCTGCTGTGATTTACCGGGTTAGATTATTTGAATATTAATTCGTTGCGAGCGAGGTGTATGTACAGTGGGGCCTGGTAGTGAAGCGACACGTAAAATTGAAACGTTCTGTACGCTACACGTCCGTCTTGCTGTCTGACTGTCTAGCAACGGTAGAAGATACGAAGGTGAGTTTAATAGTAGGAACAGTCGATCTGATATGGTCACTCTGTATAAGTCTTATTCGGCGGAGCCATGACTCGTGACTAACTCGGCTCTAGTCCCTCCTCCAGCGAGTCTCTATATACGTGCGCGCAGGTTGGATGTACAATTCGATCGAATGTCATTGGCAGTTCAGCAACCGATCGTAAATGTCGTCTCAAATTCGATAAGCGGATTACCACACTTGGCTGGCCTATTCTACACGGCTTTCAGCTCTCCATTATATCTCGAGATCATCGAGAAATCAGAATGCTCCACTCGTACGAGTCATTGGGAGACTTCATTGTTAGTCTTTGATCGCTCTTGCTTCTGTGTTAACGATATATGTATACGGTACAAGAGCTACGTACTGATAATAAATTTTCGACTTAATTGCTTCTCGCAATCGTATGCCTATCTTTATTGTTTGCATATTTTTATAAATTTTTTTCCTCTCTCAAAGTACTCTCGGTCGTTTGTCGTCATTAAAATTAATCAAGATTTTCTCATTCTCCATATCCAAGTTCAGGATTGACTGTTGCTCTTGGAAATGGATTAGAACAATCACGGTGGCCGATGGATTCCCGGTAGGACGTAGCGAGCCTTCGCCATCCATCCGTCCAGGGTTTGGTGCCGGTCGGATTACGAACGTGCTAATAAAAGCGATGAAACTGCGCGTCGGAGTCGATCGCAGAGAAACCGAGAACGGACCACCATGGACGACGGGAGTCAGGCAGGGGGTGAACGTTGTTGAGAAAGTGTGAGTACTCCGGAGTTGTGGCACGAATCGAAGCGGAGAAGCATTCTCTCGCGAGAGAAAGATCGGCAGATTGAAGTGAGTAAACAAAATGGTAGAGAAGAAGAAGGAGAGAGAGAGAGAGAGAGAGAGTGAAATCGTATAAGGAGAACGAGTGTCGGGTAATTAATTCGGGTGACCCGCGCATTCACGTATGGCAGTGGCGCTGTAATGTCGCTCTTTGTCGATCGTATCGAGTCGCGGGTGATTTTAAATCAGAAAGTTAATTAGACGCGTCCGACTGTCTCTTATGTCGTTCGTTCCTAAGATCCCGTATGGTTAACCCTCCGCAGGAGTCACGGGATCGCTTTCATTATGCGAACTAATTAAACTCCAATAGATACTGACACTCCTGGTGTCGTACCTCTAACCATGCACGAGATACTATCGGTAAACATAAGCCGGATACAGTAGTATTAATACCTTATAGATAAAAATATTCTTACGTCGCATTCTATTTAGTATTCTACCGATTTTTTATACCACCCAATTTATCGTAACGCTTAGCGCCATCTTGTGTATTTCTCGATGTTTATCGACTTCATGACGTAGACGAATTACTTTAACCTTTTCCTTTGGGATCGATCGATCCTACTTTCTCCGCCCCCGGATCGACGTGGATAACCATCTGAGCATCGTGCCTTACCCGGTTGACGAATTCGTCGTGGATTAACCAGGACTCGGTGCGCGCAACGAACAATGTCAGAATGGCTAGAGTACCGGAGACGGCACGCAGTAGGGGAGTCGGATAATTGGGAATCGCTTCGAACCTGAGCCTGTCAGGTCCGCTGCGGGGCCACTGCTCCATACACGGAATGTTAATTCGATATAATTGGAGGTTAGTGTTCGCCCTAGCAATGAGCCAAGTCTTTTGCTCCGCTAACTCTATACTAATAGGTCCTGCGCGGCAGCTGCGCTTCTACGAACGGATTACCCAACGTGATTTCTAGGAGGTTCGATATAAGATCGCTTTCAAGATGCTTAAGTAGCTACCGTGATAGTCTGGAAGAGAGTTGGTCATTGGGCACTGTGATCGGATCGCGCTATCGTTAGTGCAAATTGATAAGCTTCATGGTCCACGCGCGGAAACGATGAAAAAATAGTGATTCGATATTCGTTTATAAAGTTGGTATACCTGTCCGAAGATTCTTACCTCTGGCAGCACTGCTTTTTAATCTGAAACAAAAGACAGTAACTTTTAATACTTTTCTTCAAAGATCGAAATCGTTGGAGTATATTTACTTTTATAAATATTTTGTTTCAGTCTAAAGATGGCGGCTTCCGTTTCTACGAGCACGGATCGAGGAATAATGGTATACTTTAATGGCGGATTAACTCTACCCTGAATGAATGACTCGTCACGCCGAGAAAATCGGTTGCCTTGGATTCTACCGACGGGATAAAAAAGCTAGTGGCTGCCCTAGCGATGAGACGTTAGGGGACCAAGGGTGATGAGAGGAATCTTGGGGGGAACCTGGTCCGAAACGAATTCAGCACCGCGCGGTGTTTGTCTTAAGAAGTTCCCTTAGTTCTGGAACGAGTCTCACACTCCGAGGCGTGACCAGGAGTACCCGGTTCTCCACCTCCTCAAACGATCATGGCTCTTCCTCCTGTCCTCGACTTCTTCGTCGTTTCCCTGTCACCGATGGATTCGTCGCGGATCGATCTAGTTAGCAAGTCCCTGTTTCTACCACCTCTCGAACCCGTTCGCTCCTCCGTTAGAAATATTTCTGGATGGATGAGCTTTACGATATTTTTTTTACAGGTAAATATCACTTGGCCAGAGTCAACATCCTTGGGAATAAATTTGATCCTCCCACTGGGTTCCTTTGTCGCTGTTTCTTTTAAAGTCGATATTCAGGTAAATGCTACGAATACCGATGAACTTTGATAATGGTACTTTGTCCCGATTTTGTGAGATTTCTTTCTGTCCTCTATTTATGGTAAATGGACATACGTATGTAGGTTTGGAGGATGATGGTTTTTATTAGTCGGGCAATGGTTCAGTGGTGGCACTAGTGTAACCCTAAATGGCGGCCCGATTGACCTCAGCGACCGACCCACTCTATCCCCATTTGGAAATAGTCTTTTTCATGGAAACCAAATGCTCGCACGTATCACGAATAATGAACCTCCCGCAGCACGACGGGCGCAAGGTATTTCGGATCTTTTTTCGAATGCCCGCGGCTCAAATCGATTCCGACTTTTTTATTCGCTCGATGGCACACCAGTCAACTAGCCCCATTGTGCCGAACCCGTTTCGCTCCTGATCTACGATTTCTCTGACTAAACGAGACTCAATGAAACCGACGCTTCGAGACGTTGTCATGGCTCCGACGAGGAATATGCTTAAGGGCTTTGAAAAACTAATCGCAAAACCAAGGATGCTTGACGATTAACAAAAAACAATGGGACCGATGATTCTAGACGAGTTTCGTGATTTGAAACGTACAGATTTGTCCCAATTGAATTTCGTGAAAAAAAAAACCTTATCTTTCATTCGATAGCACATCACCATCGGACACCATTATTATTTTCATCACCGCTTTAATCCTTAGCCGAACAGTATGTCATGTAACAGTAAAAATACCAGAAATACATACCTTCGACAATGAAGAAGAGTTACCATAACAACTGCTCCTATACCGGCTGATACCAGTGAAACTATCACTAAAGTCAGGACCCATCCAAGTTCACCCGGTGCTTCTGTAAGAAATAAATATGAGGTTGTAAAAAATACAGTTAACAATATACATTATGAAACTGAGCTGGTGACGTCGTTACGCATTATATTTTAAGTCGCGCGATAATGAGCCGACGCACCGAAGCCACGTTTGAATTTGGTTGCGCCGCGGGGAATCCCCAATTTTTATAATGGGCGCGAGCGATATTTCTACAGAGCGCATGCGCAAAGCGAGACACGGCCGTTATACACGTGGCGAGCCGGTAAGAAATTTTGGCAATAAAATTTGCAATCGTTAAATGGACAGACTTCATTAAAGCGAAGCTTCCTAAGAATAATAAGACCTATGTCTACACGCACCACCAGCACGTAAATCAATACCAAAATCATTACGAAATTTCGTAAGGTGTACATATGAGTTCCTTTAATATCATCAATAATTACTAGGTTCGATTAACCATCACTTGTTAAAGATCCCTTTATCATCGAGCACTCTCCCGTGGGAATAATAATACGAACATTCATATTCAAAGAACACGTCGATTCCCCGTGAAGAGTTTCAACACACTAACGAACCCACACGAGGGTAGCCCCACTTCAAAAACTATTTTGTTTCTGTCCGTCAATCCCTGTCGGAGTCGAGGCATTCGCTTTTATCTTTTTGTTGAATTTCCTTCTCACCCATAGCCGACAGCAGTTCCGTTGCTTATAAATAAAATATCGATCTATTACCCAAGAAGCCTAATGCCGTCTACCGGCTTAATAGTCAACTAACACAACTAATTAGCCATATTCTACTTGGTCCCTCATAGTTTCTTTCCCTTTCTTCCATAGTTTCAAAATCAAAATCGTCCTCCTTGCAATTATTTTCAAAAGTACCGATATCGATGTCCACTGCCAACCACGCTAATAGAATGCAGTACGTTCGATTGCCATATAACGCGTGGGTAACGCATGACGAATAAAAGAGGCAGAACGGATCCAAAAAGAATATATGAAAAAAAAATAATAAAAAAAACAAGAAATGAAAGATCGAGTTAACACGCCGACACGTAAGTTTGAATTAACGGCAACAAGTTGCGTGGACGGGTACCGAAAGGAGGGCTATACGTACCATGGGATCTCTCCAGGGCCCTGACGTGAACATAACAGCGCGCATGCCGCCTGATAACACCTTACACGAGACTTATCAATCATCCGTGTCGGCAGGACGCCATAGCCTTGATACAAGATGAGAAAAATTGTATGCGACCTGGTAGGTAAGTACTTTTCGTATATGTAGGCATTTGCTGGCTTAGAGAAAAATTGCAATACGTAGGTGTATACCAGATGTATAATAACTCCCGAGTGCCTGAATTTCTTAGCCTGCACGACGCTATAGATTGCTTCAGTTATAATACGATATTGCATATAGTTATTATTTCTTAACAAAAAATTCAGAAGCATAAAAACACCGTGTTGCTTTACACGTGAGTGCAAACCACTGGACGCATTAAATCGCAACAGTCGAGCTAACCGTGTTCCGTGGCTTTTCTATACCAGTGTATCAGCTCGTACCGTTTTAAACGGAACTTTCAACCGCAAATTCTGTACTTGTACCCTGACGAGTCTACCGTACGAATGGTTTCGGTACGACTAGACCGAGCGTACAAAAGACTTCGTAGTGTCCGATACCGTTTTGCCTATACACGTTGATCTTCGATGTACGTTGGCTAAGCTCATATTTCAAATTCGGCCTCCAATTATGGGGGCCAGATTACGGCTCCCTCTGAATAATGGCGTCTCGTGGAGTTGGGTTAGACGCGATTTGTCCGTGGCTATGGGGGGTCAGGACACGCAACGAGATCACCGCGGGGACACGTGTTCCCGAAGGAGTTTTTACACGAAATTTCTTTGCCACTGTAGCACACGCAGCTACCTATATGTATATATATATATATATATATATATATATATATACATATAATAGTTGTGTATCCTTGTTACCTGCAGCAACCCCCATTTTCCAGAGTGAGCAGTACGCATGGTAAGGTCCCATAAGGTTTTTCATGCCAGAAGGTCATATCCTATGTAATAGGTACTTTCGTTCCGAAGGTGGACAACCGCGTACTACTTTATTCCGTAGGTTGGTAGAGTTCGTGTCGTTATTATGCAAATTACTAAGGTTTCGCTCGTGCGGAAATTACGGAAAGGAACGTGGTATTACTACAGATATAGTATAGGAATCTGAGTATTTTACAATGCTATGCGTTCACAGGGTACCGTCTTACCTATAGTGGCTAATGGGATATTAGTACGCCATAGGGTTTGCCTTTATTTCTTGAATTCCAAGGGCGTCTCTCCTGGTATTCCAGGAATACAAGAAGATCCGCAACGTTAATCATTCGAAGTATCGAGCGAAAGCTTAAAAAAAATCTGATGACAAGTATAGCGAGCTTAGGATGATCAGGAGGAACGAGTAGTAGCAGGTAAAAGGAGCGTCGTCCAAGGAGATGGAGATCGTGTTACCTCGAATCGGCAAATTGCCGATATTTCCCGGTACGACGGTTCTGCGGTCTCAATAAATATGTCATTAAGGACGATAATTTATCCAGGAGCGGCCCGGAGGCTGTGATAATTGAGCCATCTTGCGCGAGGTCCGCACGGGGGCTTTTAACATTCGGCCGGTAGTGAAATTTTATTTATTCCGTCTACGTATGTTCCTTCCATTTTGTTTTCTCTCGCCATGATATACCTATCCGACTATACCTATATATTTGCTCCATACCTACATGCTTATATACTTTTCTTCCACTTATATCCCATCCGTGCCGGGGACGTGTTACCCATGGCGCACAGTCTGCGACTCTTTAATTAAAGCGAATCGGTAAGCCGTAGGCAGTTTCAAGTCCGCGTGGGTCGCAAGAGCCAATTTATAAATTCGGGGAACGACCGTCGCTTAAACTTACAGGTGTGTAGATACTAGGTACATGATGTACGTTCTGGATGACGTAGGTCTGATTACGAGCTTGTAGAACCAGAACCTGAACTGTACAGTTATCTCGTTTCGCAAGTTGCTTTACAAGCACTGCCACCGTTGGCGTATCATGCCTGTTTATAGTTACAATTAAAATCTTTAACCCTGCCCGATATATCTATATACAGTCATGGAATTTTCTAAGCGTAAAATATACAAAAAAAAATTAGACACCGTTAAGTAAAATTCTGTATGATTTTTAAACGTATCTGGTTATTTTTTATTCTCGGTTTGGAACCACTGCTCCTACCCGTTGTTTCATCGCTAAGGGCGGCTACTGGCAGACAAACCACCAGCAGATCACCTTTATTTGCTTTTTACGGGCTTTCAAGGGACCGGCCGGTCAGGACTGTCGAAAGGGTCAATGTGGCGCCCCTTCACGAGGCGCCTAGCGCCATTCAGAAACGTTAAGAGATAATGAAGTCTAATGCCCAGTTCCTAAACGCCAATCCTAACGTATCAATTGGGCCTTACGCACTGTGGAAAGTCTAGGGAAGATATCTCACGTTGTTTACCGGACCTTTGACCTCTCGCGAATCGTTATGCTCACGCAGTATACTTCGTAGTATAGAATCTCATATTTCATACTTTCTCTATTACCCGTACCAGGGTTACCTTAACGAATCTTTTCCCAGGAGGATTTACCAGGCGGTCACTAGGACTAATTACCATTAACTTATATTGGAAAGTGAGTGTCTCAATAGGGTCTAATTAAAGGACAAGATCGAGCGATCCTAATTAGGTTCGTCGATCAAAGTATGAACAGTGAATAAATTTTGTTGTGAATATTATCTCAAAAAAATAATGTGAATAACAAATTGTTGTTTGGTTGACTATTGCGGTAATAAAAGGAAAAAAAAATCTCTTGGAGAATTTTCGATCCGTGTCGCCAAGTAATGCTTAAGCGATCGCTTAGGCCGATGCCAGGATCTCGTACTGGATCGGAAAGGGACTGAGGATAGCTGGGAACAGATCCATCACCAGGTGAACGATCGACCGCCCGAGTTATCCGTCATCCCATCTTGGTTCACCAGACTGGCTTCCTTCTACGTCAGTTTGTTCCTCTGTCTTCGAAGGTGTGGCCCTATTCGACAGACGGACTGACAGCCAGACAGTTACCATACGTGTGTCTACGAGAGGCAGCTTTTCCAGTTGATCTAGTTCGTTGAAAACTACCACTAAGTGCTAATTGATTGGACTGCTCGGATGCATGGCGGGTAGACGAAGCTGAATGGGGTGGGACAAAGGAAATTTTTTCAAGTGTCAAAATAAGTTTGGTTGCGATGTACAGAGTGAAAATTAAAAAAGAAACCGACCCTTAAGGCATCCTTGGTCCATCGTTGAGTGTATTGCTAGAAAGAGTTGTCGACGGTCCATTCGTGGGATCCAGAGCCAATTCTATTATTCGCTCCGGACGTAAACGTGGAAGCTGATCGTTGAACGCTTCCAAAATGGCTGCCGGTTGCTAACTCAATGAACCGTGGTAGGCTCTCTTGGCTAAAGTGGCAAACCGCGTCGTAATCGAGTAGATTTCAATGTCGGCCAACTTATTGAAACGTCCCGATGGTTTTTCAAGCGGACGTTAACCAAGGGTTTACTCAGCCAGAAAGTTAGCTAGTTACGTCTGTGGAATGGTAGGAAGACATGCACGAAAAAGTCGTATAGGTGAAATGTAAATTATGTATATGTTGAACATCGGACGTTTTGCATTATACATACCAAAAATATATGTAAAATATGTTGTATGTATATATGGCAAAAAATTGGATATTCAAGATATACAGAATAGATAAAAAAATATATTTTCAATCTATATTTCCGTGAGGACCTACGAGGAATGCGGATGTTTTGAAAAGTAAACATCCGTCTCGAGATAACCTCAATTTTGAAAATGCCTTGGCTAGTGGCGCGAGATAAAGAGACGATTTTCAAAAGTGGTTAAGAACAGTCCTCCGCGTATATATTTAGTTGTATGCGTAAACATTGATAGTGCGTGTCTCCTGACGTCTAAGCCAGGTAGTTTTAATCTTAATTACCAGAAATACCAGAAAGCGCGTGGGTGTCCCTTGCGCGTCCGAACGAAAGAGCCGAAAAAATTGTTCCGTTAAATGGAGACCCGTGGAACCACAGGCAGGACAAATTTCTAAGGAATTCGATAGAGCCCCGTAATTTATACTAGATGCGTCAGAACGGCACTTTCGATATTGCTTGTTTTCATTAGACAACTGATAACCACGTAATGGGACGCTTTACCATTTATACGTAGCCATATACATATATACATATATATTAACGCATCTACATAGGGGCGCGACTTCTCTACTGCATCCTGGCGGCAGGATCGAAGGATCTTTTGAAGAAGGGCTCTGCAGCCTCGGAGGCAAAGATCCTATCTCCCGCGCTCTGCGACGTGTCGTTTGATCTGGTGTACCCAACACTCAGCCAGGCCTACAGGTCCATTCAAAACTACCGGTACCAAAAACTCCAGCGATTTATCTGAATCCTATCGGAGCATACCGATAGCGTATAAACTTTATGATAGCCCATTTTCAAAATTCCAGTAATCATCTTCTCGGCCACAATGATTACAGACCTTTTTCCCTTGTCCGCAAACTTTGAATCGACCACTCGGCGACTTGGCTCATGCAACCGCTGGAACGCGTACGCACGTACCACTGGCTGTACTGCGAGGCCGGCCGAGATATGCAGCCTTGCCAATAAATCTACGTGCAGTTCACGATCGTCTCTAAGATAAAGTTTATGCGGGGATAAGAAAGAGGTGGAGCTAAATTTTGGTCGCGTCCTGATGGAGATTCGGTTGGTCCCTTTATTTTAGTAAAGGGTATACGGGTAAGGACGGTATAGGTATACTAGGCTGGTAGGTGCGATTCGCCAAAACACCTCGTTACCTTCCTTTACCTGGAGGCTACGACGACACTGGGACTACCGGGGCTACCGACCATGCCTCTCAAGATAACATCAACTGACTTGGCAACACGTTTTATTTGCACTAGCAACTATTATTCAGATATGGACTAGAACCCAGGTAAACGCGCTTGGCTCGATTACGCAAGTTTTACATAGCCGCTACCATAATAGACGCTGCTGACGTTTAACTGTCACGGGGTATGTTCTTTGAGAAATAGTTAGACATAGTTCTTCGCAGATACGTTTATTATATGAAATTTATATCCTCGAATATTAGAGCAGTGACATTAATTATATTATACGTAATAGCGTTTCGGACGAGAGAAGGTACGACCACGAGTCCCAGGGTGCGATCTCGTAATTATTACGTCATAGTGGCCAGCCAGGTGACGCGTTGATTGCTACGTTACCGCCCTTTCGAAATATCTCCCTTGGCACCCTCTATTTCTGTGTTATAAAATGGATTATATATCAACGTCAATCGTGATCTCCTTACCGATGTTAGGAAATTAAAATTTTGTTTTTGTAAATTTCAAAAAAAAAAATTTTTAATCTGAATACAGCTCGTGGATAAGATCATGGTGGTAGGGAAGATACCCGCCATTTTGAAAGTCGTACCAACCTCGCGTGCGTCCGAGCTATTCAGGGCGAGTTCAATAATGCCAACGAAAGGGAGAAATTGAGGGTGGAGACTCGTTGCAGTGAAATATCCTTCAACGTATTCCGTATGGTGTACAGGATATGCGTATGGGAGGGATATGGTGAGTTGTGATTGGATGAGCCGTAGACCGGATGTTAAGCCCCTGTTCGGCCTCCGGCTTCGGTCCCCCCACAACGAATTATTATTCTTAATTTTATCCATCGAGAATTACTAGGACGATCTCATGGGGTCCTTTCGCGTGGTACTTACTACCTATATACGATGGTGCCCCATAGTCAGCGAAGCGTACGCACTCGCCAACATGGCCGCTCCCTTCCCCACCAAAAGCTACCCACGAAATGACTTCGGTCATTAAACTTAATGGACGTTACTAAGATCGTTACCACGCTTGCCCACTCTAATGGCGTCGCCACTTGCACCACCGTGGGAGGACGATTTTCGTACGTACCGTATCCACCATTGGTTCTATGAAAATCAAATATATTTGTCCCTTCTTTCATTTGGAGTCATACCAATTCTTTACAGCTGCATACACAGTGTACTGTATTTACAGTCAAGAACTTAAAAGTCATTTTGTGTATGTATATAAGATCCAAGCGTATCTCCCTACGAATTGTTTCGACTTTCAAGTGCGGTTGATGTTTGACGAAACAACGTGGCGCAAACATGCTGAGTGTGTACACAACAAATAATCCTATTGTCATTACAACACTCACCGCTCCTCCCAGCGACTATTGTCAACAGGATATTCATGATTTTACCGACACGAGTTCTTGACTCTTTAATATTTCTGATCGGATATCTAATCGGCTTGAGATATACCTGGGGATGCCGACTGATTTTTTTTAAACCTGCGAGACACGAAACGTCAAGGTGGTAAGACTCGTAGAAAATCTATTTGCATAGTGAGAGTTCTCACGTTGGTAGTAATAAAAAAAAATATGTCACCAAGGATGTTACCTGGGTTCTCTTTGATTGGTTATCACTGTGTCCGGGTAAGAATATATATATTCCTACTGTGTGCCGTGGGAACTCGAAGTTCTAAACAGTGAGTAAACAGGTACTGCATTCAGGCTCGGATCGATTTTAGCTTATGTAAAATACCTGTAAAAATGTCTAGTAAGGAACTAACCTAAAGTACCATCCAGGGAAAAGGAGTGCCTATCGTTTCTCCATGCCCAGGAACAGAGATCGCACGTAGTGAGTCCGTCGGTTGTAATACCTTCTTCGGGAAGATACGGTGGTCTTGGTGGCGGCGGAACGAAACTCCCTATAACAGCCCACAGAGAATCCATGTCGTTGCCGACTCCTGTATAATACAGGAGTTCCTCTTCGGCAACATCGGCGAACCAATCCAGATCATTTACAGCGGGATTTACGGTGTTGGCATTGGTACTGGTGCTGGCTACGGTAACCTGTAATAAAAAGATAAAACGGAATAAGGTAAAGAATGAGAGATAAATAAAAAGATAACAAGCAAAGCATAACTCGAACCACAATTGGTCCTGGCGCCAGGATCATGCAGGTAAGGATCAAGTGTTTATTGTCACAGTCCCACAGTATTCTTATTGGTGCTGTTTAAATAGGATATTTTTGATATTGTATATAGGCCAAGGTCCTGAATAAACAGGATCTAATGGAACCTTTCTACGGAAACTCGATAGCCCGAAGGAAAGGCGCCGGCAACGATGAGTCAACCGACTCCGTCCCCTCTGACAGGTTAGTTGGGAAATGGCAAGATAAATAGAGGGCCAAAAAATGTGCTAATGCCAGAGGTGGACAGATCCTTCATTGTCGAAGGACTCGGGATGCAGATGCAAGCGGCTCTTTGTAGAGGACGTTGTTCTAACTCGAACAGCAAACGTTGAGAACAGCGCGGGCGGCCACAAACAAAACCTTCCTCTCCTCTTTATTTTTCTTCCATCTTTCTTTTTTCCCCTCTACTCGAACTTCTCCACTCGATACTTTTTCTCCTTCTTTTATTTCATTTTTTTAAACTCACTCCACAGGATACTCTCATCCAATGCGTCAGGAATCGACCAAGAGCCCACAAAGGGTGACAATTTTTGAATTCCTGAGACGAGTCTTTCTCAAAATTAATTTTACTCATCTATAAACGTTTAACATTACAGATTTTTTTCGTGTATTACGTGTACCCAATTTTACAAAGAATATCTCTACTCTTCCGGCATATATTAATAAATCCTATGCATCTCAGCGTACCGCTGAAGAACATTGTATGCAGTATCAGTCAAATGGCATCGGCATGCATGTAAGAACAAATTGAGTCGTGGCTACATACCGCACGAGAAAATCCCATAGGAGGCTAACGACACGTGTACATAGTAGTAATCTTGAGAGAGAAACGTTAAAGAGCGACGATTCGTGCACTGGAATATAGATATATGTAGTTTGAATGGTACAGTTCAATACAAGATGAAAGTGCAGCACGAAATCATTCGGTCGAGTATAACACGCTCGTGAAATTTAAGAGGCCACAAATCGTGAGTACAACGTCGAAGAATGATTGAGTGTATCGCTACCGCAAGAGAAACTGGTCTACTCTTAGCACTGCACCACTATACACGAACACTGAGTACACAAGTACTTAGTAAAGTAATATAAGTACGTATATGTACTGTAAGTACGTAAGTTTACAAAAAACACCATAGAGAGGTACAGGACAAGCAAAATTCCATACAGTCACTTTGACGGAGTCTCGCTCGTGACAACTTTGTTATAATAATAATAAGTACAGACGTGCCATAGAGAATCCATAGAATCTAAAGGGGGATTAGAAAAACCAGAGAGGCAATAAGAATGAGAGTAAGAGAGAAGGAAGAAACAGCGAGGGGCGTTTATGCCCTTTCGGTTTTTCTCGAAGGCTGACTGGTACTTTCCAAGGTGCTTTTGTGCGGCCCACGAGCCGGAGGAGTGTGAGCCATGCCGGCATCACAATGGCACGCATTGATCGGCTTAATTACCGTGATATCAGCGTAATTAAAGATCCGTTGTATCGAAGAAGTTCGATGGGATACGAGAGGGGGCACCCTGCGTCTTCCACGTTCCTCGCAACGCTCGGTTAATAAACTATTATACTCGCGACGGTTCCTCGACAGATTATCCTCCCACGTGTATGGTAGGTACTGGGTATGCTACAGTATGCACTCTCGTATAGTATAGGATCGCCATAAACGTACGAGCGTGTATCACGGCGCACTCTACGATGTAAGTCGCTCGACGTTACTCATGAAGATGACAGTCGCGAGAAGAATGATGCCTGAAGCGTCCGCGGGCGGCGCTGTCGGTACTGCCAGTGTTACCAATTCTGACGAGGGAAGAAAAATTCTTTGTGTAACGTTTCCAGGAGGAAGATACCTTCTATGGAAGTTTTGACCGTTGATTCTACGTACGCAGGCAGCGAGGACGTAGGTGGAAAAGCATATAAGGAATACCAGAAGGAACTCCAGGATCATTGGATATTCCGAGGTCTATTTCTTCCCGGGCAACCTTTACGGTCAACATAATACGGTGAGTGAGTTCGTGGCGGGTTTAGATTTGATTTGCGACGTCTGGCCGACGGAGGGAAATAACGAGTCGAGCCCGCGCTCTACTAGTCGACTGGTCATTATATCCTGGAGGAGCCCCTCATTATTATTATTACGTGTTGGCGTTTACGAGCGAGCTGTCCTCGCCAACCCATTCCTGGCACCCACTTCCTCGTTATTGTGTCCTATTGGCCCTGAAGGGTCCATAGTTCGAAAGATCCTTAATATATGGTTAGCGGTACGATTATCTGTAAAATTAAGGGGTCTAGTTCCCTAACCTTAAAACTTGTAGAATGTGCGAAAATCTTATATCTCCAAGTTACATATTATTAAAGAGTTTTGAACGTAATTCCCAGACATTTGGTAACTCTGCGAGAAGATGGCGATGTCCGTTCCGATACGGAATATAAAAAGAAGGTATCGGAAGTATCCAAAGCTCGTAGAGAATTTCGGTGCCTAAAGTATCACGAAGCGCGGCAAAAATGTCTCTCGTCGCGGCATTTCCTTTGTCGCCCCATCGTCACAGCGAGACTTTCAGCACATTTGCAATTCTGACACATTATTCCAAGGGCGGTTGTGCACCAGGAAGAAATGGCCGACGGCGCCCGCCTTGGTCGCCGAATACCAAACGATTCCCGGAAACGCATCGGGCCCTTTCCCCCTGCCTCCCTATGAACCCTCGATCGTCAATGTCGAATGAAGGAAGGGCCCCGGATCGCGATCCCGCTTTCGAGGCTAAGGGTATTCGGTTTGAGGAGTCGTTAAGGATGGGTTTGAGGACCCGGGCCGTATATAACGGATAATTGACAGCCGTTGAGGCCGCCGTTTGCTTTGCATGGACATTGAATTCGCCTGGAGTCGAGTGGACTCACCGACCGACGGACAGACAGACGGCTTCAACCGCTTCGTTCGTTCCGATGAACTCGCGGAACAACGAGAGCTGCCTTTACGTCTCTTCTTGTATTCTACCTTGACTCCCTTTCTCGTTCTACCACGTCCCCCTTTTCCCCACCCTCTCCAACGACGGTACACGTCGAAGAGGCAAATGTCTGCCAGGAGAAGTCTCGTAAATTCTTCAATTGGCACATGCGAGAAAGAAGGGTCTGGATATCGCGATCCCTGAAAACCATAGTGACAGACTTTCCCAGAAGGTAGTAAAGTCGTTCAGTCTAAAAGAATTCCCCGGTAAGAGAGAAAAAAGAAGTAAATAAGGAATAGAGGGATAAGTGAGTCGTCAGAAAATTCCTGTTGCGCCAGTCCGGTAGTCAGGTAACAGGTCCGATCGAGGTCCCCAAAGGGATCTCTCTCATTATCATAGCGTGTTTGTTTTTCTAGAGGACTCTCGTGACTATCTTTCGCTTCTCTATCGGTCGAAGGACGTGTCATCCTCTTAGCTTATGGAGGCTTTGGTCGTCGAGATAAAATCCGGTGGCAGCCTAATCTCGTAATGGCGTCAGTGCCCGTCAATGGCTCGCATCGTGTCATAATATTATGGTACCGCTGTCCGTTTGTCATTGGGTTACAATGTCCCGAATTAGTTAAACCGGTGCCACGTCCAACTAGGATACCTTAGGCGTCCGAACGTGACAACGACAATGTCCCGACGATCGTGCCTAATATTTCCTACCTATAAAAAATGATACCATCCAATCGTTCGCTATAGGAATTTCTACGGTCATCTTTTTCAAACGTATTCTTAGACCCCATATTCAAAGAACACAACCTCAACCGGGTGAACATCTACGAGTCCCAATAACCCGAAGCCAGAATTAACGAAGAATCGTACAGAATTCTTGGATCCCCTGTATATACGTACGTGCATGCATATGTTGAATCGCGGTTTGCTTTCACAAGCCGATGCCGAGCGCATCGTGGCCTGTGGTCTCTCTTGCGATGGAGCATAATGACTCAATCCGCGATCTGCCGGAGACCCCCACTCCGTTAGCTAACCAAGAGGATCTTTCTTCTTCTTAATCTTCATTCTGGTTCCCTTCTTTGGCTCATCTCCTTGGCAGACCTCTTCTCCGACGGTGCAGCCTCTCTATCATTCCCGAAGATTACACCTTAGTCCGCCAAAATATACGTTCGCTCCCTTCTCCTCGACGCTGGTCCGTCCCTCTTTCTCTCCGCGGTCACCTACGAGCTCTCACTCGCTTCCTCGGTACTCCCTTCTCGCTGGTGCTAACTCGTTCGCGTGACGCGGCGCTGTTTGTAATGTCAGCCAAGTTCGCTGATTATACGTTATAATGTTACGAGGACGTACACGAACGTAGCCGCGAACGGGACTGGCAGGGGCGTAAGTGAGGCAGCGAAATCCTTGACGAAGAACCACCGCGGAGACCTTCATTTGCGAAGAAAATAATTCCTTTCATTGTCGAGCCATATGTAGGGTAAGAAAAGAATTCTTAAAAATTTGGTCTTTTCAAAAGTTCAAGCAAATTATACTAATCGATTTTTATAAGAACGCCTGGAAAACAAAATTATTTCTACGGAAGCACGTTTTACACTTAAAAAGTAGATGGCTCGGAGGTACAATAGGAATTTAATTAGGCGTAGAATATCATAACGTCATTCAGCCACCATTTATGCTACCAGGGTAGATACTGGCTTGATCCCGATCCTCGATCGGTGACATGACTAAGCAACCTTACCGAGACATTGTACTATCCACGTGGTGATTCTTCCTTTTATTACGACCACGAGGATGCTGCTGTAATATCTGTTAATCGTCCTTCAGACTGGACCAAGCCAGTGTCTACATAGACATTCGTTAGTTTCGTCCACCCTGATAAGTGTATGGGGAGTCTGACGCAACGTGACATGCTAGTAAAACCTCAGTACTACCTACGTGTACCAGCTGGGTAGGTAGGTAGGTACCTGAACTGGTAAGGAGCCACTTTGTATCACGTGGAATGAAGACGTCTCCATCCTACTCTCAATATAATAATAACAATCGGAGTTATTATTATGATTTCAATACCGACCAGTCAAAGGTAGATTCGATCGATGTACCGCTATCGAACCACCCATCGATATAGTGATTGATTTCTCGGTATTTATCTGGTTCGCTTCGCCACGATATCATCATTAACTCTCATCGTTGGCCAGACGCGATTTCGATCCCAAGACATTGCGAATAATCAAAATCTATTATATATCTGTATATCCGTAGTACTGTACAGAGTGACTCTATCAAGCATCAATCTTAAACGATACCAAGGATCATTTTGTGAGCTGAATTCCCGGTGACATAATTAGAACGGGATTCGATATTATCGAGAAATAGCGATCGGATCAGGTGGTACCTGGACTTTATATTTGGAGTTATCTACCATATATGAATTTTTTTTTAAGGCATACCAGTCATCGAAAGTGCGATATCCGGTTGGACTTTGTTCAGCGTTTAAAAGGTGGACAGGAGCGGCAAGGAGTTCCCGTGGAAGAGAGCGGCTCAAAGATCGACGAGAAAGGGAACCTGTTATTTCGCCCTCCGCTCGGAGATTACACGCTGTCACACAGTTCCTCTTATTTCTCTACCATCGGCCGCCCTTTGCGAGGAGCACGCTTATATGCGTGTACATGAAATACGTACGGACACCCGACATTCCGACGTCTTATTCACACGATTATCATCCGCCACTCCAATGCCCGATCCAATCTTCGTTTGGTTTCCTTTGATTGCACTGTTTTATTTATATCCTCCCTCTCTCTCTCTCTCTCTCTCTTTGTTATCCCGCTCTCTTCAACCTGGACCGTCCTTTTATTCCTCCGCAGGTCCAAGATCGTGAGCCGCGCCAGAGCAGCTCTCGATCGAGTCGGATTCGAGATTTGCCGATCGACAGGACGTCGACGCGTTCGATCGATCCCTTATCGATTCGAGCTCATCGAACGAAGCTTCGCTTCCCCCATAGAAAAGAAGTTACCAGAAGGTAACACGCTCCGATGAACCCACCGGGGCATGTTTTCCGGATAAATTTTACGAAGAAAGCCGTGCCATCGGACCGTGGAATTATTCGAGGATTTTAACCACTGACAATGGCCTAACTACGTGCGCTCACTGTGACACTTATGGCAGTCTTTTTTTTTACGTAACCACCACCTTCATTCAAATGAATCTCCACAGTATCCATACAGCGGACAAGACCGCACCTGGCGACTGGGTAGTTCTGTTATGAATAAGAGTGATTTCGTATTGTCGACCTTTTCAAAACAGTCCTCGGTCACTCTTCTTACGTGAAAGACTCTGCACGTGTTCTATGCCCGAATCACGCGGAACAATGCGCATCCGTATCCAAATGATAATTAAGTACGATCGTAATCAAGGTTGGCCTTTGTACTAAGAATAAAACTCACCGTTGGGCTCATGTGATATTGTACGATCGTAATCGTTCCCATCATCCTGAACGATTGTGAGAGATAATGACGAATTTGATTTGGCGTACATTTTTCTCGAACCTGTCTCGCAGTGCTACCAATCGAGAGGTGGCAGTGGAATAAAAATAAAAAATTTCGACTTTCATACGTATATACTCCTAGCATGGCGTAGCTCGTAGGCAATCGATTCCTCATACGAGATGGGTGACAGTCCGGTATTGCCTATCTCCGGATCTTAACCAAATAAGCGCCCTGCTGGGCGCCGCCGTGAGTATTTCCATATCTATACATCTCCATGTTGGAATTATCTGTACGAACGCGACACGCCGAGCGTGCCGGTGTTGGTAATACCGGCGAACGATGTTCACGGTTGTGTATACGGTACCCGCGGTAGAAACTATGTTGGCTGTACTGGTACACGGATATTTTCTTGCCGCTCTCGAAGCGACGGTGGCGCCGTGAAAAATGAGCGGGAAATACGAAAGGTATAGAAAATATATCAGCGCGAGCACGGAGTATACCTAAATGCTGTTACAAGTATCTTTTTTGGGTATAAAACAAGTTAAAGACCTTGAATTGCTTTTATCGCTGGTTTAATCGCGCGATAAAGTTTAACCATCTACGAAGAAGCTACCAGTATACAAGGTGTCAACCTCAACCCGCGTACGTTGCGGGGATATAACCACAGCCACTAACTGTCAGTTAATACTCCTTGGTAGATCTATGTGGCTGTGGTATGGTAAGCTGTTACACGGCGCGCGCAATTGCGCAAGCGCCAAAAGCCAAAGGCACACGATATTTACCAGCAAGAGTGTCCGATTACTCGACCGATCGTTGACTATGTACATTCGGTAGGGAATTATCCGCCATTCTTTTTTTTTTATCACCGGCCACCTATATCACGCTATCCGATGGTGTCTTGTTACACACTGCGCGTGCGTGGGTGGTAGCGTTTAATACTGTCTTGTACACCGCGCCAGTACCCAGCGTAGCTTGTATACTGATTTAGAGTGAGGAATTCGCGTGGGTGTCTGATAGAGGATCGCGACTTGTTGCACGGTCGCCATACGTCTACCTCGAGAGCATCCACCTGTTGCTAAAGCGTTCTGGCCATTTAGAGAAGATACGCGAAATCGATTGTGGGCGGGATTCTGACATGTATATGTAGGTTGGTTGGGGATCTACAGCTTCCAAGTTCAGGATGATTTTACAAGGTGCGAGTATCGAGTGATGTCGTCTTGTTTTGTGATGTGTACTGCTTATGTGGGTATTAGAAGGGTTTTAGGTCGCTAATCTCTTCGACTCTATAATTGGTAGTGGACCTGGTGCCGCTGACTGTCATTGGTGGAAGTCGATGGTACCGAGAAAAAAAAATCCTATATATAAATAGATGAGCTGTCAGAGCGGCAGTATTGCGTATGACGGGACACGGACGTGGGGGCGAGATGATATCTGGTTCGTGAAGGCCCGGTGATAAATCTGTGCCCTTCTGTCAGGTGGAAGCAAAGTCCGGGCCACGAAGAAGCCGCCCGAAAGACAGGGTTTCTCCTTCCTCTTCTAGTACTTTTGATGATCTGCCTGGTAGCCTCTCGTGTGCTCTCTCTTTCTGTTTTAGGTCTTTCGTTTCTTCCGCGCCAATAGGGCGGATCAATCAAATTCCTATCGGCAGTTTCCTGCGTGTGCTTTCCGCATCCTCTTGCTGCCAAATCGACGCGGGATGATCAATTGTCTTCGAGGTGGCTGTGATCGATTGATTTTGCCGGATGTACGTGTGGTTGTTACTCTTTGCAAATTTGTAAATGAACTTTTGTAAATTTTTTTTAATTATATATATTCCGTATTTTGGCTATTACCTGGATCCGGAAACGACTGCTATCGTCGTTTTGTATCTTGTATACGTTTCTTTTTGGATGACTCTTTTCTTGCTGGTATTTTTCAAACGGAGAAGTTCGACGAGAGGATCGGAACATTTTTCAGAAGGATCTTGGACTGTAAGAAGCCATGAGCTGGCCGTAACATCGAAACGCTGGTAATCCCTAGAAAGAAAGCCCGCAGTGGCGAGACACGATGTTTTAATCCGTAAACACGTCGTTGGGGTTAAGGAGGCTGGCATTTTAAATCGGCTCTAATCTTCTCAGTACATGCGTGCGGGCATAAGAGGAACCGACACCACCAAGGGATCGGATTCGTCGCGCTTTCCTCCGGAATCCGAAAGGGACTCATCCCTGGGACATTCGAGTAACGTAGAGACGAACCGACCGGACTGATTCGACAAGGACTCTGCTCTCTTTCTCTTTTTAAGCCTGTCAAAGGAATACGAAAGCTTTTAGTGGAGTGCCGAGAAGGAAGGGGATAAAAGAAAAAAAAGTATATTTTTTGCAGTTTTATTGTGCGAAAAGGCAAAAATGAAAAATGCGAAAATTTAGTTATACTGTCACCGCTGCGTACCTAACCTCTATCTATACAAGAATTAGCTGTGATTAAGTCTAGTCGAGGGGCCATCTTCGTGTGACATACAATGTAAAAGAGACCCGTGACTCTGGAGCTGATGACGCGACCACACTCAAGTACGAGGGCAAAGGAGAGAGATTTCTCTTGAGAAAGAGAAAGAGAGGAATAGTGGTGGCTATCACGTATCCAAAGCAAACACACGTATCCAGAGTATCGTCTACCGCGTCCAAGGAAGATCACGGGAAGAAAGGAAGAAGAAGATTGGTGGTACTCGCAGTCTGGCAGGGTATAAAGGTTAATGAGCGCGCAGGCGCAACCTATTATTTTAGCCCGTTGGGCTCATCCCTACCAGAGTTGGTCTAGTCCCTCTTTTATACATCTTGCTCTTCCGTATTGCCAGGTCAGTGAGTCTCTCTTCATCCGAGTGGTCGCTCCCCCACTTCAGGAATTTCATCCAATCGAGGCCTCCTCATTCCCACCCCGGCTCACGGGACTCTAGATATTCCTCCGGTACCCGGCGTGATCTCTTGGCGAGTATCTGGTGGGGAATCGTGAGGAGCCTCCGAGGGAAAGGCAAGTGGGAGACCTTGAGCTGCCACGGACCTCTAGACGTCTTCATCCTGCCCCCATGCGGCGCTCAAGAGGCCCAAACGTAGGCCCCCGACTCCTTTCGCTAGATAAGACAAATACTCGCATTTCTTTATATATATATATATATATGTTGGACTCACAGTCCCCATGGGATCGTAAGTCCCACGTAACCCCTGTTTTGTCGATTTTAATCAAAACCGCCCTTAGCTCGACCTCTATATTTCTCTGGCCGGTGCAACTTGATACAGTTGTAAAGCACTGTCAGCTAACAATAGTCACCTACAGAGGGAAGCATATCGGTTGCGAGTGGCGCGTGTCAGCATTATTGTTACCACGAGGATACACCAGGAGGGTCCCAGTGCGGATTGCGACAAAGGACATTCCCGCGGAAGGATCACGAGGAAAGAGGGGGCCCAAAACCGCGACACTTTTTCCTTGCAAATTGTCGGGCCTTTGTGTACTATAGGACGTAGCGTCGCCTAAGCGTGTCGAGCGTGGTGAATCGTTTTGGGGTGAGATTTAATGCGAAGAGGATAAAAAAAAATGGTCGCCCATAGGGAGAGCCAAGGCAAGAGAAAGGGAAAAAAGTTTGGCGCTCTATACAGACATAGAGAGCTGAATTAGGGCCCGATCCGCTTTTGTGGCAACCGTTAAATTGGCTCTTGGGGCTTCGCATCTGCCTTTAATCCTCGACTGAAAATTGGCCCCTCGCGGAAAGCCGCTTCCGAGCTGACGTGTAGCTCGCTTTGTCTTATGCCTGTGGATAAAAACAACCCTTGTCAAATCAAGATTACAGATAGGTACTTTTTGTATCAGCCCTAAGTTGCGCGTTAATGCTCGCGTCTCGCGTGGTGCCGTTGATCCGTCTTTTCGCTGTCTACTTGTACACTGTAACGCTTACTCTAGGAAGAGCAAAGGCTTGGAGGTTCGCGTCGGTCCCGAGGGAAGAGAGATACGCCGAGGAGGGGTTGAGACGAAGAGGAAGGGAGAGGAGTAATTAAGGTCGTAGCAGCGGCGGCTCAGGCTTAATTACAGACGGACAAACACGAGACAGCAAGCCAGACCTCAGAGTCGCCCCTTCTTCTCTTATTCTTGGGCCTCTCCTCTTTTCTCTCTCTATCCCTCTCATCGTCCTCCTCATCTTGGTCGTCCTGGGCAGGTTCGAAGTGCCGAAAGGCTACGATTTAGCGAGCCTATACCTTCGGCATAACGAGGATCATCGGTGAAAGGCGGTGTGCGTTCGTAATCAAAACTCCATTTTCTTGATCTCGAGATCAACAATGGACTCTCTGTACGTACGGTGATGACTCGAGCCTATTTGTCCTGGTGGGTATCAGGTAGATACCTACCTGGTACACCAGGCTAGCTCAGAACCCTTCGACTTGGTCTGCGCGCTAGGGACCAGGTTGAGGTCATCTTTCTAGCGCCTTGCTTCTCACCAAATTATAGCCGATCATCGATTATGACTTAGGCTCATTAAGCCGTAATTACGGTCTTGTCCGAGGCCACTCCTACCTTGCGTAAGCCGGTCGACTCTGGGGCCTTTTTTCCTTTATTACTCCGGAATCCGAGTGAGGCATGGCCCAGCTTATCACTGCGTGCCGCAGCTAACCCAGATAGCCGAGTGCCGCCACGACAAAGTCCCAATCATTATGGCGACCCGGGCATTCTTTCGGCTTCTATTTTATCTTGCTCCTCGTAACGGCCAAGGTGGTCTGACTCTGCTGGTGGGCCTTACGCTTACACACTGGGGATCGCACGTTCGATCTTGGGTCGCGGGCTAGGCCCCTTCCACTCTGGAGACCCAACAATACGAAACGTCGCAAAACCTCGTAGGACCTCACGAAAACCTTTTACAAAATGTCTACAAAACGGCGCGAGAGCTTGCACAAAAGATTTGAAAAGTATTAGAGTGCATTCGTCGTGCCTCGGACTCTTTTCTTGGTACGGGTGGAGTTTGCCGAGAAATAAGAAGAAAGTAAGAGAGAAAAAAGTGACAAAAGAAAAAATAAATCGTAAAAGACCTACGCGATGGCAGGACGCATCGGCCACTCTTCGAGAGCTTTACTGTACTTCGGAGGAAGCTGGTAATTAGGGTGATGGTTAATTGAAATAAAAGTGGCAAAAGGCTGTGAATTAAAGTCCTGTCTCGAAGACACTTACGCTCCTGGGATCTTCCGGCGCTCGTCGCATTACCGTAATCGCTTGAGACGGAGCCCGCCAAATAAATTGGCTGATTTGCATGGAAATGAGGAATCCCAAGGGAGAAAGGGATGGAAGGAGCATGTAATAAAGAAAGACGGCGAAGCAAGCTAAAACGACGTACCCTTAAGTACATTATTTTTTAATAATAGAATTCGAGCTGAACCACGTGTGATCCACTGGGGCCGATCGAGGAACTTGATTATTTTAGTACGCACCGCATATACCTAGTTATGATCGACGAGGTACTAATATAAGAGGAGAACGTTAAGGATTGCTTCCTAAATTAGGCGGCTCCTTATCCAAACGTAAAATCACCGTGCAGTATGCAACAGCCGCATAATAGAGATGTCTTTATTAGGCGGAAGGCGCATGGGTGCTGGGATACGGGAACAATTATCATAATATTACCCATAACGTAGCGTTTTAATAGGGTCTTTATTATACGATCTCGAAGGACCCCTGGCAAGATCAAATAGCCCGATCCCAGGGCCGTAGACATTAAAAATATCACCTCGCTCCTTCGTTTCACTCAGCATCTAGATACTGAACTCGCAACTTTCACGCGTGACAATCCCATCGTTTTATAGATCTCGCTCGCGCTACCAAATACACCGTCGTAGACCTGTCCACGTGCAGCGAGAAACTCCGAACGAGGGGCCCCCTGCTTGGTCCCGCGGGGCATCATAATTTCGAGTGTTTATGGCCACGTAGTGTTTGTAAGAAGGCAGAGGCCCGCGAGGTGGGCTTACGAGGATTTTACGGCGGCCATTATCCATCGCAGCAGTGGATTCCCGAAACTAGAAATAAAACGCCAATGGCCCACTGTGCCCAAAGGGCCCTCGTTAGTCGACACAAGGGCACGGTACTGGGAGGCTGCTTCCCGGGGCTGCTCCGAAACACCATAGATCAGTCGGATCTACCATAAACAGCGAGCTTCGATCTTCACTATATTCGATGCTGTATATGTATACATAGTGCTCTATACCATGGACCAAAGCGTTAACCACAGCTTCCATGAGGAAACGTATTATCCTCGAATCAAATCTCTGTCCAGAGAAGGAAGAGGAGAAACAGAGAAAAAAAAGAGCGACGAGGAAGGAGGGCGAGGTCCGGGGCGGCCTCTTTCAAGTCGCTCTACTCCTCTTAGAAAAACAGTCGCGTCGCGGCGCCTTGTCATTCCCCGAGAAACGTCTCCATTAATCGAGGAGGCCCATGCAATTCCATGGAGTAACTCGTTATACCCGCTCTCACCAATATACATCCAGTCTATCCAATCTGCGAGGAAAGAAACGTATCCGGCATACAGATCGGATAAATCGTACCGCATGGGATCCTAATGAGTTGAAAATTAATCGGTTTCACTTAACGGTTTAGGTGGGACTATCTTGTGTTGCCGTATCGGTACTTCGAAATGGAATGCGGTGATTAGCCATTCCTACCGCTGCCCAGGGGTACGTGTAATCCTGCTAATATTCTGAAATTTATCGTTAGCAGTGTAGAAACGACCAATTGGTATTTATATAACTTTGGGGTTATCGGATTACGGTGGTAAATTTTATAATTAAAGCAACCGTTCGATTAGACTATTCACGCGTTACTTTAAATTAGGCGATTACATTAATTACCACAGATTAAACCCGTGGACTAATCACACGCCGGATTAGACCGATTCTCTGGTTCCTTTTGTCCGAGGGTGTCGAAGTGATCCGAAGAGAGTGGTTACCTCTTATTTATACTGATTGGCAAGCGTGACACGTCAGGGTCTAGCGACTTCGGTCCTTTAGTGCTTCGAAGTATAGCATGGTCCTTTACCAGCTATAGGGTATTAGTGACTACATATGCTCCGAAATTGTACATATGTCCATGCGTGTTCGGTAATTATGTACAGAGTCATGCAGTACGAATAATGTTCCGGTAAGATTTGACAGCTGTCGTGCATCTGTTTACGAGAGACAATTTAGAGTACTGTACAGTCAATGGGAGTCAGGTCTTAACAATGTGAGACTGACGTAAGATAATTATTAAAAATTCTACCTAAAAGCAATTACGGTAGCCGTGACGCGGTCCGTTTGAAAAAGGGTGTAGCCGATTTCAGTCAGTTTATATGCCTCTCTCTCTCTCGCTCGTGTAAATGCACATAAGACTCTCTCTCTCGCACTCGCATCCAGCATAGGGAACTCCAAAATCCTCGAGAATTCTATAGGCGCTATTCTCTTAATTCGACAATGGGTACCCTCGGCGATTCGAGCAAACAGGTACGTCCGTCCTTGTCTTACACGTTTGAGTGCGAGTAAGTCTGTCTCTCTCGCACTTACGGCAAGTATCGGAAGCTCGAAAAATCTAAGGCCAAGGCCCCGTTCGCTCGATCGAACCAGCCTCCTGTCAATGAATAATTTCAATCAGCATCGCCAAATGGCAACTGAAACGATAGCTTGACAGCTGTCAAACCGAAGCTATTCATCTCTGTCAAATCACTGTAATTTTACTCGCTCCTTACCCGGCATCATCTTGTCTTAATTTCATAGTCCATAAGTCTTATAATTTCGCGTGGTCCCTTATGTGCAGAGTGCATATTCCAACGAGACGTTAACTTAACGATTGACCTTGGTGCCTATCGCGCCTAGACCTCGTATGGTTTTGCCATGCAGGCAAAATACTTGCCGCCGGTGAGCAGTGATTAATTGTCCAGCAATTATGCGCTCCGGGTAAGTAGTCGAGAGAGTAAATGATTTCGCTGTTTGAATATTCGAGCGATTATAGATATATACCAAGAGACTAATTTGCGTAGCTGACTATGGAGAATCGTCTAATCACCGATGCATATGGATGAGCAAAAACTTTTACTTCGTCTTTATCCTTCCTGCCGATCCTCAGGGAATTCTGAATTCGTTCCCAGCATCCCTCTTCGAATTTTTTATATACCCTAGAGAAGCACAGCTGGGTTAGGCTAGGTTAAGTACTGACGCGTAGAAAAATTTTGTACCTTAGTAAATTTCGTGCCCTGTACTCGTTAACGAGAATACGTATCATTAATGACCTCGGTAAATTATACCTAATTACACACATCATGCACGACGGACTTTTCATGAAGTTCTCCCTTGGAGCGAGTCACTTTATTTATTTTTTTTCCATTTCATTCTATGCTACCCACACGGACTTACGGACTCGCCTTGACAGTGGATACCCACGAAATTATAGCAGCGGCCAACGTTCAAACCGGGCAACCCTCTTGCAGCTGACGAGGGTTTATATTACTTCTGGATCGTGCATTACCTAATTACCAAACCCCTTCGTTACGCTACTGTAACCATTAAGGGTAACACACAATTCGCGGTGAAATTCGTAAAACAACTATTGTTACCACCCGGTATAGCTATTGCGTGTGCTATAGGGATATATTTATATTCACGACTGTACCCAGAGCCCATGTAAGTACCCTGTAGGCATATGTAATACGAAGCAATGAGAAATCTCCGAGTATTCGGAGAAGGTTTCTGTATCGCCATCACAGAGATTTATCTCGTGAGGTGAAGACCTAACGCCCTTGCATCACATACTGTGAATCCCTACCACGTAGCTCCGAAGTATCGCGCGACTCGTTTGAATGGGCGACTGGGTTCGAGACTGTATAGCGATAAAGTAAGGTAGAGAAGAAAATAAAAAATATATATTCTGGATCAGAATTCAGAGGGCATTTGTTTCGGAGTGCCGAGGCCACCGTGAAGATTTATAAAGACTTAGGTAGACGTTGTATGTATGCTTTATGACGCAGGTCCGTATATACGTATATGCACCGATATAAGCGAGCTTCGGTAAAATTAACGTGACCCGCTCACGTCGTCACATTTTTGGGACTTTTTTTCCCATTTCTTTTGTCAATGGTCCGATTATACGACGCGTGCGACGAATCGCGAGGATTCGCGCGATTCTCAAGCGAAAATCGTCATTCCGCATGGCGCGATTCGGAACGCGCGACTTTGATCGGCGCGACTCGTTATGCTCGTAGAATTTTTATGGGGTCTTCGATGTAAATTTTCTTATTTGCATGAATACGTTAATGCGTACCCATCGATGTTTCTATGTAACGATTTTTATTCGTTCGATAATATACGTATACGAAACCGAAGGTCGTTTCGACACAGACCTAATTGAACGAAATAATTTTGTAGGAGTCATTACGACTGGAAAAAGGCTTTAGGCCATCTCTGACTATCACGCAATACGCGATAATCGTATAGAAGAAGATTTTAGGGCGATCCTCAATGCCCACAAGAAGTTACTCGTCGAAGTAGACCGAATCGGTGGGAAAACTTGGGCTTCTATCTCTATTCGGTATTTCGGCTGGGATACGGATAGGTAGGTGCACGCGCGTTTTACTGTGTAACGATTCTGGATCTCATTCACGGTACAAATTAGTCGTAAGGCCCCTCGTTCTGTCTAATGGCCCAACGGCACGCACCGAGAGCTTAAGGCCAACTCTAATGAAGACCGTGCGTTATCCGTGACGAACCAGAACGCGCGTACGGTAACCCGGCGACTTGGAAGTGAATGCGAGTTAAACGAAGATTTATGCCGCGACGCGTAAATATAAACAACAATATGCAATCTTGGCTTCATTGTCCCGGTAGGTCGGCGGAGCCTTTCCAATGGGAACTAATAAGTCTGTTGATCGTGTTGCTCGATTTTATTTATACTGGATTCGACTTCCTCTCTTCTGCGGGACCCTGCCTTAATGGCCCGGAGTAGTTTTTGCCGGGGAAGTGTATACAAGGCACTGTGTATATATGTGTATACAAGCATTATGTCACTCGATACAACGTGACTTAGGGTCAATATAAAAAAAAAAAAAATGTTTCTTTGGTGTCCGTGACGGATAATAATAATGACTGTTTGGTGTGAACACCGCCTTAAAATTTTTATTACTCACACTTATGTCTTCCATGATGAAATTTTATGTGACGTTAATCCTTGATTTTGTATTTCCCACAGTCTACGTGGAAATCACACGTCACTACCTCAGCCGACACGCGACTCTTCATCCATCGCGAGAAGCTTGATAAGCGTGTCACTCGTTCGCACTTGGGTTAAATTTCAAAAAAGGAACTCGTCCCGTGAGGTTATATTCATAGGAACTTTGATAAGGTACGGATAGCACATACTATGACATAAGTATATCCATAGAACGATCACACGTGTAGCACGTTCAATTTATCACCGGTTTTTTTTTTAAATAGTTCGAAAATAATTATAATCATCACGAAAATTGACTGATTAGTATAACCAATCGATATTCACTTTACACTGATCGCACTTTAAATCCCGCGCAGTGTTAATCGGGTAATCAAAGAACACGGGTACTGGCAAACTGCTCTGGCACTTGTCGCGTGTGCTAAAATGTCGCGCGACGAATTCCGCTATCAGAAACATTATCTAAAGGGCGTTAAAGTCTCCAATTGCCAAGCAGTTCATAATAGAGAACTGCTAGGCGCGCAAGACCCGGAGCAAGAAGAGACCACACAGGCGTTCAAGTCTCCGGCTGCCAGGGACGCAAACGCTCGCCGGTCCGAGCTGAAACTCACTGAGTAGGTTCTTCTGGTGGCAGGCCTGTCGGGGTCCCGATGGTAGGGGGCAGGAAGGTGGTTTAGGAAGGAGCAAGAGCGTTGCCGGAGTAGCATGGCAGCGCATGGCGGTATAGCGTCGTAGTGGTGGCACAGTGGTAGAGACTGGGTGAACCGAACGAAAGGGGACTAGTATTCCCCCACGTCAAATGCCCTGGGCCCCGACCATTATCTTCTGGCAGCGCGCAGGGGGCTTTATTATATTTACGAGGCGTTATCGAACCAATCCAACAATATTGATTCCGCGCCAAGAGGAGATCGCCCATCTTAAGAACGCCTTCAGCCCGATCGATCCTGCCTGCAGCGTTTATTCCGGACCGGAGGGCCACTTGCCACCGACGTTTTTGCTTGATCCGATCTCATCTCAGGAGCCGCTATATACGGATGGGGGCGCTTTTCTTTATAAATTACACTCCTTCCTGGACCACGAGGAGATCCTGCCCTCTTGTATATCGGAGCGGCGCCCCGAGTCGAGGTAAAGAAGTAGAGTGCTGGATAAAAAAAGTTAAGTTTTTTTTTTTTCCTTTTTGAATTCAAGAGAACGATATATGCAGTATGTATCTAAGATCTTTAAATGTGACTTTGGTGTATAGATACATTGCCTATTTATCCTTTGGATGAGATTAGTATGAGACCCGCTATGCCGGTGGGCCCTTTCTCATTTCGTGGCTCGTATTTAGATTTATATGGATAACGATACTGGTAGGTGTTTATCGTATAATCGTCGTGAAAAGCCACGATGATGGGACGGAACAGCGTAGGAAAGTCTATAAGAAGAGAGTAGAATGAGAGACGAGCTGATGAGCTCGGCTCGTGAATCACTTCGCCTATAAAAATCGGCGGCGATGCGTGTGAGAGATAATGGTGGGGAGGAGTGGTAACAACGGGTTTGCGCTTCTACATACTGGTGTATACGTATCTGTATTATACGTATGAGAATACGAGAGGAGAGTCCCTCTTAGGTCCTACCATGGCCTATCTCTGCCGCATAGTTTCGTAATGTCTAACTTCCCAGCAACTCGGTCGACGTTCCATCGCTTCGGTGCGTTACGTTTATTACGGGCTCTTTGGCGATGCTGTTCGAGTAAACTCGATGCTTCCAGTGATTCCAGATATCCCTGTAAAATCAACAGGAAATTGGATAATTTTCAGAGGATCGAATACCCTTGCAGAGTAGTGAAGAAAAAGGGTTCGGAACCCTAATGGAAATTTCATTATGAAAATCGAGGATCCGTTCGGGTCATGCTTGGGTTCGAACCGGCACGGTGGGGAACTGTACAGGTCCTGGACGTAGCAAAGAATAATTTCTTCCAGGTAACTGCGGTAATAAAACTGATAAAAATTACTCTTCGTTAAGTATCGGTTTAACGTGGTTCGCCTGGATTTTCTGTTGCTTCCCATAAGCCGTAACAAAGCCCGCAATAGAAAAGTGATCGTAAGGCCAGCGAAAATCGTACACGAGGAACGACGGCCGGGCATGTAGTTCACCGCAGGAGAGATACAAATGCTCGGTGAGCATGAAAGTCACGCGACTGGCATCGTGCTTTTTGTCGATTCCGACACGAGTCCCACGAAGCCCATGGGGATCGGAGGCGGAATAAGAGCTGAAACATGGGATTTACACATGTATTCGCTAGTGCAGAGCGCTAACGCGCATGCACGACGCCGGCGAGCTCCGCGCGGAGTGTTTATGGTAATCCTCGAGGAGGGTGGCCTCTACCCAAAGGCCCACCAGCTTCCTCCTCCTTGGTATTCGAAGAAGGAGAAAACGGAGCAACCCCTAAGATATTCATTTTCAAGAATCATCCCCCAAAAATTGCTGACCCTATTTTGTTTTTGATCAGTTCCTCAATTTAATCACATAGTATAATATCGTGTATGAATATATATATTCATTTTTGAAATACTGCCCTCCCATCTTACCGATACTGATAATAGATACTGATAAGTCGTCGACTTCCGGTGCTAGGAAGGAAGATAAGCACCGAAGAAGAAGAGGACAGTAGACGCCAGGAATCGTCTCCCTTGCCAACTTGGAGACTCGTCCACCACGTAATGACTTTATCCGATCGAAGTTGGCTCCCCTGTGGCAATTGGAAGCCTGTTTCTGTCGGTCGATCTGTCTTTATAAGACTAGGCCCCCGAGTATCGGGGGTCATTTTCGCGAGACCGCAGACTATACCCGCTCACCTAGAGTGTTCGCGGCTGGTAATTAGCCGGTGACGGGTTAATTAGTCTCAGTTCTCCTTTCGTCGCGTGACGACCGTCCAGAGAGATGGTAGATTCCTTCCTCTCGTTCCCCTTTGAGATTGTACTAGCCGCGGACGCAAGGAAAAAGTATACTCACGCACGCGCACCATCAATTTCAACTGCACTTTCATTTATGCTTACTTCGGGCACAATTACGTGAAATTATTTCATTATGGGATTATTATTATTATTATTTTTTTCTCGAGTTGATAAATATGTAATTTTTACTGGTGATGATTTTTATTTTTTTTTTTCACCAAGAATTTTAATATTTATGTGTATGTGTATATATACGTATATAATGCTACTGCAATTACCATAGATAATCCGCGAATTAGCGATACGTGACTTTACACGTGCGAGCTTTGATCTCTTCACCGACGACGAGCTGAACGCGAAGTCGGCGATGTTGAATGACGGTCTTTTTAAAGTCAAGAAATCTCACCATCCGTTTCAGTGTCTGACAGTGAAAGAGTCGTTTCCAAGATAAGACCTGAAAGAACTAAATCGTCCTGTAAGCCCAGTGCGAGCGACATGCCCGTATAAGAAAAGGAAGAGAAATAAAAAAAAGATAGTGAATCTTTTGAAAAAAAAAAAAAAAACACATCCACATAATAAGTGGCAGATGTTCTCGTAGTGACTATCGTTCTAAAACGAAGTCGAATAATGTCTCTATTCTCGTGCTGAATAAGCCGCCACATTCTGAAGCTCCATGCGTACCGATAATTATACCTTGCCATACCTTGGCACCCTTCAATTACCAGGAATCACCTGTCGGTGCTAAGAAAAGAAGGCCAGCCATGACATCCAATCTTGGTAGTGGGTAGTTTAATCCATTCTTGATCCAGCGTCGGGGATACTGAATTTTGGCACGAGGACCCAAAGAAACCTCGGTCACGAAGGAGGCATAATTCAGACTCGCTAATAGACAAGTACGACGAGTCCATTACCAATCTGTATAATAATTTACACAGCGTTAATTATCCACCTTCGATTATAACTTTGTCCAATTGTAAGTTTCGCGAAGGAAAGAAATAACGAAAGGAAAAGACAGTCTGTTAGCGTTCCTGGTACACTTCATCTTAGATAATGGCCGTTTCTTGCCTGTCTTGCGGTGCGTTGCGTGAGTCTCGGCAGCCAGCGAACGGCCATCTCTCAATTATGGGATTAATATACGAGCCATAAAGCGATACGACGTTATTCTTGTCGCACGCATACATACGCGCGTCCAGGTTAATCCAATTAGTCTTCGTGCCAATGTAAATGAGGTTGCTCGTTGGTCTATAAATTTAAAGAGAAAAAAAAGAGATTTTTTGTCAAAAAATTTTTTACCATTATCAATAATTTAATTCGGTTGTTAAAAGTGATAACGGTTTTAGGTCACCCGACAACGATGGAGGCCAACGGTGCTACGTTGGATGAAATCGTGACGTATGTCATGCAGGAATCGAAAATGACGTATAACGAGGCCAGGTATGCTGCACTGAAAGTGTTGGATCTTGGGATAGCCATGAAGAGGATAAAAAGAAATCCAATTGGGTTGTATTATTTGATATTGACGAAGCCAGCGACTTTGACGATGAAAATTCGCGAGCCACGCTTCAGTGACGACAGCAGTAGCGAATCACGTTCCGATACGAGCTTCGACTAATGCGAAGCTGTTAGGGCCATTGGTGTAACCCTTGTAGGTGTACTTAATGGGGAGACTGGATGGCAGTCGGATAATTGGCTGGGTTTTAATTGCGTTCGAAAATTATAAATTCATGATATAGCTACTAAACTATAATTGGCTGTCTAATTAATATTTAGATAGGGAATTGTCCTTGGGGATGACGGTGGGTCTGGGGATTTCGTTCGCCGTGGTTTGTATGCCTCTCGTCAGCAGGGGGTTCGGCCTGGGCTACGAAGAACTAAATAAAAAAGAGCCTATGGAATAATTCATTAGCCAAGCTTAATAACGCCTTGCGGATTCAGGCTACGAGAGGAGCCAACCCTGTTAAGAGTTATGTATTAACATATATTAATGAACCTCGTGTCACCTCGTTATCCATCTACTGGTCTACAATAAAACTTTTTCATACTCTGCCCATTCTAGCCTATTTCACTGTATAGTTAATCGATCCGATCGACCAAGACGCCTTCCGTTCTTATGCCCTACTGGGATTCATCGACCTGGTTCAAGGACGGGTCCTACCGTTGCTCACCGGCCCTGACCACCTGCGCGGAACTTCTCCGGATACGATGTACTACCTAGAACTCTTGCTATTGCTTTAGCGTTCTACACGCCGGGATGGACCTCGCGAGCGAGGTGCTGCAGGTGTCGTGCATTGTCCGCCGTCGCGGCCTCTAAATCTCCTCCCTGACGTTGGCCGGCGAGTTTGCCAGTTCGCGTATTTCCAAGACCTGTGGAGCGATCGACTTTATCGAGTAATTAATCGCTTTTTCTTTTTCTTCGTATCACTCGATATTTCAATCTTGGAAAAGACGGGTTGTCAGATGGGATTCTTTTTCAATGGGATTTTTAATCGTCCGAAATTTCTGTTAGATCAGGTTTATTGATTTTGGAAATACTCCTACGTCTGGTATTAACTGTATGTACATGAGGCATAGGTATAGCCAAGTACTCGCGTACGTAGGGTAGCACTGCAATAGATGGCGCGTATACACTTTGCCTTCTCGAAAGGCGTAGCTACGAGGCCTCGGGATTCCCTTCGGTGTCTCTTCTTATTTTTATTCTTTCTTTCGCGCGGTATCTACTGCCCGAGTCGAGATAGGACTTCAAGGCGAGGTATTTATATGTTTCTTAGAGGTGAGGGAAGACTGGGAATATCGGCGTTCTACAAATTTATGCCCGCGGCTTTGCTAAATGTCTGCCCGTCCCGCATACATTTACTCCCTTTCGTTCGTTCTGCGCCGATCGTCCACTACTGGAGACGCACTCGCAGCTGCGCCTATCGGCATTCGGAGCGATAAACGCCTAAATGGAAGCCAGGATAGGGGTGCGCGCGATTAGCTAGCAGATGGTGAATTCTAGTATAGATTACTAGAATCCAAAAAAAAGGAAAATTAGGGAATTTCGTGGATCTACAAACTATATTGACGATTTACGAAAATTGGGGTTGGATTATTATTATTATCTTGAAGGTTCAATTAAATTATATCTTTTTATAGCACAGACTGTTAATTATTGACTCTAGGTATTTACTTTATACACGTATAAAGGCTTATCTTATCTCTATTGAGGTTAAGAGCCATTCATTGTACATAAATAAATACATGGGCCGACGGCCACTGCCAAGCCTAAACGAAATAGAGTTCGTAGCTGGTTCTTCGCCCGCTTTTAGCTCAGGTGACTAACTTACAACTCCTTTTCATCTATAAAGCTTAATTGGGGCTCCTGTAGAACCACCTGCTTACGGGGAGGTCAAACGGGGCCCCTGCAATCGGGATCGATCGGGTCCTGAGAGTCCCCATAAAAGAGGGGTCCTTAGCGACGGCAAAGTTACTGGAAGCTTCGTCGTGTCGCGGACCTGTGGGATCTTGGTGAGCAAATCAATTAGGATTGGCGGCGGCTTTCTCCAGGTACCCTGCCTTAATGTTCCGTGACGAAATTTTTAATATCTTCCTCTCGCAGACTCATCGCCGCTTGACAATCAATTCTTACGCCGGCGAAAAGTTGGCTCCAATCAGCACTGAGGTTTCAACGGGAGTGTCTCCCGACTGGTTTTGCACGCTGTGAAGATTAACGAAGGTACGGCTGAAAAAATGTTCGCCATGCTGACCGGTCCTGTTTTCCTTACACTTGGAGGCACGCGGACCCAAGAGAACAGATAAGAGACACGAGTCCGCGCTCACGTTTTTCAATTCTTGTCTACAAGCTAATTCTCAAGATAAGGCGCTCCCCCCCCTCCCCCCTATTAATCGGCTGGATAAGGCCCTCCGTGTCGGAGGGTGGCGGTAAAGTTAATTAGGCTGTGCGGTCCGGATTGGACAGGCGAGGTTAACGCGGGGTCGGCGAGAGGTATGGGTCCCTGAACGAAGAAGCCTTTACGTACCTTCTTACCTACGTGTTACGTGCACACTGGGCCCCCTTACACGTGGGTCCATTTATCTACGGGAACCAGATAGGATCTGCGTCCGCGCGAGGTCCTGCCAGTATTTGTCATGGAGATGCGACCCTACGATATCGCATCACTGCAGGAATTACCTTCGCGCTCGGATTCTTAACGTCCCGGTAATTTAGTGAGTGCCGACTGATGGCGACACCCGCGTCAGGAAAGAGTCCGAGTAAGTCCCACTTCGCGGGGTCCTATTAAAATAAATAGAGATTCTGTGAAAAAAGAAAAAAATTTCTCATAATTCGACACGAGTCCCATGGACAGTGTAAAGGAATTTAAAGCGTCTATTTAAATAGGGAAAGTAGGAATTCTAGACTTGTGGATGCACCTGCATGTCTATGGGTTATCTGACTTCACACGAGAGTCCATCGTATTAAAACCTTGAGGATTTACCTACCGGAGGGGAGACCCAAGCAGTCGAGGGAGATACCCAGGAATCTTAATCGGGTCTGGTGCTTAGGGTCTTTTGCATAGAAATGTATCACTTGGGGGCATTAGCGGTCCGAGAGTGGCGCAAAACTCGGGCCACTTTTCTTTCGGTGAATAAAGAAGAAGCTGCTAGGTGGTTCTTAAGGCGGTACCGCAAAACGGCGACGATGGCCGCTGAAATCGCAGCGGGAGCTCATGCGTGCTGTCAAAAAAAAAAAAAAGTAGCCTCAAGACGGGAGACAAAAAGGCGAAGAAGATGAAAAGAAATGATAAAAGAAAAAACTCGTACGGGTTCTAGGACCGTTCCAGTCTTCGGTAAGCGGAGGTGTCAACCTGCCAGAATTTTCAAAGTCCCTAGACGCTGCTCCTCGAGGAGACCAGAAAGCGGCAGCGGGGCCCTATCCAGTGCAAACAGAACTCTCGGTTAAAACTAAGCTTTTAATTACTCGAACAAACCTCTTCCGAGCCTCCGTGCCAACAAGGCCTCACCATTCCACAGATCCCACCTAGTCTCCGGCATATATAGCTATACAGATAGGTAGAGGAACTACACCCCAGGATGCTGCTCCCAACCGCTCTGGCATAACAGGGCCGTCACAGTAGTGATTTCGTTGGGCCTTGCGCATCGGGTCGAGCAAGAACAAGAAGCATAGCTAATGTCTCTATCGAGTCGGTGCGTGCTCCAGAATCAAAGGGTTATAAGGTCCTACTCTCTTCCCTTCGTCGCTTCCATCTGGAAGATCATCCTTTTTTTCCTCAAAGTTATTCACGGTAGACCAGAGAACTTGTATGCTTCCACACGATGCAGATCAACAGGAATTTCGTTCACGATTGTACCGCGGCGTATCGGATGGCGTGAAAAAAAATTTGCGGAAGGTGCGAAGAAAGAAAGAAAAAAGAAAGTATACCTGTCATAAAATTGTAAACCCCATGCATTATTCCCTCTACACGACGGCCCTGACTATATGTCTCATGGCTCTCGTTTCGTCTTGGCGTGAGACCCCCTTCTCCGCCCCTCTCTCTCTCTCTCTCTCTCTCTCTCTCTCTCTCTTTTCCCTGTGGAAAACGGCGGCGTCCCTTGAGACAAAGGGCGAACCTGCACTCAAAACAAACATCACTCGACCATTCATTTCGGGAGCCAACACCATGCTCTCTTTACTCGAATATTCATCCAGGTCGTACGTATCACAATACAATGGAGATGGAGCCGGCTTCCTCTTTCTTAAGGCGCATTCACACGCGCGATGAAAAGGAAGTCCTGCTTGAATGAGAATGACGCGCGACGACGGCAACACCTTCGCGTATACAAGCAAACGACAAAATCGCGTAGCACTTTTATTACGCCTCTACATCTATCCGCCATAGCCACCCGTGTATACCACACGAAGGTACCCAGCCAGAGCCAGCAATGCTACGTGGCGTTCTATCAATCTAAGGTCGTTCCTGACCATTAGCAAGGAACTAGTCACCAATTCCGAGAGGAAGATTTCCCGATCGGTTGTCGACAGGTTACCTCGTAGCAGTAGCCCACTGAAAAACCTTGAGCCCTGCGCGATATCATCTGGGACCCGGGTGGCTCTTGGGAGCCGAGGAATCATTAGAGCCACCAAGACGCATTCCTTTGGGGCCTTATTTGAATTATCGAAGACTTCCACGGGGCTACCGATCCTCTTCTATACCTTATGGCTATACGCACGTCTCTCAAAGATCCCAAACTCCACGGCATTTATTAGACTTTATCGTGCGATCACTGGGACCGGATGGATACCGTAATTAGTTTTATTAGCGAGGGGCGTGGATTATTCAGAGGATTGCACAAAAGGTGTCGGTCATAGATTCGATTTTGATCGTTACTGTCTACAAGTACCCGTAACACCGGTCAGATATTAAGAACTCCTCATAGTTCATCGTGATGACTTCATTTCGATGACTAAGATATTCCTTTCTTTTCTCCTACCTTCGGGATATCTCATATGGTTTATCATTTTTAACCACGTGACCTCAAACTGTTTTACCATCTTATTCCCCGCGACTTATTCCTATCCTACGTGCACACGTGTCTCTTACCAACCCGTGGAGCGTGTCTAGCTCAAAAGACCTCACCGAGGCGGTCATGTTCGAGCAAATTGTACAAGACGTCCTGCATGCCCAGGCGATGAGACTCTTCCTCGACGTGCTGGCACACTGGTCTATGCAGGACTGGTTACACCAAGGTGCGCCGTCGCCATGATGACGCGAGCCAACCAGAACATTGACACATGCTCCAAGTCGTTTTATATCGAGCTTCTCTTACCTCCTACTCCATAGCAGCCTTTTTCGCTTCTGCCATCCTTGACAGTTCGGATTCCGGTTTCTCATGAACTGGCCCGGATAAATTTGCCTCCTCTCATCCTCCCAAAGCCATTCGGTAGTCTGCACGAGTAGTCAGCGTCTCCCTGGATTTAAAGGAATGACGATACGTATAAACGGTAATATACCTGTATGCCATTTTTACGGAGGGAAACAGTTAAAATTTTAACCGGTAGGCGTGAAGTATTTATGAATTCTAGAGTTTCATGAATATTTATTGGGATTACACGTACAAAGTGCCATTCGAGAGCTGACAAGTATCTATATCTACACTCGTTGAGACCGTGCATTAATTCCCCGTAAAACGATCGCTTGCGTATAAATTCAGTAGGATTTATCTTAGCCCCGTGCGTTACGCGGAAAGTTGCTAATCTCGTTTTACAGGTTGAAAAAAAAAAGATGCCCGGGAAAAGTTCATCCATGCAGCTCGTGTTGCTGCGTTGTTGCTTCCTGCGGATGGAAGATACATGAGGAGGACCCTGCGTCTTGGAACGCGGCACGGACGCGGCCCTTACGGCTGGTAAGCACTTGTTGCACAAATATAATTGCCTATATCGCCTGTAAGTACACCGAATACATAAGCGCGAACGAAGCCGATGCGCGAGTTCCGATGTTACGGGAAGATTACGTTATACGCCGGGGGTAAGCACAAGGCCCGTGATACTGGTAAGGCCCCGTCCGCGAGTATTCGCTATTAACGACTCGTCGCCCGTAATTTATGGGCCATTAATTAGGGGCCAGATAAAAGTGAACACTATAAAATTATAGAATAGACAGGGAGCAACTGCAATATAGTTGCCCAGAACGCGGAGACTCGCTAAGAAAGTGACATGGTCCAGGAGAGGTAATCCCGGTTTTATCTTTTTTCTTTCTTTTTTAATGCATCAACCAAGAGAACCCTGGCACGCGTGTTTGGGACTGTGACGGCGCTACGGGCATTCCGTCCTGGACAATCAAAATTTTCGGGCCTTAGCTCCACCTCGTTCTTCGTAAAAAGATCGTAAACCATCCGGCACCCTCGGAACCTTTGATTTAGTCGGATAGATGTCAGATAACCGATTCAAGTTCCCACCAAAGAGACACACGAACCACTATTTCCATTTATCTTTATTATTCTTTTTATTTCTACGTTCTCTTTTTTTTTTTAATACCGAAAAAGGACCAGAGACGATCCGCGGGGTCTGCACGAATTTCTTTCGCACGCATCCATGGATCTGCCTATGGACAGCCAAGAAGTCTCTAGGGATGGGCCTGTGATTTATAAGCGGATCGAGGGAGGGACGGATGCAAATTTAAACCACGTGAACTCGGTGTTTCGACCCACCCTCGACGATCCATTGTCTTACAGCTATTTATCTTGTGTCCATGTTACACGGGACGTCCAATTCACGCCATGGGTTTTAGCGCGTTATAGTAATTTTTTGATTTTGAGTATTAATATAAATATCTCGATAATATACCCAAGAACCGATTAGTCTCCTGGCGATAGTTGCTAAGTCTTACTTATAGGAAGCTCGTGGGATCTACAAGAAATCGCATCTGCGTCTTGTCTTCCCTGAATAGGGTAGAATCGAACATGACTAACGATAAGCCAAGGACTACGGACTTTGAAAGTAAGATGGACTCGCCTTTTATTCTCGAGATGTCCGAAGACGAAGCGTTCGTTCTGCGAAAGCAAAGAGGAGCAGAACGAGCGATTTCGATGTCGGGACTGGAGGACACAGAGATCGGCGATCACGTAGATGTTATATAGCGTCGCGGGTGTCGCGCACGAAGGAAGAAGAAGAAGAAGAAGAAGAAGAAGACGACAAGGACTAAGAAGAAGAAGAAGAAGAAGAAGAAGAAGAAGAGGATTGTTTCCTGGTGGCTCGAAGATCCATTATTTCTTCGTTTTGTTTTCACGAAGCCGAAGCCGGTTTGCATAAGAAGCGCATAGTAGAAGAGAGAGGGGCTCTGGCTCGAAGGGCCCAGAACCTTGGAGGAAGTCCCTCTGGGCCTTAAGAGACTCCAACGATCCGGGCCCGTTCCGTTTCATTTCACTGTATAGGAACAAGGCGCACACCTTATCGCCTACCAACACATTCAGTCCCATCGCCACGGGAAGAACGAGCTACACTCTTTTTCTTGTCATCCAACCTATTCACTTCTCGCTACGCCGTCCGTAAGCACTTCCAGCACCGTCAGGGACGGAGTGCCGTTTTCCCGAGATAGGGATCTTACGGGACAAGCCGCGAGTTCTGGTATTCCTCCGGTAACGAGACTCTGTCACGCCCCTCGTAAAGACTCGCGGTACACGAAGTTCCGACAAGGAAGATGGTCACGGCGACGCAGTGAAAATTTTAGGAAAATATTGGCACCCCCCTTGTTCAAAAAAAAAATTTTGAATAATTTTGTAAAAATTTCAAAATTCCGCAAACCAACGGAAAAGTCATTCGGTAACGCTAGGAAGATCTAAGGAACGAAGGGCTCCGTGTGGGCCAGGTTACCGAGCAAAGAAGGAAATAAAAGAGGAATGGTAGAAATAAAGAATGCTGCTGGTTCACGATAATAAAACACGCACGCACACGGTCGGCCATCCCATCCTAAATGTACGAACGGGTAGGAAAGAAGATCTAGAAGGATGGAGGTGTATCGTAGCACCGCAGGTGCGAGAGAGAGAGCCTGTATCATGGGTAGTACACAGGGAGGTGAAGTTTGTGGTGGATTTTATAGGGTTAGGTAGGTTGGTAGGTTGAGAAGAAGGACGAGCCGCTAAGGAAGAGGGAATAACAACGTGCGCGAGCAGAGGAGAGAGTTATCTGCATCAAGATAGCGCAGCTTCTCGAGCTACCATGCGCGGGACAAGCCAGAGTGTGTGCTGGAGGCTGTGGCGGTCTGCAAGGGACTTAAGATAGTTTTAAAACCTAACCTTCATCTTCCTTCAGCTTGATTCTAACCTTCCTTACCGCGTCCGCCTTCTCAACCCTTAGCTTGTAGATGTATACTTGAGTTCTCTCTGTCTCTCTCTCTCTCTCTCTTACCGTGAGTCTCTTTGTCTGGCTCTTCTTTATTATCACTTGGCGACATTTATCGGGTACGATGAAATAAGACCCTGTTGTCCTTCCATTCCTGGTCCGTTGCTTTTACGGGCACGCTGATGAGAATGGACGGGGCTACTTGCTTACTCCATGAGCCAGTCAACGGTTCTGCGACTCGATGAAAAAAAAATGTTTTTCTTCCGTTTCCCTTAGTCTCTTTTTGATTTCTTATCTCGGCATTCTTGGCGAAGGGATGACGATACGCCAAGGTTCCTGCGGATGACCCTGGACACCGAGGACGTGACAGATTCGTCTATACCTTCGAGCACCGTACCGAAATGCCTCGTCACGAGGATACGCTTTCTTTTATCCTGACGACGTGGAATTAACACGACGATAAATGGCGGGACGAATGTCATTTTTGCGATACTATAATGAAATTCCAAGCGGGGTGCACGTGGATCCGAGTTAAGATTAAAGTATTCGTCACGCAACGCGGCCAAGAAGACTTTCCTTTGGTCGGCGTTCATGATGGTCGTTTTAGCATTGTTAACGTCGGCAGGGTTCACGCGGACTTACCGGTTACTGAATTTTACATAAAAATCGCACAAAGCCTCGTTTACAATGGAATAACGATTTCGATTATCGGGGCTTCAATTACTTAAGTAGTAAAACGAAAATTGGGGTTACAGTTCTTTTCCGCCTTTAATCTCGTACTAGGAGTAAAAGTTCTCGAGCGACTCGTCTAGTGAATGCGTATAACTCAAAGCGTCCGGAAACCGCGGCGAGTCCTCAGAAAAGCGACGTGTCGTCCCCCAGCTACGTGGTGGCTGTGCGTGCGATCCTCCCGGTCGACTGCAAGAAATCCCTGGGTGACCAGAAGAGGAGAAGAGAAGTCACGATGGCCGGATTCCACGCAATCAACATTACTGCGCGCCGGGGACTCGTCGGAATTTTCGTCTACGCATGCGCACAACTCTCAAGGATTAATCAGCCCCTTTTTATTGTCATTTCGTACCCATAACCCACCTCGGGTCCGATATTATTATCGCCACTTTAATTCCGACCACTTTACCTAAGCATTTGTGTAATTGAGACGAACGTTACAGGAAGGCGCATTTATTCTGTCCGAAGCGATGAAAAAAGGAAGCGGGAAGTGAGCGTAGCAGGCAGGCAACGCAAGAGCTCTAAGAATAATGGGTGCCCTAATGGAGAACATACGAGACACAGTTATTGCCGAGGTGTCTTCGCACTCGAACGAGCAAGCTGGTAGACACGAAAGGCCCAACATTATTAGTCCCTTTGTTTCAGGAACGCAGAAGGGCAGAGGCGACTCGAACGGAGAATCAAAGCACCAAGGTACCGGTAGACTGAGATAGCGGCATAAAGAGGACGTGGTAGTTCGTGCGGATTTAATTCTGGCAAAGACAAACTCAAGGAGGCAAGGGAGCTGATCAACTTGTCGCTGCTCCAATTATCCACGACCTCCGTGGTAACGGTCATGGTCGATTGATTTACGTACCTGGATCAGCGGCTACTGCCGAATTCATTAGGAGCCCAGTCTCAGGGTTCGACTAATTACAGACGGAGCTACCTCTTAGTACGGCGTGAAGTGGACCTTCTGTAAAAGGTGTTTCCGCGGGTAGTTTAACACGTGGAGACAGTGCAGCATACGTGCACAATCACGTCGTCCTTTTTCTCTGTGCGTTGGTAGTCGCGACACTGAGAAGTAGCGTTAATACAGGTAAAAAGCAGGTCTACGTCCGCGCAAAAACAACGTGCTATCTGTCGCATGACAATCCATTGTCCTCGTGGTTGGTAGACACGTTTCGAAGTAGAAATAGTCATGCGCGACAAGATTGCTGTATATCAGGGTATTGCCGGGTAATCAGTATTTTACGGATACTTCGCATAGGGAAAGAAGTGAGCCTCGTTCCTTGAGGTTGGCAGTGTCTGATTATCCTATCAAGACTCGGTGGAGTATACGGGTTATCGGAGTGATCTGAAAATTTTTAATAATTGGGTTATCGGGTGACACTTGAATACTTGATACCCTGAATATTAATATTATCATTTGATTCAGCTGATAAGCAAAGTCCTGATCTTCGAGATCATCTTCCAAGAATCTTGAATATCGGGATGTTTTGTATGCAGGCGAGAGGGGGTGGGATTTCGGGTTAGCCTTATTATACGAGCGTCTACCTACATGTGTACCAACTGAACGAAGCCGAGGATCGGCAAGGCGGACGATGCCTGGAGGGCAGCCTGTAATCAGTAGCCCTCCGCCGACACCGAGCACAACCTGGCCAACACCATGGCGCATGCTGTAACGAGAGGCTCGAGTTCGTGCCAGAGTCGGAATCGAAGGAGAGGGCCAATTACTCGAACGTCTTCACTCCCGGGGCGCCGGGCGTCCCGTAGCGTCTTCACCAGCAGCATCTGGTCCTCATTCTCGTTCGTTGCTTTGGGCTATGCCTGTATCAAGGTTCTCCTATGATTTCATTATTTTGGCTATATTTCCCCAGATCCGTGATCTTGCTTCGCTAGTGTACCTGGACTTGGTCAAGTAGATCATTTGGCAATATTTCCCTAGATCCGTGATCTTGCTTCGCTAGTGCACCTGGACTTGGTCGAGTAGATCATTTGGCGATATTTCCCCAGATCCATGATCTTGCTTCGCTAGTGTACCTGGACTTGGTCAGGTAGATCATGCATTAATGAGCCCTCCCACGAATTCATTTTCGTCGAAGGACTCTGCTTTCACTGGTACTAATCAAGCTATTACTTGTACCGTATAAGTAGCGAAGAGCGGGGTAGGTGGGTGTAAAGAAAAAGTCCCTAGAATTGACCGCGAAAGTCGAGCGAACAACTGTTGTCGTCTGATCGGATGACAAGAAAGGAAAGGACTTTAATAAAATCAATATTAATTGCCGCCGCTAGTCCGCGGCACTTGTTGAATATTCAACTGGTTTAGGGTAAAAAGCCGTTTATCGCTGAAGGCACAATGGACCGTCGGCTTTTTATCGCGATGAGGAGGGACCGATGATTGGTGGAGCATTCGGTTTAATCGAGGAGATATTACCTACGGGGAGAGTTCGTCTGTCGAGAGACCCGCGGATAGTGGTCTCTCTCTGCAGGGACCTTTGATTAATTAATGCCGGTGCCATTTTAATTTGGCAAAAAAATTCCCCGAACGATCCTACACGTTGGGACTCATTGGCAGGACTCCTCTCAAGGAATTCCAATCCGTTCGATTGGATCTCTGAGTTACCTTAGTTAGGATCCTGTCTCTTTTTAATTTTCATCACGTATTCAAAACTTGTCGAATTTTCGACCACCGTAACATTTCAACTCGAATGGTACCTTTTTAATAAATTTTTTCAAGTTTTTCGTTAACACGTTTTTCTCTCAAATTTTAGTGCGCTTACAAAATAAGCATCTTTTCAATTCCTCTCGTCACTCTTGTAACTCGGTATCCTCGACAAGTTACGGAAGTCGAGTTCTCTTTGATGGTCTCGTTTCTTGCTAGGATCGTAATAAGTTAAAAAAAAATAACTTTTCGAAATCACTTTGCCGACTATTATTGTCTCGTTATTACGATTATTATCGATAGAAAAACTGAGTGCAACAGTAGTACCTTAAGATGGCTGCATAAATCGTAGCTTATTCGTGTACAAGCCGCAACGAGAGATCTTAACTTCTTGCGAACGTTCTTCGCGAACTTATCCCAGTGTAACGAGTCGAGCTAAAGGGATCATCCTGTCCAGTCGAGTGTTTCTTCACATCAATACTTCATGAAATGAATGATAACTCGAGTGGTATAACGTCACGCACACATAGTGCCTTAACGTTATCAAGGATATACGTCATGAGATTTAGTATTGGGTCCACGTCGAAATGTCCACCGATTGACGTACCAGGTACCTACTGAAAAATAGAGGAGGGTGATCGTGTGAAAAAGTGAAGAGGATGCCGAAGTGGAGTTGATGAGGTGGAGAAGCAGAAGCAGTGCGGTATACATATAGGTAGGCGTATAGAAGGTAGTAAGGTATAGGGTGTAAGGTAGAAATGATGAGGGACTAAAGGAAGGAGGTAGAAGGTCTACTTGACTCCTGTACCGTCACGATGATCGGGGCCCATTCACGGTATTATCTCGTGATTCAGCAGCGGGTCCATGCCCGGAGGTTTTTGTCATGAGCATCTCACCGGGGCCCTATCCTTTTTATGAAAGAACCGCGTTACACAGATTGAGTCGCCGGCCGTTGTTCTGCGTTCGCTCCGCTCCGTTCCGTGCGGTTGCGTTTACATAGAGAAGCCCAATCCGAGCAAATACGATCCTAAATACGGCGCGGCGGGCCCGACCGAACGATCGGGCCTTTACTCTGTCTTGTTCCATAGGTTACAAGGGAAAATAAAGGTCTCGCTTTGATTTTCGTATCGATGCCGTAGGTACGTCGTGGTCATTACCAGCTGCGGTCTAAGATGTTTGTCACGGGTGCTCATCTGCCCCCATAGAGAGTTAGGGTAAGAACGAGAGAGTACGAGAGAAGGTAAGGAAAAGAAAAAGAACTCGACGGAAGAAAAAAGCAGTGAGAGAGAGAGAGAGAGAGACAGATGGACCCATGGTTCTGCGTAACTTACAATTATCATCCCCCGTGACTTCTCGGGCGGCTTCTCACCCGTTATTTATGACAGGGTGTTCCACGTGGTTCAGGGGTGTGACAAGGGCCGGCCCGGGCGGACGCCCCGCAGCGTTTTCTCCGCACGCTGATTAAACACGCTCTTCCACGGTGACGTGTTAATCGCGAGAATTCATCACGTCCTCCTCAGTCCCCGAGCCGGGCGCACACTTTTGTGATTTAACGTGCACGCTGGACCTTTCGAGGCGTGCACGTAGCCATAATGCACTTTAAGCGATTTTCGTCAAGGTGCACGAAGCCCACCTCGAGTTCATATCGAACATTCGAATAACTTGAAGGCACGTTAATCTAACCGAACTCCCACGTTTTGCCATATGGGAAAGGGTTGGGAGCGTAGGGGGGGAACCCTTTGGAAAGTGCAGTCAGCTGCGTTCAAGGAAATGACTCTGCGCCTTGGCGCAACGTAACGTTACCAACAATTCTTTTCTGCCGCTGTACAGACCGTCCGAATGGAAGAGCCAAGTGTCCAGGTGATAGTGAAAATATTTGAGGGAAAAAAACCGGGGACTAAAAATGGTTAAGAAAGTCATAGAGAGCCGTGCGCTAATAAGTAAGGATTCTCTGGGTCCGATGAGGGAAGGCTGCGTGCAAAAAAGGCGTGGGTCCCAGCAGGCGCTCTCGAGGCAGCCAGTTCAGATCTTGATCCCGATCTTATCCAGCCAGTGTTGGCTGCATTGTGCGCTAAGGTTGTTGCTGCGTCGTAGGGGCCTCCCCTCTAACGTAGAATACCCGGTAGGTCCCAGTTGGATAGGGTAGGCCGATCTATCAGGGCCGTGTGTACTCGGGCTGAAGTATAGATCATCTTCAATGTCTCGGAGCCTCCCACCTAAGTATTCCCATTAAGATTGTATCGCACGGCCAAAACTAATAACCAATCACCCGGCTGGAAGGTATACGTGCTCGCGGGATTATTATTATCCAATATATTCGATATTATAGTCCACACGCGGACCCTTCCCCCAAATGTATATATATATATATATATATATATATCATACCTAAAAATTGGGAGTTCTTATACGAATCTTCGTGGACGGAAGGCGAGTAATTGTCAGGAATTATATTTCGTGTATCCACATACATAACCCTACATTATTATACATGCATATAAAGCATACGTGTTGAGTTCGCACGATCTTCGTGATCTTAATCAGCAGGATGCGTGAAAGGAGACTATTCGCGGCGCGTGATCTCTTGATTTTATGGAAATCCCAAAGGATGCTTGGAAGTAATTTGTCGGCGAGCGGTGGAAACGATAAGCAGTCGTGTATATATATATATATATATATATATATATATATATATATATATATCTATAGGACAAGTGCATTGGATCAGTAAATTGAGAGAGAGAGAGAGAGAGAGAGAGAGAGCACAATAAGAAAATTCGGTAGGAAGACAGAGACAAATTATACATGGAATAAGATTTCAGTAGAGAAAAGAAACGAGGAGAGGACGCAGTAGCCCGATGCTCCTGAAAGATACGACGGGCTCAAAAATAAGGACTGGACCACGAAGGCTTAGGTGTTAACGGAAATTGAACCCTCGCGGCTCTTAATTAATTGATAATTAGTTATTAAGTCGAGGGTGACTCGACGCTTCTCTCTAGATAGACTTCGTTTGTTCTCCCTTCACTCATGGGGGGTCGAGATCCTCTATGGGGGCTGGGCAGTACGTATACACCTATACCGGCGAGGTTTTGTCTCGGTACCGAAGCGAGTTCCATTGTGGCGCATCATGGAGTTATTTTCATCTTGAATCGTCGGTTATGGATACCCGACACCTCGCCATACCCAATATCGACACCATAAGGTACCATCGAAAACGTATAGCACGTTTTCACCATATCAAGGGTCACAATGAAAAAATACCAATCCTCCCTTACACCTTGCACGGTATATCCACCGTAAAGGTTAAGCCTGTCGTACACTTCGTGGTTTACCTCGTTCCAGTAGTTTTCTTACTGCTTATGGGTATTACGTAACCACCATAGACTCTATCCTACCCATTTCTCTCACCATAGCTCAGAGGGCTGAATTGTATGGCCGGACGAACTAGTGGGACTCCCCGTGTATCCCGTCTGTAATCGAACACCATGGAAGAAACACCGCCTCGTATGCACACCATGCATCCGTGCACCATGAGAATAGAGGTTTCGGTAGCCTATAAGGAGAGTCTCAAGGTTTCACCATGACTTTAGTCAGTTGCCCGAATACCTTGTGTAGGTAATACTATATGATCCCGTATAAGAGTTTATGGTGGATTCGGGAAATTTTTTAGCCAACCTTATTCCTCTGCTTTGGGTACAGGGGGACGTAAGGGGATAGCTTGGGGTCTTATGGGGAATGGCTCGAAAGTGAGTGATTAAGACACGGGCATCGATCTGACCTTTTAGTAAAAGGTTACGGCTGCCGCGTCCAGAGTTCCGCGGGTGCTCTTAACCTAGATGATATCGTGGCTAGATATACAATGCGGTATTTTATGGCGCATTACCAACTGCCATGAAGTATATGGATACGTGTATGCGTACACCGTAGGAATACGTATGGGACATAAGTTACGGCGCGAGACCGTTTTACGACCTCGACGAGTCTTATTTTACCTAGATGGGGCCTTTGCCATCGGCTGGACCCTCACGGGAAATCTGAGCGTCATCGGGCTTTGGCCATATCAAAGCCGCACGGGTTCTTTGGATCGACCCACTCCCTTGCTAATGAACCGTTTAGCTCGGTGAGATTTATTTCTTGGGTTTAACGAATTGGACAACGATTTTTTGGGTGGATGATGGGAAACGTGAAATTACGTAACACCGTAGTACATCTTTATACGGGGGAGAGATAAGGATTTTCTAGCTGTGCGAGCGAGAACATTTATTTGACGCAATAAAAAATATTCTCTTGTCCATTATATTTTAATTTCGGTAAATTTAAAGTTTTTGACTTACCAGTCATTCTGGATGCCTACCGCTCACGTTCCTTGTGGGAGCGGTTGATCGATGCCGCTCGTACCTTTTATAAATGAGCCGCAATGCGGTGTCAAGTTGCAGCTTCACCGGGGACATTATTTACAGCGTGGAGCGCACGTTTAATTATAAAATAATTGTTATTTATCTTCGACATTAGTTGGATCAAATTTCTTGTACTGTGCAAGGTACCAGGTGTCTACCGTCCTATCGGACGTCGATGATGACCTCATGATTAGGGACGTTTTACTTTATCTTGGAATTTCGAAATTTCTTGATTCCTTAAATGGTCCATTATACGTGTATATGGCGTGACAAGAATTGTAAGTTATCGATGATTCTGCTTCTCACTCAAGAAACTTCGAATTGCGGCGTGGCTCTGTTCACTGAAAGACAGTTTGTCTCTTCACGTGAGCGTTTTCGAGTCCTCTTGGGCACAAGCCAATATTGGTGCCTTTTTCTTTCTTAGTAGCTCAGAAATAAAGAGGCTTGGGTGGCTGGGTTCAAGCATAAAAATAAATTCGTGGCACGCGAACGCTAGCGAGACGGTTCGATAAATCAAGACGCAATCGGGTCCGACTCACTGTGAAAATGGCGAGTGGCTGATAGAGTGGATGATACGGCTGGCTGGGATATGGGGGCATCTGTTAAACTAATTAATCTGAAGCTGTCTCATGGGAATGACAGCGAGGGACATTATCAGATCGTGGTAATAATATATTACGGACGTATTACGGTTCAATTTATCCGGATGTATATATATGAGGAGTGTATGATCTTTTGATGACGTTGCCATTACAGGGATACGTATTAAATATTTATATAATGAGTAATGCGATTTTTCATCGTACCTGTGAGAAAGATATGATATTTATGATCCGGCCATGCTGTAGTACAGATCTAAGAATTATTAAATCGACTCGACTCGAGATTTAAAAATGAAGAAAAATATTTGAGATTATCCGGAAACTGGTTTAGCCCTGTGGCAGCCCTTTGAAAAGGATTAAGGTACCGACGATGGCTCCACTCGAGGAATAAATAAAAGAGGTACGTAAAGATAAAAATAAAAGCAAATACAAAAAAGAAAATCTTTGAGCGCATTACGCCTCATTATAATTCGTTACTGTCCCGTAATAACCGAAGGATCGCCTCTTTGGTAGAAGAGACTGTGACGGACGGGCAGGCCGATCCTTTTTCGATCCTTTGCTACGGAGCGGCGTGAAAGGATTGAGCCGCGATCAATAGTTCATTACGAGAAACAAAAATGCGCTCGACAATGCGCGATCCGCGAGTTCCGAACAATCAGCCTAACTATACGTTTCTCGGTTGATCGTGCCAAGAAGAAGCGTCGAGTGTGAAGGATGGTAAATGCAGGCAGGAGGCAGTGAGAGGAGAAGGGATAGACGGAGATGGACTATAGCGATAGGTAAGAATAGAAGGAGAGACTCGAGGAGTATATCAGTTCGATAGCAAGAGAGAATACTTCAGGAAGAGCAAGTCGAGTGGTTGCGCAAGCAACAAGGCCTATTCACTGCTGGCATTAAGGCTATTATGGACTCCTGTGGCATTGGACCGGCCTGTGATTGGCTATTATCTATTCTACGGCATTGTGATCCCATCCTCGCTTGTAGGAGTTCGCGCGGACTGGTATATATCTATAGTGTATGCACGATGCTTATCTCTTTGAGATACCAGGGTGGCTACCGTATGGCAAACATTAAGGAACGTAAGAAAAACGGGGGGTTCGTAAGACAAAAAACATGGCTTCCTTACACCTCGCTGCGCAGCTGCACTGCGCAGGCGCATGGGCGTGCGCAGAAACAGAATTACGAGTTCCGATAATAATCTACGTCCTCTCGCCAGTGGCCTATTGCCGTTGCGTCTCTTCTCTCCAGCCGTGCCCATTCGCAGAAGCGATATCGAGTATCAATTAAAACTTAACATACACGATGGACGTCTTTGGGTAGCGTTAGCTCGAAAGAATTCAGTTTCATTCATTCTTTCGTTTATTGCGATCGTTATCGGATCCAATGATCGTTTCAGGATAGGGAAAGAATTACATAGAAATTAACATAGATTATACGGGAAAGTGTAGGACTCTAAAGTGGCTATCTTATCTGAAGAATTCTGTCCTGTGTACCTGGGACAGTACATCGATTTCAGCACGGGTCTTGTACGTTGCAAGATCCTTACTCAGTGCATAGATTTATCCTGTTGGCTTTTATTTTTTCTCTCCCTTTTCATTCCACCGTATCCCACAGTCACGTTGTTTCGCTACAAAGTCCCCTAAGAGCGACTCTCGTTGTTGCTGAGATTCCAAGGATTCTGAATGGCTAGCAAGGTGCTCGTCCTAGTCGGGATGGGTCGTTAAAGTCCTTGCGAGATTCGAGTCGAGTCAAGTCAAGTCAATTTTACGCGCGCAGTAAAACAATGATATTTCGAAAATGTCGTTACTCTTAGTCCAAGAGTCGAGGGTTCTCCCAAGTATGGCGGCACGGCTAAAGGCACCCAATAAAATAAACAACCGGCTTTATGAGTTATCTTTCGTATGGTCACGAGGTAGGTGAATACGCTGGAGTCTCAAGATCAGAAACGCACTTCGTGGCATCGTCTGCCATTTATACAGACTTTCCAATTGTTCTGTTAGCTATATATATTACATGCAAATTTCTTTCTAAATGTAACTCACATTGAAACTCGTTGAGAACCGTGACTCGTTCGCATCCTCGGTTGGTATAATACGTGAGATTACCGACTTGAAATTAAAAAAAAAAAAGGGAAAAGAATTCCCTTAACCTATTGCACGGTTATACCGTGAAATCGGGGTCCTGTTTGATCCTTAGCTCGGTAATCGTAGCCAGAATCCTTACAAAGGACCCGGACGGAATCGGCTTAATTCCTTGCTGTCCTGTTGTCGATCTCTCAACGATCTTTCGACGATTCACCGTCCCTCAAAGTTTACCGGGCCTCTGCATCCTGAATGCCGCAGCATCTCGACTGGGATGATCTCTCGATTGTTTATTTTCTGGCATTATTTTACGGCTGATGGAACCATGAAAAAGGATCAAAGTGACTAGAAATCAAATGAATGGGGACGTCACCATTTATTCTATTTCCTTTATCTTTTCTCTTTAATGTATCACAAATCATACGAGAAGATCTCCATCCATTGAACAGGGACATCCCAAACCATTTAAGAGTCTCGGTATAAGCTTTATCAATAATTTAACGAGACATACATTATCCCTTGATAATAATCACAACAATAAAAAGTTGAATAGGTACACTCTCAAGGTTGGATTACACAAAACTGTTTGAAATCCCACCATATTTCCAATAAATACCCTAGAACCAATAGTAACACATGAGTACCTATCGTCACTCGTATATACACATATATATACATATACACACACACTACCAAGAATTCCTTACAGGACTGCATTACACTGCTCTTCGTGTCTATAGATTCCCATAAGGAAAGCATTGAAATCTCTATAACAAGAATTAATATGAATCACCATACGTACTTATGGGCACGAGTTAAAATCAAGTCACCTGTATAACGAGGTTGTTCATAATTCCCGGAAAGGACGGTAATTATCCATCCGTTAATTAATTACCAGTGGGAACTAGAAGCCTCGTCGATCCGAAGCTGGACGGTAGAGAAGCGCAGGGCGAAATAATCGTAAGTAAAGTGTAGTTTTACTCGGGGGTAATACACACCTATCGCAAGTGCAATCGCTTGGTTACATTAGAAGCAAAGGGTCTCTCGGTGTGGACGCGCATAATAAGACACGAGAAGGACACGTGAGCGTATTCACGCTCCTTTCTAATTGCTAAATAAATAAAGCTTAATCGTTCTTAATAAACGTCCCGCGTACAGTATACGCAATGGGGATAGTCGGAAGCAAAACTGCGACGATCCCAGTCCAGTGCGAGAGTACAGGATAATTTTTCAAATTTACGTCTTATGGTACCGAGAAATAACATGGAATTATTTCCAATTTCATTTTAACATATATATATATATATTTCTTAGGGATATATATATATATATCCCTAAGAAATATTTGAAGGATTTCTAGGCATACCTACCCTGTACCGAGGTATCTATCTACCAGCTGTATAAAATCCCGTGTCCAGGATCGCTGTCAAGGGCAGCAAAGTACGCCGACTGGTACTAAATGTCACTCAGATGACTCGTAAAGCAAAACTGCCGCGCAACCAGTCAACGCCCTATGCACCTTGCCAGCTATTTCTGGCATATTGAGCGTCGCGACGTGGCCATCGGTAGAGATAGCGTACATGGCTATTATATCGGTATAAAAATTGCATGTACGATTATACCGTACATAGGTATAGAGTGTGGGAATTCCCTTGACGAAGTAAATAATAGAGGGACGTTAAGGGGTTACGTGGATTCGGAAGCGTCCTGCTGGCATATTCCGCTACGAAGAAGAGTCCTCGTCCCGCATAATGGTTATCTTGTTGCCGATGACTGTTGCCGTACGAGGATCGGCAAGAACGACGAAGATCAGGAGTCAAGAATCGCTGGTCATTGTTCAAGAGAAGTCGTCACGCGTTCGCTTTGCTGGTGCATTGTTGGCTATGTAGGTACGAGACTACTTGAGACACAATACATAGGTGGATGAACACGGCCTTCGAGGATTTTAATCTTTAGGGGTTTCCTGGTAGCACCCACGTAGGGTAGCACCGATCATCATCATCCTCATCATCGTCTTCATTAAGGTCATACGTTCCTTTATTACCGATCTCTAGTAGGTAGACTATCGGGCAAGGATCCTTTAGAGGAGCTTGAAGCGAGGATGGTAAATCGTACGACTGGTATGGCAAGGGAGACAGATTGTTTTCTTGTGGTTAAAATTAATTCCTGGTAAGACGGCCGGTATGGAATTCATGAATCGGATGGGAACTGTGTAATTTATGATCAACAAATCACTCCTCGGGTACCACTCGGGTAATAATCGCTTATGGAAACCGTGCAAAATTCATCGCGGAGCACGGGAACGTGTATTAAAGTATCCCGTGAACCTTGAAGGCCTCCTTTGCATTTACGGCTACGCGAGGATGTCTCTGAGACGAGAGGAGGTGGAAAAAGTTTTGAATTTTGAAAAATTTGTGGTAATAAATTTTTTGCTAAGGGGCAAAGAGTGTACGAGAGAGAGTCGGTAGCTAAAGCGTTAGGAAATTGGCAGTGAACAGTGCAAGTCCAAGTAGCCGAAAGTGGCTGTTGCCAAGAGCGAGAGGGGGCGGTTGGTCAGCCATGCGTTAAAAATGAAGACATTCAAGATGGAGATATGATTCTGTATAAATCACTGGCTGTGCCGCCGTACCGTTCTGCCTGACTACGTTCACCTCTCTCTCTCTCTCTCTCTCTCTCTCTCTCTCTCTCTCTCTCTCTCTCTACGTGTATTTATTTCTCATGATTCTCTCGCGCAGTGGACTCACTGTGCGTGGCTCGTGTCGTTTCGCCACCTGTGGCAAAACGTTCATTTGTTTCATACCCTCCGATTTCAATTAATATTTATCGTCTATTTGCACGGGAAACGATATCGCCACGAGGTCCTGTCCACGTGGTACACGGAGATATGACGGCTGTAGTTGAAAGAGAGGAAGAATGAAAATTAAGAAAAAAAAAAATTATTTAATATGTGACCAAAATACATTGAGATCAAATTTCCAGACGGGGACCCAGTGGGTCCAATACAGAGACACCAGGTTGTCGGCCATAACCGCTTACCCAGGATTTACCCTTGATAATACTGGTGCCCGATATTTCAATCTCGAGAGAGTTTAAGTCCCATGGCGGTGCTGGATAGAGAGAAGTCGAAAAAGGTGACCATAAAGGGGAGGTCGATCTCTAAGCTGGAACTCTGGTTTGTCGGGTCATTCGCAGGCCGATTTAATATAAATCGGAATGACGAATGGTACGCGGTACCGCTCTGACTCTCCGATGTATCCCTAGGCCGTACATGTATTTAAACAGGCGTTTAACATAATTCATCTACTCGGACTCACCACGCGGTTCTTTATTCTTTGCAACGTAAGAACGCCGAGGTACTTTCCTCGGCCATACTGCGTTACATGAAAGATCGGCACGATCAATACGTTATTACACTCTCGTGGGGAATTTAAATCTTTATATATATATATTTTTTTAATACAAGAATATAAACAAGTATTCGGAATTCAGGCATTCGTCCTTTTTTACATTGGCTGAAATCAATATATTTTTATTACCCAATAGAAATCCCATACTCGGCTAGGACTATCCAAGGATACCGGGTACAGGTATTATTAATTGTCTAAAGTAACGGAGAAAATTATCCAGCGACAGAAGGAGACAAAACGTCCTACCGCAGGTACAATGGTCATTTACTAGCTGCGCTTCTTAGCTGGGAGCAGCAACCCGGTAATTTACCGGAGATTAATGTACGTCATAACGATCGTCGGTTGGCATAGCGTGAGCGGGGGTGGCAATGGAATCTCTTTTGCAGAACTGCACTTACCCATGGAAACACTAGAAACTTTATCATTGGGATGTTTTTAAGTTGTCATCGGTCGTGGGCTTTGTTATTACAAGCAGAAGCTCGTAAAGCACCGGCGTGTATGAAGTATCATATTGTAGGGTGGGTATAATGCGCGTTCTACGTAATTACCGCGTCGCAGGGAAGCTTTATGGCCGCGTACTCTCGGAGTATTAATTTTCTCTCGCCAAGGTTCGAGCTGCGGCTACGTTGGGCGCGCGAGAGGGAGAGAGAGGGAAATACAGGTATAAAGAGAAGGAGAGAGACAAAGAAACTCAGAAAGAAGATGCTCGTACGAGCAGTACCAAGACGAAACGAAAGAGACGAAGAAACAGCGAGAGGAGCAAGAAGGAGGGAAAGAAGCGAAGAAGCGTGAGGCTCGAGAAAGAAGGAAGAATAAAGAGTCGATGGTGTACACCCATGTGGTATGACGGCGCCGGTAAATGGCGAGATAGCTACGGTACGTTCTCGCTCTCGTGATTTTATCGCCTCTCCAGCATCACCCACCACGACTCACCTTGGTCCACTCTCTCGACTCTCAACCAGGACGCCGTGGATGGCCGAGCCTCTTCGCCTCCAAAGACGACGCCGGGGCCTTCGAATAGGGATATTAATTATCATCAGCCACGAGACCTGGTCCGCTTTTTTTTTTGGAACCACGAGCTTAGGCCATTAGCTATCGCGGACTACCGTAAGGTACCAAAGCTTAAGGCAGGTACCTCAAGGATTTTCATTATTTTAAATCGAGTCTGTCACTTTCTGCACGAAACGTACGTACGTGGAGGATGGCCCTTGGATTTCTATTCGAAAGGGCAGACGGGGGCCGTCCCGGCTACTATCCTCCGGGTCGCAAAGGACGCACGATCCTTCAAGTCGATCGTCCCTCTACCAGCTTCCTTCCTCGGCAATTCCTTCACGTCCGTTATACCTGACGTTGACCATGCACGGGACTTCGTCATTGTCACGCTTGCCCACTCGTCCAGGCGAACGTCGTCCTTAACGCCCCAAGAGCAAAATGATGATCCTCCGAGAAAAGACAAAGCGTACCGTACCTGTTCGCGTTGCGTGGTAGGTATACGTACGTGTTCGATGCGTACGATAGGGCGGAACATGAACATAAACAATTGCGCCTCAGCCTCGCCCCTTCGCTTGCAGCCAACAAGAACAGTAGAAGCCAAGAACGACTGCGGTACCCCGAAGCTACGGATCGAGAGGAATATCCCCTTCCCTGGAGTTTGACTAGGTACCCACGTACCATAGCTCTGGCCTACAGGTAAATAAAATATAGTGTATGCCACGTTATAAAAGGTTCCTCGACCTTTCGGGTCATACTACATCCGATATAGATACAAACTCGCGGAATGGTCGCTGGCTAAATTTTCAGTTAAACATATCCCCGACGTTTAAGTGCCCAATTAATTTGAGCCTACCGTTTACGAGCGCGCCATCGCCTAAAATAGAGATGCAATTTTAATTGGAATAAGTGGTCGGAGCCTCGAAAAAAGTACTCGCCGCTGAAACTCGCTCCGGTTCCACGTTACGGACTACCGCTTTTAAAAGCCACGCAGCCAGTAACGCTGCGAAGCGATTCGTTCTTGCAGCCCTTAAAGCGCGCATTGAATCATAAGCGGGATGGCGCTCTAATTTATTAAGGTGATCCGCGACGAGGGCGCATGTAGCGCTATTTTATTTTTCCTGTTAATCCAGCATCACCCTTTATGGACAAGGAACATCTTGACTTTATTCTGCGCTGTAGAATTCGATCGTACCCTTATAACCTCTGCCATGTATATATATATATATATATATCCGCCTGTATATTTATCTGCTGTTATAATAGCTCCTAAAGGGTATTGTACGTACGTGGACAGCGCGTACACGAAATTCGGTAGTGATTCTCAGGACGATTATTCCCGACGGTGCAAACGAGTTTTCGCTTATCCGGATAGCGAAATCAGGCGGCATTTTACTCGTCTTAAGCCCAGGATCTCCTAACGCAGTCGGCCGAACGGATCCCCCGTAACACAGGCGCAGGCCCGGGCGTGCGCATGCCACGGCCACGAAGCACAATGCTTGGGTAGTAACGCAGCTGATACAAGTATGTTTGCTGTGCAACCGGAATTTTAATTGGCTATTTGTTCGTTGGCTACACTTCGCGGCGCTACTATCGTCCCGTGCTCGTGCTCGACTAAAACACTGAGAAATGTACCGCCCTTTTAATTCGCCATCCCTAGCGTACTTTGGCTCCTTGTATTAATTCACGTCTTGTCCTTCCTTGCCTATGTACGAGTCTGTCGATGTACGTAGTATCAAAATTAGCCCTACCGTTCCAACGATAGAACCAACGTGCAGTTGATTAGGAACCGTTTACGTACACACGGTATACCACTCACGAATGGTGGATTCGTATCTGTCGATTTCCATGAGCGGTGAGTAAACGATTACTAAATTATAAAGCAATGCGTCCGATAGGATCGACGCGCTCCGTAATTGCAGCACTATTCGTACATTATTGGCTCGTATATTATTTGACGCGATTCAATAACTCTGAAGTCAGAACGTTCGATACTATCTCCTGCGTCGTTAAAGCGCATTCGCAATATCGATCGCCAGTGATGAATGCGTCGTGTTTCCAGAGGCGTCATTTCTTTTCACCCGAGGATTATTAACGCACAAATTGAATGGGAATGAGTTTGTATCTCTACGGTATACCCGGGGGTAACTCGATACGGTTAACCTAAAATTCGCAAAGTTCAAAGGATATTTTTTTCATGGGATTGAAAACAACTCGTCTATTAAATTTCTCATTGCTATCGCGTACCAACTTAGCACGAATATACGAGTCTTCGCGGAGAGACTACCTGCGGCTAATTTACAGGCAAAGCGGTTGGATAAGTTTTTCAGTCTCTTCCATGGGTACCTAAGGTACCTACTAGAGTCCCTTATAGCATACACGTTAGGTGGCTGCACGTACCTTCGTTACTTTCCTTGCGTAGGTCGAGTTGATCTGCATACGTACCAGCCTACCAGCTCGTTTAAACCTGGAGAAAGCAACGACCACCCCGTGTGTTCCTGAGGAGTTAATAACGTGGATGGGAAATTGCGTGAGCACGTGGCGAGTCGGATTCTCTTCTGACTATATATCGTGGTCCGTATGTGCTGTTATATATCGCGCGGTGCAATATTGAATGTATAGAAGAGAAATGAGAAATGCATTAAGAAAAATTAACGTGCGTTATGGAGTTTTGCGTGCATCTGCCGTATAGCTGATATAGCGTGTGTAATAAGATAGACAAACCGTGAAGAGGCCTTAATAAGAACAGGTGATAGCCGCCATGTTGGCTTCACGCGCTTGAAACCTGTCAAGAAACCTCAAAGACGCCACGGGGCTCTGGACGATCAAGACGTTAACCCTTCCAGAGTTTCCTTTCGGGTCCTAAAACCCCTTAACGGCCCTGCGGCCGTTTATCGGTAGAAATTGGGCCACTTTAATGGCACGGCTCGTTATGCCTGCCTCGAAACAAAACGCGCACTAGTTCCGGTGAGTTAACGAGTTCGAGATGGCTCCGTTCGTGAGGGGTTCACGCCGACAGATGGCGCGGATGACGGATTCGGGAGAAAAGAGTGGACAGGAAAATTACCGTTTTCTTCATTATGATTATTTCTGTCTAGATTTTTTTGTTTCTGCCAACCTCTTTAATTCTTGTAATTTTTTTTTTTCATGTGACCCTCCAGCCGTTTTTCACATTATTTTAGGCCTGTCTCCTTTTGAGATTTCTAGTAATTCCAAGTCCGCCCTGCTTCGTTACACATCAGTGGAATCAAGAACCTTAAGATTTCACGCTTCCTCGTGCTGAAAATACGTCCGTTTCCTACGAGCATCTTACGATCTCATGGAATTTTTTTTTTTCTTAACGTTCTAAATGATTTTTCTTAATGATTAAAGGCCTTGATTGATTGATCGATCACCGGTGGAAATATGGATGATGAGATCGTGGACGATGTTACTAAGAAGGTTAAGGATGATATCAAACCCAAAGATGAGAGTGAGTGCAATGACGTAAGTATGGCCAAGTAGAAAATTTTATTAATATTAAGTAAGACCGATATATCTCAATTTCATTTTATAGAGAGATAAGATTCCAATTACCACCACCACCACGAAAAATGCTTTGATAACGACGCAGTTGGGTCCCTGCGATACGTATCCACATCGAGTTAAAGTATCCATCGTGGGTACCGGAAACGTCGGAATGGCTTGTGCGATTGCTATACTCATGAGGGTATGATTTATTTTTATTATCTCGAGAGAAATAAATTCAATTGTTTACTGACGCTTTTAAGAATTTTATTAAGAATTTTATCGATCTGATAGAGAATGGCCAGTGAAGTCTGCCTAATCGATAAAGACCTAAATAAAGCCACGGCTGAAGCCGAGGACATACAACATGCTGGAATCTTTCTGGGGAATCCTTTGGTGACCGGTGCTTCGGGTAAATCATGATTTTTTTTTCTCAAAATTTTTGAATAGGGAAAGACAATCCCCTTTTCAAGACACTTTCATGGCTCATCCCCATTCGAGTCACGAATTCCAAAAATCTTAAATTGATACGTCCTGACTGATGACCCTGCCTTTTTCACCCGTTTCTCCGGAACATCTCTAGGCCCGATCAGCATGTTTAAAAGATCAGCCGTCACATCGCCTCCTCGTCAAAAGACCCCTATCAACGTTCAGTGGGTCAGGAACGACTATATACATATATATACACCACACTATACATATAACGTACCTACTATATACAGACCGACGAAACTTACCGTCCTTTTAATCTTGGTTCCGCATCTGGCACCGCATGCCTCCACGGACCACTGAACGTTTCTGTTGTTTTCCCTCGCACGCCCATAAATTTCACGTATTTATTTATCGGCCCGCAGATCATCTACTATGCGTTTTAGGGTTGCGTTCCATGAAAACAATCGCGAGTTTATGAAACTTTATGAGATCTACGAGATTTTTCATTTGTTGCTTTTTACCTCTGTATCGTATCGACAGAAGATTATTTCTCTGATAAATAAAAATATCAAGGGAGTATGGGTCCAGAGAGAGAGAGATGAAAAAACGTAAATCAGAGCAGGAAGGAGGGATGGAGAGGATAAAGGAAGATGGGAGAAAAAGACAGAGAATATATTTTTACCTGTCGCCTTTCTTTTTCACTTGGGGATAAAACCACCCTGGTACCGGGTCTTCTGTTCTGGGAAAGTGGATCAGTGGGAAATTTCGTTAGGTCCCGCACGCTCGACTGATCATTCCACTCACGATTTTAGATATGTCCATGGTCAAGGAATCGGCTGTGGTGATCATCGCTATAGCTGATACGAAAAACGGTGGGAAACCTGATGTCAAGTATAATTTTGAGGTCTTCAAGAAACTGGTACCCGCCATTGCAAAATTTGCCTGCAGAGCTGTAATACTCGTGGCCACTCATCCCATTGACGTGATGTCATACATTGCTTGGAAATTGTCGAAATTTCCATCCAATCGTGTACTGGGAACTGGTACTCTGGTGGACAGTGCTCGTTTCCAATATTTTCTAAGCCAAAAGTTTGGATTGGCTAACACGTCTGTGAGCTGTATGAGCATCGGAGCTCAGGGAGACTCGTCGGGTACTGTTTTTATTTTTTTGGTAAAATACTTTGTAATTAGTAAAAAAAAATTATTGAACTCTTAACTGTTAACCTGGAGTCACGTATACGGGTATTAGCCTTCTGCTTGGGTTCCTCAGGATGCTCCAGGTGATCGTACGTTTAACTTTTATGAACTGTTGGTTGTATATTGGCCATTTGGGATGCAAGATGAGATGAGGTGTTACAGGGTACATTTTTTGCTATTTATGATCTTGCTCAATGACTGGGACGATTATAGTATAACGTAACACCTCGGATTGGTTCTTTTGTTTGATCTTTTTTTTTCTTAAGCTGTAAATTGTCATTTTAATTAATCTTAATTTTGGGTTTATACTGCTATTTTATATTAAATATTTAAATAGTTTGTACATGGAAATTTTATTTTTGTAGTTCCGCTTTGGTCAAGCGTTCATGTGGCCGGAATGAAGTTGCGTGACATAAATCCAAGAATGGGAGAGAAGGACGATCCAGAAAAATGGAATGAAATTAGTGCAGCCATAAACGAAAGGTGACAGTTTGATTTAGAGATTTTAGACAAGTTCATAGATGTTCCTGTTAACAGTGAAGCCAGACTAGATCAACAAAAAGGTCCAAAAGCCCCAAACTGCTGGGGACTTGGTTTTTGCACGGCTGAAATAGTCGACGCCATATTGAGAAATACGAAAGTCATTCTACCTGCGTCCACCTACATTCACGTAAGTATTCTTAATGAGATGCCGAATAGATAGGATTTCTCTTACGTGAATATTTTAATTTCAGAGTTGTTCACACGGCACGGATAAAGACGTGTACATGTCCGTACCGTGTGTCTTGGGAAGAGAAGGCGTGCATCACACTGTGCGACAAAAGTTAACCGAGGCTGAAAAAACGGCGTTGCAAAGTTGCGCGGACAACATTCGCAATACACTCAGAGAATGTGGAATACTGAAAGAGCCTAGGGATGACGTGGAGACTTGATAAATGAAAAATAGTACAATATTTTCTAATCTACACTAAATCATTAGAAATTCCAAATATAATTATAAAGAAAAATTATTTGTAACAAAATTTTTACATTTATCATCCTGAAATTAGCTGCGAGCCATTGCAGGCGCCAGCTTCAGACTGCAAGTAAGGTATTGCGGATGTTGATCGTGAAATTTTTTTTTTTTGATATTTTATGCAAATTCCTACGAATTGCCTCACAAAAATCGTCAGTAAGACGTCTCATGAAAAATTCGAGCTTTTTGGTCATGAAAGACGGTGAAACGCGAGTGAAAATTATCGGGTTGAAGAAAAATGAGCGAGACCAGGAAGAGATCGAATGAAACGAGCGGAAACACTGCGACATTTTTGCTTACGAAACAGGCCGACTACCTTCCTGATGGTCATCGGGTGAAGGTTGTGGTTGTGGGTAGCGGATACACCGGTGTGGCTGTCGCTATTTCGATCCTTTTCAAGGTTTGCGATACACCCTAACCTAATCTAACCTCACATCTTAATAGCATTCTCAAGCGTTCGAATAATCCACATTGAATAGTCCTCTTTGGTAAGTCTAATCTCTTCCTGACAATTGATTCAGCCAGGATGCGCCAGGTCGAGCTGGAATTTTATTTTCAAACGTAACGTAACGCAGGTATGACATAAGAGAGCTCCAAACGATATTCTCATGGCCGGTCGACGAGACTCTATGCCTATAGAATGGGACTTTTAGTGAAAAGATACACTGCTGAATGTAATCTCGTTAGGCGGCCTATCAAAAAGGGCTATTATGCAAATGATCCCACGAGATGCTAAAGAAAAAAAAATTGGATTACGTGAAAGCGTGGTTTGATAATTTGTGAATGGTACACGTGGAGAAGCATCGAGAAGGGGTAGAACGAAAGAGAGGAAGGAGAACGTAGAGAAAGAAAGAATACGTGGTAATAGCAGAGGAGGATGAAGAAGAAGAATAAGAGACAAGCCAGAGAAACAAGCTTCCCTTGAGTTGCTATCGGATCGTAACGCGAGCATTTACACGTCGACCAAGCGCCCCTGCAGGGTCGCCAGGACTGATTTATGTTAGTCACCTATGAGAAACTGAAATCCATACCCGCGGCCACGTAGACAGGGATACCAGCCGAAAAAAGAATTATTCCCCGTGAAAATTTGTGACTTTAAGAAATTACTACGCGCAGAGTATATGAGTAATGTAGAACTTTTTTTAAATTTTATTCAATGACACGCGATATATTTTCGTTTCCTTCCAATTACACGACACGGTTGGATAATTTAATGTAAACGTTGCCGAAGGCCGATGGTCTTTTGTAGTATCCATTCGAGTAGTGCAGCCGACTAATAAACGTGGGCGGATAATTTCAGGCTCGGTTTCCGCAAATTGTTCACATAGCAAACAACCCAGCGAGCGACGGAAGTAGCCCGTAATTACCATAAAGAAGCGTTTCGTTAGCGTAACGCGATACTAATAATGCAACGATGATGAGGACGATGCTCGATCGATGTCCAACTGTCGTTGAAAAAGAAGAGCGCCATACTGGCAATGATAGCCTGTATGCAGCTGGTATGACGTACCTGTCATTACATCCTGTTTAGGTTATGGAACAGAAGAAATTCTCTGGTTAGGCAACCGGTACCTTTTAAATATTCATCTTCAAATATGGCGGAGGATCATTGAAGGGAACGTAACGAAGAAATGACTCCGGGGATATCATACCTGGGACATTCTAGTCTGTCAGAAAGGATCAACGCTATTATTAAAAAATATGAAAAAAATTACACCTGTCATTCAACGTGTGGAAATACGCCGATGAGAATTTTCAATAATTCTTGTATACGTCCCACATGTTCAGCATCGTCAAGTAAAAAATCTTTGTGTTTCAATTTGAAAAATTGTCCAGCTCCAAGTACATCAAGATTACCAGTACCTTGTCCAGGACCAAATCTTCAACGCTACATTTCAAGAAGAGATCTGTGTCCATCTTTAAAGGGCTGTTTGTCCCTATACAAATGTTCAAAAATTCCTATGGGGTCTGTGGACAATTTATGTGCACCCACATGTCCTCCAAAAATCTACTGTAGACCGTTGAGCGTATCGCACTGTACCTCAGGACATCAGAGTCCTGCAGAATCTCATAGATCGGTCCCATGTATGAGGAATTTTCTAAAATGTAAATGCCAATCAAGAACAGTGTATAATTTAAATGCGTGTACAGGTACCTGCAATAGAAAATTGTCCTTTGCACGTAGAAAACTGACGGCCCTGGACGACCCTCCGTATTCCTCAGCGAGCTTAGAGAGGGAATTCAAGAGAAGGTTCGTCAAGGTGGTGTGCGGCAGTCATGAATCCTCGACGAGCATAAATCAGAGGATGTCGGACGTGTGCCGTCGGTAACGACTAAAAACGAAAAAAGGCCGAAGACGAAGTAAGCCGAAAAGGATCGTTAGTCCCTAATCGAAACACCAGAGCTCGTGGAGGCTCATCAACTTCGATACGACACGCTGAAAAGGGTCCAGGGTGTAAAGAAGTACGATAACCATTACCAAACCTGGAGTACTGAATTATGTTTAGAAATATCATGGGACCTAAGGCCCTATGAGCACCAAAAAGAGAGATTTCCAGTTTGTATAAAAGCTTCGAAGAAATCTTCGTGTCCGTTATCCTGGAGGCTGTCCGTGCTTATGAATGTTCCTGCTTCTGCGTCGATTACGTTAACGAGTCCATAACGACCATTGGATTCTGTCCCAGGGCGCTTGGCCGAACTTGAGCATTAAGTGATGGGTCCATGGTGAATTGAGAAAATGAATCCTTTACTGTCTAAACCGTGTTGCGTGTAACACCATAGCGAGAAAAAAGGCGACATTATACGCTGGGCTACTGAATCACTTGGCTCGTTGTGATTCCATAATGAATGGGGGAGCAAGCCGCTCCTGCTGAAAACCCACAAAACATTGTAAAGGTCGAGGACAAAACATGGACTGGACTGGAGAGCATGAAGAGGATACTCACGACGTGTAATTACTCGAGAATGAGTGATCGACAGGAATAACGTTACTGGAACGAATCAAGTATTTCCAAAGTTGATCAAAAATTTGCACATACAAGTTCCGATGCATAGGTATTTTATGGGGCTTGAGATATTAATGTTTTACTAGAGAATTTACCTCGTGGGCAAACTGTACCATTAGAAAGGGTACATGGGTTTCTTTTCTGTTTAATTTAATCTATAACGTTACAGAGGCTCGCTTCTGAACTGATCATCATAGACTCCAACGAGGAACTGGCTAAGGCAGAGGCTGAAGATTTAAGCCACGCAGCTGCTTTCCTTGGCAATCCCAAGATCGTGGGTACCAAAGGTGAGAGTAGCCTGAGATAATGGGAAAGGAAGGAATTAGTAAACCTCTTATGGGTCTGCGGTATGGGTTACACCTGTACCTCGCATTACTGTCGATAACCAAAAAGCCGATACTCTTCAAAGATCAGCTGCCAGTAATTATGCTAGGAAGGTTCACTCAATGGGACCTGATACGTGAAGAATTTAACCCTTCCTTTCCTAAGAATTATCAAGACACGATAGACTTCTGCTTGAGTGACATATAACTTGTTAGATTACAGTAGCGCCAGGGATGCCGCTGTGTGTATAATCACTGCTGGAATCAGACAGGAAAAGGGTCAGTCCCCGAATGCCGTTCTCGAACCAAATTTGGAGATCTTCAAAGTCGTCGTCCCGAATGTTTGTAAATTCGCACCGAACAGTATTCTCGTTGTTCTCACGAATCCTGGTGAGTTTCCATGCAAACGTCAATAAAGATACAATTAGTAACGACTTTTCATTCACAGTGGATATCCTGTCGTACGCCGCCATGAAATTATCAGGATTTCCACCAAACAGAGTAATTGGACTTGGTACCTTTTTGGATAGCTGTAGATTTCAGTATTTCATCGCGCAGAAGCTTGGTCTCTCAGCAAATTCAGTACAAGCACTGATCATAGGCGAGAATGGACCGACATCCGGTAATGATGATTTTCCATAAATCATTAAAAAAAAAAAGAACTGTCCTCATCATCTGGTATAATTTTTTCTGCCTTTAGTACCAGTGTGGTCCGCTGTGGCAGTGATGGGTATGAAGCTCAAGGACATCAATAAGGAAATCGGCACGAGGTCGGATCCTGAAGCCTGGGGAGAAATTCACAATAAAGTAGTCGATTGCAACGACGATCTCATCTCCAGGAAGGGATACTGCAATTGGGGCATTGGTATCTGTGCCAGTGAAATCGTCGACGCCATTGTGCGCAACACCTGCGTGTGCATCACGGTTTCAACCTTTGTAAAAGTGAGTGGACAGCATCGATAAATCATTTTCACATTCAGCACGAGTAAATATGCTTGAAATTTTAGGGTTGCCGTCACGGCCTGGAGAAGGACGTTTTTATGTCGCTGCCATGTGTCGTAGGAAGAAATGGCGTTCAGTCTTATATACGTCATTTGTACACAGAGGAGGAACAAGAATCGACAACAAAATCCTGCCGTTCCATATACGAAGCACAAAAACCAATTCTCGACAAATTAGAATAGTCCTACATACCTAAAAAAAAAAGAAAGAAATATCACGTTAACAATGACGACTTGTACCAAACGATAAAAATTAAAAAGTACCAACCTTCCAAATCCATACGTCCATCAATAAAAATATATCATTGTACAACTTGCGTATTGTCTGGTGAGCGATTTGTCAGGATTAGCCGATCAGTGCGAACGACAATTCCTTTCGGCAGTCTAACAGATCTTATGCGTACGCATGTAATTCCAAAGAATAATTATCAAATGCCTGATATCTGAAAAATATTAGAAAGTCCTAGACAGCCAGAAGACACAATATACGTCTCTAACGAAGAAGATTGTTTCGAAAGTACATACTCGATAGCCTCGAGCTAAATCATAATAGTGTGTATTTTTTTGAGGGAAGAGTAAGGCATACGTGTATATTTTACACGAAGCAATAAGAACCAAAGTGCATTAATCAGTCTTACAAGGGCGAACACATTACATCCCAGTAAGTAAGACATATCGAGTAAGCCGACACAAATTCCTTAAAGGGTCTTGGATTTGGGACACCCACAAGGTGCGTGTATCATGCACGTCGCCATAACGCCATAAGGATGCAAACACAAACTTGGATTTTTCATGGGTCTTGCGAAATATTCAGATTTAAAAAATACTTTATATGTTACCCAGTGGGTGTAATGTAAGTGAGATATAAGCGCCGAGCAGAACCACTGGAGGAAGGATATAAAATAAGATTGGTTCATTTATAGAAGTTATGTGATAACGCGTAAGGAAAATTTAGCTGTTTTGAGTAGAGATTATTTATTTCATACATCTTATTTTATTTTCTGCTTTCAAAGTTTGGAAAGTTACAGTGGTAGAAATTGTTGATGATTTCATGTGTATATATATGTATATGTACGCGATCCTTGCCACAGGACAGGAGCGCGTTTCTCAAGTGATTCATTATCCTCGCTAACGAATGTACCCGGCGCAAGACCCCACACCAATCTACGACTTCATCCCATTGGTTGCCCAAGCTTCCGAGGTGGAGCCATTTTTCTGTATTATCTCGATGACGCGTCTGGAGTCCATAATTTATAAACCGGACCACGATTGTGTATAATGACATAATTCCCGTGGCTGCGCTCTGCGTTCCTGGGACGGAAATGCAGAGCGGTTATAAAAGTTGAAAATAAGAATATTAAAAGAAAGAGGTTGAATAAATGTAAAGGATACTTGAAGCGGACTTGATATCATTAGCCGGGAGCGTTGGGCTGAAAGAAATGACGTTTACGAAGAATTCCGTTACCTTGGTAAATCTATGTCATTTGGTAAGTGACGTCATTGAGAAAGAGTGACGTTGTCAATCAGTTACCCTACGCAGTGGTAGGTACTAATTATACTTTTTGTAAGGTCCGGACATAATGCCCGCTACGAAGTGAGAAAAAGTGTGGAGATGAGAAAAAGAATGGAAGATCCAAGATGAAACATAAAAAGGAAACATAACGCAAGGAGTATCTCTTATATTGGTAACACCGTGCCATGTATGTGTACGTGGCCGCCTGTGGTCCAAACGCACTCATAAACCGCAGCTACAGGGCAGTCGGTTCAGAGCCTGATTGAGTTACGATTTAATTAGGCCGCACAGCCAATCAGTAATTAAGATATCCGCTAATCAACAATCCAGCCTCCTCGATCTCTTTCTTTGCTACCACCAATATCCGTGACCCGATCGCACCATTCATAGTATACGATTCGAGAGATAAGCGTCGCCATAATAATTTAACATATACATGATTACGGTACTTACATAATATCCGTAACGATTGTATTTGATTATCAATACCATCCTAAACCATATCGGGTACTTGGTAAAGGAGCAGAGAAACACTTTTGTACATTTCGGCGCGCCGTTGTTGATCGATTTACGATACCCAAGTTAGACTTGTGAGCGAGTCAGTAACCCAATAAGTTCGAGTCACGCTCAAATTCATTAAGATCCACGCAGTCACTCCGGAGCAATCAAGTGTTCGAGTTCGTAGTCCTGAGTACCGAAGCTCGTCGATTACCGTTGCTGGGTCATCACCTTCGACAAAAGATTTCACGACGGTTTGACGCAACTCGGCCCTTTTCCTGGCGAGTTACACGACTGACGACAATAGTCAAGGCGCCTGCCATCTAGCGGTGGCGACGTGTACTATTAGAGTGCACAAGGTACACAGTACAACTCATTGTGAGCTTATCGATAATTTTTTAATCATCATTAATATCTAAATCACGCCAAAGCGTGAATCGCGTCAATTTTCAAGAGACTATGAAACCTCTTGGCGTGGAATTAAATATCAGCCAGCATCGATAGTGTTGATTGTAATTAATAGCAGGCGATTGCATCAGGAGTGCACGTTAATTGTCCAGGTAAGAGTTACGGCTGGTAATCACGCCAGCGTCGATGCGTTTGGTCCATGCCGAATATTATGAAATGAGAAATTGCAAAGACCTCAGGGGCAAAGTCGAGTACGGAGTAAAGTCTTGGTATTTATTATTTTCAGACCACCCTGTAGACTGAGATTGGTTATTTGGTGAACTTATGTGTACCAACGTATATCCTATTGAAATCTGACGCGCACGAGACTCTCTAGATTAGATTATTTAAAAAAACAAGGTAAAGCGACACATGTTTAGTCATGTGAATTCCTTTTAGCGATACCCGATAAGGTATTTTTTCATTATTTTACACGAGTAATCCATTATCACCTACCGAGTATCATCATTAGCCAGCCTAATGGATTTTATTATTAAGCTGTGAGGCACTGCGTTATCGCGAAAACGCCAGGAGACTTCTTTCGCGAAGATTTACAGCTGCAGTTTATACCAAGCGCAATGAAAAACGTCCTGGTCAATATAATGGGAGTATAATTTCGCTACGTATGAGCGACTAGGATAATTTCTATGGCGGTACCGCGATCGCCTGTGCCAGTTGATTTATAACAGGATTCTGAATTACCGATAAATACTCTGGACACTGCATTACCATCCGAGGTAAATATAAAACCAATTGGTCTCCCTTAACCGCGCGAAAAGATTCACGTTGCTTCGCGCCAGATTCCAGATTGTCCCGATTATGCCCGATCTAAAGATTTATAGTCGCAACTGTTGCTATTCCTTGCTACCAGTATAAGATCCGGTGCTCAAGATTTATTTATAGTCCAGAATCACTTTGATTCACGTGCGAATAGCATTTAGAGTTACCGCCGTTAGCAGTTTGTGTTCACAAATTCTTTTTTATCTACAACCTATTTATCCTTGTACTTTTTCCACGTTATTTTAAACGCACTCATGATTTTACCTTGTACTCACAAAATTTATGATATACATTTCACCGTATCTTGATTGCTGCTGGTTGGAGTGAATCTGTAGGGGGAAAATTTTTGGTCCAAGTACTTTTATCCGATTGGCCACTTGCCAAGCCAAAAGTATTAGGGTATCATGGGCGCCATAATTTACAATCACGAAAGAACCAGATTGAAACCACACCGACATTCGGGTACCGGCAGAGCCTGTGGACAGTCAGGAAGATTCGCTAACGAATGGGAATGCTTTACTGGATTGTAATTACCATATCAAGATTCTCCTCGGTAATCGTTAACACTGTCCTAATTGGCACGATGGACAATTTATTAAATTGCTCTATTATGAAGCGTGCCCCTTGGGGTTATGTTCGGCAACATACCTCTATAGTTTCAGCTGTATATACTGTACAGTTTCTGTCGGTAACGGACGAGTTGTGTGGCCTGTTGTGCCACATTGTTTATGGAAATTGCTCCACGACAAGGTATTGCGCCTCTTTTTTCGTATATTTTAGCAGACGATTACTACGAGATGATTACTCCATTTACCTACAGCGTTCACTTCCATACGAGGTATACTCGTATGGGATGCTTTGTGCATCCTTGGTTACCGTTTTTCTTCCACGGCGTCTCTCCTTGTACCCCCCACTAGGAATTTGACGATTTATAAAAAGAAAACGTAGAGTTCCTGTCACGTCTGGTGCGCTCAGTCAAAACTCTCTCGTGAATTGGACTTGCGTATTTGATACACTGAACACATTTGGTACACGATGTGCACAAGATTGTTAAAAATAATTTTAAAAAATAAGAACAGTTTATTTATTAGCTCCATGATTTTTCCCAACTGTCTGCGATATATAAATTTATACATATTATTGTGTACAAATTCTGAAAATGCTTCAAAGAGATTTCATGTCTCGATGTAAACATTTATTGGCTAATTCAGATCTTTTAACTTACGAACTGGTCCGCGTCACTGTGGTTCTGGCAAGTTAGTATAGGATACGTTACAGATAACTTTTCACGGGTTGGGCATTGCAACTGATATATTTTATTCAGTTATTTATATCCAGATGCTCCAGTTTTATCCAAAGTATCAAAAGCCTCGTTTCCATAGAAATATGTATGGATGACGAAAGAATTTGGAAAATGAAGATAATACTCATTATGACCATCTATTGCAATCTGTTAAATTTTCTCCTCATTCGGCCACTCTTAGGAGCCGCTAATTCCTTTTGGCATCAACTGTCTCGTACGAATTGAGTCTTTTGAACCAGCATGCCAAAACTAAATTAACGATTCGCAATACAGTGAACCATTCGCGGAATTCAGGCCAGGAGTATGCGATCTCCTGCACGTTTTCATTTCGAACCTCTGGAATGGAATAGCATAAAGGGATAAAGGGAGACATAAGATAAGAACAGATTTCAATAAAGCTCTAATGATAAGATCTAACAATCTTTATATGACAAAGTAGTACCTTAAAAATATTTTTTTTCTTTGAATGAAAGCCATAAGGCACTATCGTGAGAGGATGTACCAGTCCCCATTCAGTGTATGACGTCAAGCACGTAGGACGTTGCGTTTCGTTACGCCATATTTCCAACGCTCTGTACACCGTTGCGTCATTTCTTGCAGAAAATTAATGTGAACTGCTCATTATGACTCATATCTGCATTCCATGTCTGATAACGTATGAAAATTCATAAAAATAAATAATAGGACATATTAAGAGCAGTATCAAATCATTTATGGAAATAAAAAAGAGGTAGTGTGATAAAACAAAATCACAGTACTATGATATTTACTATAATAACAACAGGTTAGTTACACTGATTAGATAAGGCAATAGAAATTTTTGTAACAGCGTGATTTATGACGAATATCAAGGTTAAATGTTGTCATTATGATTATCAGTATTTATATATGAACGGTTCCGCACTCATTATCACGAACTGAATCGATTGTCATAATCATGGTTTACAGTGTGCCGATTTTAAATTATGAGTTATTGAGATTGGTAAGGTGCACTGTGACAGTCATAGTCCATAGGAGCATTACGATTGGCTGAATGACAGCCAGCTCTAAGGGAAAGTGACTACAGATGAATGGATCAATAGGTGGGTTTCTAATAGACCGAACAACTCGGGCAGTTGTGAGCAGCCCTGACTGCGCCTGCGCAGACACTCAGGCAGGTTCCCCGAAAACTCCCTAGTCATACGTGCATTTGATCATACGCGCGTTGTTACTACGTGTTACAAAATAATAGTTTTATTGTATAATATATTTCTCAAGCACTCCGAAAAGAATCGAAATATTACTGAATTCATTTTAGAAGAGCTTCTTTCGTACAATCGTAGTTATCGTTAGTGCGCAATTGATCACCTGTTTGAATTTAGGAACGTATAAAAGTAGGTACAAGGTCACCTTCAAGTACACACACCTCCGAACTGTCAAACGGATCAGTGAGAGTTTACCTGCTCTCCGAGATACAGTGAGGCTTCGTAATATCTATTGGTCGTTGGTATATTAAATTGGTGAAAAGAAAGGTGAGTAATGTTTCTGGCATTGTGTGTATAACTTTCTGTACTATTATTTTCATAGTGGCAATTATTAATTGAATACTTTATAGTGTCGATGTCGAAATAGTAGGTTATGCCGGTTAAATCGTCATGAATGTATTGTTGTATTAACAGAGGAGAAACATGTAGAAGGCCAAGAAAAAAGCACTTTCGTGAATTTTCTTATCATAAAAATTTTTAATTTACATATTTCAAACATTAGGACCTTAATATAAAACTCTTAAACTGATTTCTTAATTTTTTTGAAGTTTTTGGAGTACAAAATGATCCGCAGTGTATTATAAACATATATTACTCATAGTTAAACCTCTAAAATAGGTGAACATTTCGGAATTTATAAACTTGTAAGCTTTGCATAAAAAGTTCGAATTTTTGGTGGAAATTTTGCTTTTCTTTTTGCATTAAAAAAATATTTTTTTACAATTATTTTTTTGGACTACGTAAGTTTAACTTCAAGGTATTAGTATACTATAGATGTGTGCAAAATTTCAGCGAGATCGGTCAAGTATTTTTTGAGTTATTTTTATTACGAGTTTTAAAAATGCTGTTTTGAAAAAACCGCGTTTAAAGTTCCGATTAACGTCACTTTCTTCGTTAGTAAAAATTCATTTACGTGAAAACGTCTTTTACATGGCTTGGAAGCTCGAGCCGTACTTTTCCTAGTTTTTTTTTAATAGGACTGCTAAGAAGCCGGCGCTGATGAAGATCCTTCTTAAGCTATGACATTAAAACACGTCAAAATTTGAATTTGAAACTTTTTGGGTATAAACTACGATTTTTTTTACCCTCTACATGTATGTCCCCCTCTTAATAAAGGTATGCTCGCACGCAATTACTGTATGCCTTGGGGCTAATATAATATTCCATTATATCGTTTCGTGTGAGTCTTTAAATTTGAAACAATTCTGATGCAAGTATGGCCATCTGTTGAGCGCACCTGGTATTCGAGGTTTCATACTTCCTGTACAACAGATGAGAAAGTCCTTTCTTTTTCCTTGAACGGGAATAATCTAAAAATAGGGTAGAAGAATTTCTTTCTCATTCTCTTTTCTTTTCTTCCAATTCCTCAAACGGATCATATGTCTATCTTGAACGGGAGACTATAGTTATTCGAAAATCTTCTAGGGACCTCTACCTATAGCATTCGTAACGGTCACGACCTCTACCCATAACTGCTCTATTAGTCATGACCTTCAGTGAACAAAACGATAGGTTAGGACAAAGCCGGATAAAATCGATGACATTATGCACGAGAGAGCAAGCTTCTTTGGCGCGACTGATTTAATATTTTCAAACATGTTACAGAAAAGATGACGTCACTTAAGGAGCAATTGTTGAAGGAAATAACCGAGCCAGTTTCGACTGGTAAGAATAAAATTACCATCGTTGGAGTTGGTCAAGTCGGCATGGCATGTGCCTTTAGTATACTAACAAGTGTAAGTATCTTCAATGTCAAATAGAATATGGATGAACCAAAGTTCTCTTATTTGCCTAATAAATTTCATTTTTTTGATACTCCTGCAGCACGTTTCGAACGACGTTGTTCTCATTGACGTGATGGAGGACAAGCTCAAAGGCGAAATGATGGATCTCCAGCACGGTACTGCGTTCCTGAAAAATGCTCGTATCAACGCAAGCACGGATTACTCTGCCACAGCAAATTCATGCATGTGCGTTGTGACTGCCGGTGCACGTCAACGCGAGGGCGAGACTCGTCTGGATTTAGTTCAACGAAACACGGACATCTTCAAAGGCATCATACCTCAACTCGTCAAGTACAGTCCTAATACGATCCTTCTGATCGTATCCAATCCAGTAGATATCCTGACCTACGTCGCATGGAAGTTATCCGGTTTACCAAAAAATCGTGTTATCGGAAGTGGCACGAATCTCGATTCGGCTCGTTTCCGTTTCCTTTTATCTCAGAAACTGCAAGTTGCGCCAACCTCTTGTCATGGTTGGATTATCGGCGAGCACGGAGATACCAGTGGTGAGTAGACTTCGTTAGCGATACTATGGTAATAGACAATTGGAACAAGTAAATCTTACTGTACTATCTTTGTGGGTTCTTTGTAGTGCCTGTATGGTCTGGAGTGAACGTTGCTGGTGTCAGGTTGCGGGATCTGAATGAAAACGTTGGTACTGATAAGGACGAGGAGCGCTGGGATGATTTGCACAAGCAAGTCGTACAGAGTGCTTACGAGGTTATACGGCTCAAGGGATATACTTCTTGGGCTATCGGCCTGAGTATCTCTAACCTTGCTTCTACTATATTGAGAAACACCAATCAAGTTCACGCTGTCTCTACGTTGGTTACCGTAAGTCGATATTGCAGATTTGCTTCGTGTCTGTTACCGACGGAGTTAAAAACTTCTATTGAATATTTTTTTCAGGGACTTCACGAGATCACCGAAGAAGTCTTTCTGTCGGTTCCTTGTACTTTGGGCGAGGACGGAGTCACGAATATAGTTCGACAGAAGTTGACCGACGAGGAACGCCAACTTCTTAAAAAATCCGCCATAACTATGCAGGCTGTTCAGGAAGGTTTAAAGTTTTAAAAAGAGTATCGTTCTAGATCGTACTTCGTCTGTTTAGCCGTTTTAGCCTAACTTTGTCGACTTACTTTCGTCCTCCGCTCTGTGGTTGAGGTTTTAGATAAAAATCATCATCTCCGCTTACCACTTATTTTTATACACGTTTTATACTTAATTTACAAAACATGCGTTAACGTACCAGTGACGCAGCATCTCAGGAAACGGTGCTTATTTATTTCATCTAAAGTATTCAAAAGTGCTATGAACGTTTTATCCGATTTTTCTAATAAACGTACGCCCGAGGTTTTATAAAATTATAATTATGTATGTATTATCGATAATCGATCTTGAATAAAAAGGAGTAGTACCGACTACTTATTACTATAAGTACATCATAACAAAAAAAAAAAAAAACATATATTTATCTGAAATACGTCAATACGTAGTTCGCATTTTCGTATAAATGCATTTCCTGTATCAGTATTCATGAAAGTATGTGTTTATGTATTCGTCCAGCAAATAAAAAATATCTTGAATGATAATTTACATACGTATAATCCAAATATATCCCCATGTAAAGGTAACAAAATTTCTACCCCAATAAGACAATGGCTGACGTTTTATCACCATGGAACTGTTTAAACAATCGATAGATGATACTATGACGTTACGTCAAAGTCGCTCAAATTCCCGTGCAATGTAAGACGTACACCGAACTAAAATCGAATTGTAAATAATCTTGGAGGATGGTTCTCCGCCTGGTGCTGTGGACAAGAAGATGGCCACATTGTATAAAAGGGATGAAAGCACCACCGAAAAAGATATGCCAAATAGCACGTCAATTTTCTACTCATTCCCCGAGCATCTTAACCGATATATTTGGAGGTCATAGGTCAAATCTTGCCAGTACGAGGATCGGTAAAACTCTGCCACGTTCGGATTTGCAGAGAGCGGTCAGTTTCGCGTAAGCAGATTCGAAAATTCTGCCTGTAGATTGATACATGAAAATATTTCTAAAAATCCTCATGATATTTTCTTCAGACCCCAACCATGCTTACGGGAGGAATTACTCTGCAAAGTAGCAGAACCCGTGAGGGATGGTCTGAACAAGGTTACCGTTGTTGGGGCCGGTATGGTCGGCGTTGGTATCGTTAATGCTTTACTCTTCCAGGTAAATCTATAAACTGTTCGACAGTATGTGTCGTCACGTTAATGAGAATTCTTCGTTGCCCATTACAGAAAATAACAAGTCACGTAGCGATTGTCGATGCTTTTCCAAAGAAACTCGAAGGCGAAGGAATGGACTTTGGTCACGGCTCAGTATTCATGGACGCTCCGCGAATAGAGTACGGCACTGGTAAAATATACTTACCGGCAGTTGGTACCGTTAGATGGTAAACGAGAACGAATGGCTCGCACGTTTATCGTAGATTTTTGCGTCTCGAGTAACTCGAAAGTTGTTATCGTGGCCGCCGGAGCTCGCCAGAAGAAGGGTGAGACTCGATTGGACCTGGTGCAACGAAATGCTGACATTTTTAAAAATATCATACCACCATTGGCGGAATACAGTCCCAACGCAGTTTTCATTATCGTCGCCAACCCTGGTAATAGCCCCATGGCTGTCAATCGAACGGTAGTGAAATATTGTTTGCGTTATTACGAGTGACATTTACCTTACAGTGGATATCTTGGCCTGGATAACCTGGAAGGTGAGCGGGTTCCCCGTTAATAGGATAATCGGCAGTGGCACTCACCTCGACACTGCGAGGTTTCGTTATTTAATCGGCGAGAGAATTGGCGTATCGTGTAAATCAGTGAACGGATATATTATCGGAGAGCACGGAGACAGCCAGGGTAAAAATTTACCATAATATGCCCATAAAGTTCAATGAGAAAACTTTGCAATTCCAAACGAAGAAAGTTTTGGTTACGTATTAAAAGATAGCCGATTAACGTTTTCTAGTTCCACTTTGGTCCGGTGTCAATATTGCCGGTATTCAATTTCGTGACATTTTGCCAAATATCGGTCTGGAGACTGACGAGGAGAATTGGAACGAAATCGCTAAGGAAGTCGTGAGAGCGTGGGTGACGTTGTTCATTTTAATTGTAAAAATTTTAAATAATTATTTTTAAATTCCTCTTTTCTCACAGAGGTCCCACGGTTCGCTGTTTGAAAGGCTATACGAATATTGCTGTTGGCTTGTCGGTGGCTGATATCACTGAAGCTGTACTACGGAATTGTCAATGCATCAAAACGGTCTCCACGCTTATACAGGTGCGCCAAATGACATGAATGGGTTCGATAGCGTGAAATTTGTTCATTGTCATATACTTGTAGGGTCACTACGATATCTGTCATGAAATGTTTCTGTCGCTGCCGTGCACTGTCGGGGAGAATGGCGTCACTCAAATTGTGCGCATGCGCATGACGGAATACGAGAAGAAGCTGCTACAGAGTTCAGCCGAGATCGTTTACGGGATACAGAAAGATATCAATATTTAAGAATCTGTATGACCCAATGACGCAGCTGTCAAGTTTGTTCTCGGTCTGTATGAGCATGTTTTCGAGAATAATAAATAGCAGAACGTTTTATATTACCATGTGCAATAACAATTTTATGGAATTTTCCAAATGGATAGGTTAGTAAGGTCGAATAGAAAGAGCATCATTCTTATTATATTCCTATCCTTTGTCTTTCCTCTTGTTTTATGAGTTTAGAATTTTTATTAAGACAACAGAAATTAGTTTCCACTCCTTGCCTTGGGAGACTCTATAAATTTTACCGAATAACGTATAAGCAGAGGTTCTTTATTTTTTACGGCAAAAGACAATCGTTCAGGTAAGAATATTTATACCTTAATTACCAATTGTTAGACCTGCAGGTGTCTTAGGCTGGGTATATACCAACTACCAAATGACGTCAATGACCTATCCCACCTTTTGAATGTAAGTAAGGCCAGGTAGAGAACACAATACGATGCCACCATCGAAAATGGTACAAATATATTCCACCTCTGTAAAAGCGCCTACGATTCTCATTCTGGAAGCAAGGTTCACAGTGTGCTGTGCTTTGATTGAAATTCAATATTTACCCGTTGAAATATTTTCTGAAAACGCTGCAGAGATAAGAACTTGTTTTAAATATCACAGTTTCTATATCACCCGTTTCTATCAGGTACATACTTGGATCAGGCGGGGTTACAAAATCATCCTCGAATTTATTTAACTTTTAGGAATTGATCTGCTGTAGGGGAGAAGGTTGTTTATTGGATGATACAGAACTCGAAATGATTTTAGCCGGAGGCTAGGCCACGGCAAGGTGAGTGGACGGTATGGAAGTCGGCCACGAGGTAGCGCACCAAACCTGCAAGCCGCAACAACTCCAGCGATAGCAGCATTATGCTTTGGCCAGGTACGGATAGGGTAAGGATCCAAATGTATTCAGATATAGAAATAAAATTATAGTAGACTCGTTGAAATAATAATGAAAGAAAATTTCAAATTGTGTATTAAATATTCAAGTTTCTCATAAAACTCAATGATAATCCTTTATTAGCCTAGCGTCACTGTAAATTTCCGGCCGCGGGGCCTAAAGACAGGCAGCGACGTACCTGGCCCAGTTGGAGGTGGTAGCTGGGCCCCGTTCCGTGTTGGTCCCGTCCATCAGTGGAGCTCAGTCAGTAGACAGTCGGTCCGTAGGTCAGCTGGTTCTGTCCACCCGTTAGCTGTCTGATGATAAACCCGTCGCGATACCTCGACACCCTCAGACGAGGGACTTGATAAGGAAGTTTGAGCGGCCCGCGCGCCGCATGTGCGCGAGTGCTTCTTTCCGGAAGCTCGAACAAGAGAAACGGCCTGAAAGAAGCAAAGGAGAAGAGTTGAAGGAGCGCTGCGCGCCCGGCTCAGCAGGAAATGACTATATCGTACGCGAGTGAAGTGCCGAATGGCTCCAGCTTTGGCTGCTTTTGGAAGATCCTTTGCAAGTAAGTGAACATAAACATTGAATAGAAAAGAAGGCACAAAAAATTATACCTGCGAGATATTCTTAGATCGAAGTGGCCGAGGGATTAAAGTTGACGCCGGGTATAAAACTGGTGATATTCTTAGGGACAGCTCCTTGGCAACAAACGAATAACCTTTTTACTGCTTGAGACTTAAACCATTTTTACTGTTACACCGTATCTCGAGTATTCTGAAAATAGTAAACTCTTCGCAGAAGACGTCGTTTTGCTACTCTCTGCGGTTGCTCGGCCTTGCATTCTGACTTTCGTTCTAAGAGCTTTCTCGGCTCCTTCTTGCGTCTTAGTCTATACTCTTGTGAAAACTACTCTTCTTCCCTCTTCTGTATACTCTGTTCTATTCATGCTACTTCGGGCTCCGAGAAGCGCGACCTATACTCATTCGTCCCTTCGTTTGTTCGTCCGCTCGAGTGTTCCCAGTAACAAACGTCCCAAGCACGTAAAGCGAACACGTTGCGATATCGAGTCGCGAGAATCTTGTGCAATGACTTAGACTTTCAATTCGTGGAACCGATCCTGAACTCTGCGAGACTTTAATATGCGCTTCGAAAGGTGCGAGTCCTTGTGGTAGGATTCCGCGAATGGCAGACGTAACATGTAAAACGATAATTGGCTTCCATCCAGAGGCAGCTTCCTTGTCGAAAATTGATATCAGGAACCATAAGATTTCGGAATATGACTTCGCTGCTTTTCTAAATACCTCGACGTTTCTGTCAATACTGTTTCTCGTATCCCCTCGAATGTCGTTGGCTCAAGATTTATAAGGATCCAAGCGCGAACTGCTCGTGACTGGCTATATTGACAGTGGGTGCTCCTATCGCCACAGGAAAGTGTGACAGGTTTTGGGCACGATGGAATTCGCGCGAAACTCTCTAACGTTAATAACGATCAAAGTCTACGGGTGCGCTTGAAATAATACGTCATTGGTCTTTGTACTCCCAGCATTCCGTGTATCGTTAATTGGACGATGGCCACAAAATAGCCTGTAGCCGTTCAAGTTTTTTTTATCTTACTACAGCATTTAGCAAGGGCTATACAGATATACGTTGCTATCTTCTTCTCCTCGTGCGAACATGATAAAACGGTATCATCGCTCCTTACATCATCATTCTCTCGCGGCAGTTTTAATGCAATGAGAATCAGCCCCGTTCCAATCGATCCAAACGAAGTTACGGCACCGGTTCGTTTAGAAAGCGTCTGGCATTTATGTTGCATTTCGATCTGCTCGGTAAATCGCACTAAACTCGACGCTAAACGCGCTCTCTTTCGAGTATCTCTCGAAGCTTTTTAATTTTCAAAATCTTAGGAGATCGAGATATCTTTTTTTATTTTTTTTGATAAACCTTTTTTTACAAAAAATGTATAGAAAGTGAATTCCCCGTCCCGTCACGCGATACCAACTCCCAAATAGTTAATATGGTCGTTCACGTGTGAATTTCATATGTGGAATCGATTTAGAGATTGTGGCACTTTTTGGCGATCCTTTGTTAACGGCAATTTCGTGATCGGACTTTACGTGGCGTCACTCCCTGCTGTACAGCGAAGCGGGCGTAGCTTGTGGTAAATTTAAATTTTGTTCTGACTATACCGTCGGTTGGCAGTACTGTACTCTCGAATAATACGTATAGCGATGAGTACCGCTTTGTAAGAAGTTTACCGATCGCCTTTGCCTGGCTGCACCGTTATGCCCGGTTTCCATGGTTTGGGGTAAAATGAAATTATCCGATATTATGATTATTTCTGTAATGCTTATATCGAGGCTTAACGCTATTCAAAATTTATTCGCGTTCTTAATGCGCGTTGCAAAATTTTAGTTATGCAAACCAATCATTCGTGTTTGTCGCTCATTGGACACTTGCCACATCGCACTCGGGGCTAAGGACCTTAACAATTGATTTTCACCCAATTCGATCTAAGGTCAGCCATTGGCTTTCTTCGAGAATCTGACCTCTATACGTCGCCAGTTATTTTCTACGCTTTGTGATTCACTCTTGGAAAGTGATCCAGTTAATGTGACTATATAATTCATTCAATCGATTTTGCACTATCGCGATTTGTCCTGTCTTGATTTTGGCAAATTTATTTCCTACAAATCGTTAAGTCATCCATGCGATTGAACCGTTACAACGATTCGCTGATTCACCCTGGTCCACAGCACGTGCCCAACCTGACTTTACTGATCACGCCAAGTACGCGGTGATCGACCTACTGATTCTTAAATAAAATTTCGCACACTTGAAATTTTACTATTCGCGATTAGCGTTTTCTCAATTTGTAATTTGGCGACTGTCGTATTGCTGGGATAACGATTTCACGAATTTGTTATAGCTAGCACTAAAATTGATGCTCCAAGCTAAAATTTTTGTAAAAATCTGCCGTGTGATCAAATTTTTAATATCCACGCACAGAATGAAAATCCAATAGCATTGCAAAGCAGAACAGCAATGCTATGCGAAATACATAAATTTAGGCCTGATCCTTAAATCAGCTCACTTTACAGTCGCTGCTAAAATATTTGATAGAAACTCAGCACGGCTAATTTCCTAATAAGGATACCCGATAACAGTACAATCAGGACTATAATTAGAAATACGACCTAGATTCACAATCATAACTACGATTAACCTCATAAACCGCATAACCCCAGAACCAAGTCAGAATTTAATTTCCGACTTGACTAGTCCTTAGAAACAAATCTTCATGACTCTCCGTCGAATCAAGCAACGTATATCCACATACCGATATAGTTACTCGTATGCTCACTTTCTTATGCTCCTTATGTAAAAGGTAAGAAGTCGACTATAAATACCACACGAGACATCCAGGAATAGAAAATCTCAATGATCAGTTTTCTCAGGCTGTTCTTGGCTCCTAGTACCAAGGAAAGTGGCCGGATCTTATCGCCCGGACGTAACGCAGCGGGAGTTCTACCTTCACCGAGTCTCTTAAATTCAGGATAACTATGCTCGTCAAGAACACATATTAATTTACCGTGTATGAGAGAGTTATCACGAACGGTCCATCGTTACTATCCAAGCCTATACATACTTTTCTCAATGTCCTTTTTTATTCGTATTATCCTTGATCTATCTGATTTTCAGATTAATTTGTACACTCCGCTATTGTCTGCAGTACGTGACTCATTTTTATCGCAGACGAGTAGCCTATGGAAAAAACTTGCTGGGTTCATGAATTACGTTCATGATCACATAGGCCATGTGGAACGAGTGCATTTTAACACTGGCATACATTTACCTAATCACTGAATGGCTGAATTCTTTATATGGACGTGTATCATTCGCTTCCTATGGATTTCTAGACTGCTTAACATATATGTAGTACCGTGTACTGGATCTCTATTGTGTTATGTTCTGCTGTGCAATGCTATAGTTTGCTATGTTATGCTATGCTTCGCTATCGAATTGCTTAGAAACTTGAGCTGACCCAGTGTACCGTCACTGCTACTGTCTTCGGCACGCGTTCTACGGTTCTTATCAGGATTTTAGGAACACCTGCGTACAGAGTGTTCCAAAAGTCTTCGGACGAAATTATTGAAATAAGATACTTAATAATGATATTCCAAGCTGGTTTGTCGCGATGACCATTATCGGTGTAGAATTTTTTTTTCTGGAAACGTATCTTTTTTGTTTTTGACGGGAATACATGTGTAAACTTTTTTTCTATTTGTTTGTTTTTAAGCACCGTATTTCCTGGTGGACGTTTCCACTAGTCCTTGGATCGTTTCGCTGGGTTAAATGACATTTTACAGGGTCGCTCACTCTCTCCTCGGAAGCGCAGCGCCGTCTATGGAATGAAAATGCGATTCGTGGTCTTGCCCATGTACCTGTCTTTTTTTTATTTAGGATTAATTGTCAACAATTAGTCAACAAAAGGGAGATCCGGCCGTGAAGCCGCTCGTTTTTCTTTTATCCTGAAGCAATAGATTTTTCTGTATGCTCTCTTCTTGCATCATTATCTGTAAACAAGGTCGAGCCAATTTTGCCGCATCGAATCTATTCGACATTTCGTCAGTGAAATATCGATCAGACGAAACGATGATTCTGCCTCAAATTTTTTACGAAGATACATCATTCGAATTTTTTTTTCTCTAACGAACACGGGTTTGGAAATTTTTCGAAACCTGGATTCCCCACTGATTCACGTTTCCCTTTAAACGTTTTATGTATCTAGCAGTTAGACTTATGTATTTAAAAAATTAGAGCTTTTTAGTTCTGTACACTGTACCCTGTATCATTCATAAGTCCCATTCATAAACATAGGCTTTCTTCTATAGGGATGCAACAAGATGCTTTGCTTTACGTATGAAAAAAAAAAAAAAAAAAAAAAACATTGACTAAACTATCCAGATATTTAGAATCGACGTTAACAATTTTTTTTTTCCTAAAAAAGGAGAATAAAAATGACAGCTGCTATGCTTCTTGATTTTTGCTTACGAATACTGGCGAATTCCATCGATGACTCTTAATCACTGCAATTACGTACGAAATCGAGTCCGTGTCATTCTCAAAGAAGACGGACACGGAGGAGCAGTCTCGCGAAGCGTGACCGGCCTTAGTTATGCAACGTTTTGATGCCCGACGACCTTGTTCAGGGTGCTGTTTAGCTTAGAGCCGAGGAATTGATTACGATTTGTTGCCTTGACGATGCTATCTCGAAAGGTGAAGGCGTTTCCATACAGATTGATTTGTATGCTGAGACAGTTTTAGGAAATAGCCGGTTAGCTTTGGTGCATATTAGAACGCGTCAATGCGTTCAGTAACTTTTGAAACAGCCGGTGAATACTGGCAATAAAAAAATCTACTTAATTAAAAGCCCACAGGACGTCGCATGCGATATAGAGAATGATGTGTGTCCAATTGAAATTAATAATAATTATTAAAATTACAAATTCTCTTCGAATAATTCCTTATCTGTCCTATGCTTCGTATTAGTAAAAACAATTGCTTATCTTGTCAAAAAGACCAGGAAATCATTTGCCCATTGTCAATCTTAAAGACCATCGTTATCCTTGAAGGCATTGCGGATCGGTAAAGCCGGTTAGTTGTAATCCATTTATGTGCCGCGCCAAAGAAACCGGAAAGAAACCAGACGAGTGAGAACGAATCTTGAAGTCCTTGCGTTAATCAACAGCGTGAGTTTAATTTTGAAAAATTCTTCCATCGAGAAAATTTCTTGCGGGCTCAAGCGTCAAGGAGCGAACGAAGATGTAGAAAAAGGCAACAAAAAAGAAACCGTAGGAAATCGACGTCTCCCATTTGTCGAAACGTCAAACGCGAGGAACGAAGAGAGCGTCGCGAATCTAGGACTTAGCGGTTTCGTGGAAACTATTTTGTAACGTAATTTTATGCCTCTTATCATTTTATCACGATCTTCCATCCGCTCGTAATACTTTCGTTACTCCTCTGTATCCGCTCCTGAGACCCTTGCGCACTTTTCTCGCACCTCGATACGCGCACCGAGATACAAGGCTGCTCGTAACTGTGTCACTGTCAATCGAACTCATCAATATGTATAGCACTTGTCTAAGCCCTAATCATTATGCCAGGCTGATTAATTATTTTCATGGTCCGGCGTCACCTGCTCAGCCCTATCGATCGGGCGATCTGCCAATTAGAATTGGAATAATAGTAGCGAAAAAAAAATAAGGACTAGGACTAGACTTTTTGGATCCTTTGGATTTTATTATCTGTTAAAATTTTATCGAATAGATTTAAAAGCCGACTAATCGACTCCAGCCGGTCACGGAATTACAAAGTTTTCCTGTAAAATAATTTTACCTTGGTCGTCTCTCATAGACTTGTCTTGCATAACGGAAATCCAATGACTCGTCTCGCTAATCCTTCGCCAAAGTCGGTTATGCACACAAGAGTTATACTGCGGTTATGTTTAACGGCCGGTTACTGTCGTACATTGTCGTTAGATCGGTGCACTTGGAAACTGCTTCAAGGCGTCCAAAGAAGTTTCCAACGGCGAACGAGCCACGATTAAAGTCCCGTACAACGTGGCCGCTTGCTATTAGCGTTCTTGACTCGACACCACTTGACACTCTCGGGACAAATTTACGCCTAAAGAACCTACATACCTACCGGTCATGATGTATCTGGCCAATCACCTGTCTCCTCGCGCAAGCAGATCGCGAACCGATTTGAAACCGGTAGCTGATTCAAAGCTTCCGTTACGCAATGGACGCGTTGTTCGTCCTGGAATGAGGAACGACTGGAAAGGCTTTTTTTCTTCTATTTTGCTTTTACTTCGGTTCCGTCTGCTTGAGAATTCTTGCCTTGAAATATCCGAATTATTAAATCGATGTCTTATCGTTGTACAGGAGCGACCGCTGCGCTTAGCTTTTGAAACGGATTATACTCATTCTGAAATATCATGGTCGCCACCAATCATTGGATTACACTAAGTGCGGTGCGAGGTCTCTTGTTTCTCTTTTGTCCTGTCTCAGGATGGACTGTTTAATTGATTTACTGGGATCCGGCGTTTGTACAACACGTTATACATGGTTATGTTATGTTTGCGGAAATTGATATATAGGGTGGGTGTTCTCTGGCTATTGATCGGTCTATTAGCAACAGTATGTTGATTACATATGTCAGAATTAATTCGACTCGGTTTCTGCTTAAAGGTTAAACGACTGCTTTAATTTATACGCGTACAAAGATTGTTTCGCGTAAACTTCTCGCAGGTGATTTACACGTAATTTATTCTGCTTCGATCAACGAAAATTATGAAATTACGAATTTTATTGCTTTTCTTTGAAAATTCTTGGTTTTATCGATTTCCTACCGGTATTACTTTGAGGGAAATTCGTGATATCGTGACGAGTGATGCATTTTCTTTTTTTTTCGTCACGTTACTGTGATTCTGATGAATTTCTAGAGCTTTAGAGGAAAAAATGTGCATGCGTTTATGCGAAACTCCAAGGTTACGGATTCGTATAGAAATTGCTGATAGGACACGGGTTTGGGGCAAGGCTCGCACGAAGCGACTGATTAACAGGCTTTTCAATGCCGGATGACTCGTTACTCGTGGAATTAAGGAGTCGTAAAAAAAATATTTTTCATCGATCTCCAAGGATGTCAATTCTCATCTGCTTAACAATTTAACGATATTTCGAGTTATTGCGAAATTTGCAAAATTCCTAATTTCACCACACGACCTTATAGCGATCAGCGGCTGTGACGAACGATGGAAATAGATCGTTGTAAAACTTAATGACCATGGTCACCATAACGTACGAATAATAATATAAAATCAGCTAACCGGTGTGCATTTCATAAATTGTTATATGAATGGCCGGTAATAAATCAAGGACTAAGATACGACTGTATATCAATGAAAAATACCGGGTGTACTAAAAATGCTCATAGCAAAATACACTCAATCTTTTCTAGAGCGAACCAGAAAGATCGAGGCCACTTATGGTTTTTCACATATCCGTTATATAATCCTACCATCGTCAGTCATCGAAACGGAATAAAATATTACATATAAATAATCGATAGTGATCCATCGACTATCAATAATCACAATTGATAGTAATTGGTAAACCAGTTCAAAAGAGCCCTTGATACGTCGTGTTCACAGATAATCAGCTGGCTGACTATCTAACTACCTTGATACACTCTTTGATTTTCGAAAGTATCTTTTCACTATTATTATTTGTTTTTCAAATAAAATCTTCCCTTTCACCACCGTCTTATTTATTATTTTCAATTGCCCCTCCCATTGTCCACTCGACGTTCCCATCTATGTACGCGTGTCAAATAATTATTTTGCTAAGTATAGCCTGGAGCTCAGTCTTCATAATCGCATATGGTCTCACTGCATGAAAAACACCATAGCCTACACCATAGCAAGTTCTGATCAACTTTCATGGTTACCATGTTCATGCTGCCTTTTGACAATTACTTGCTTACCCGTAAGTGTAGCCGTAGGAAAAAGTGACCAAGGTGGGGGTTAAAGGTGAAACGTCTGGGCAGGAACGCTAAAAGGCCTTGGCGAGCCTTGACCGGTGGACCGTTACATCACGGCAGCCACTCTGTGGTCCAGACTTACCTTCTCTATCTTCCTTACCTACTGTAACGTCAGCACCCTTTTTCTCTTATTCTCTTATGCTTGTCCTGCGCAGTCAATCGCCATTAACGATCTCGCTATAGATCTATTCATAAATTTCGTGTTACACGGAAAAAAGTTTGGCTCTATTAATATGTTTTTATTCCGATTAAATACGGTAAACGAGTAGGCGATTCCAGACAAATTTATTTTAAGACGCGACAACAAGGCTGATTTACGTGTAGCTGCACAAGGAACTCCGAGCGTACGAACGTATCGCAGTGACTCATAGCTCGATTAATATTTTGCATTCTAGAGCGATATCTTTTATACGAGCTGGATCGATCCCATCCTTCGATCACATTGCATTATGGTCGAGGCATCGAGAAGGCAAAATCGCTTTTGGGTTTTAACGAAAAACAGACTGTAAATAACAAAGAGAAATTACCTATTCAGCGTACAGCGATGGGGCGCTGACAATGTAAGATAAAGGTGCAATTCTTTATGCTACCGATTGTCGTGTACAGTGCGGGACTCGAAGCCGTTCGATTCCGCGAAGTTTGCCTCGTGAATAATCTGCATGCGACTGACGTATTTTTTCGCCTTTATTCGTATGTTTTCTTTCCTCTTTTATGCTCCCCATCCTTGGGGGGTTTAACACGTAGCTGCCGCGTAACGTTATTAGTCATCCGTGTATCTGGACTGGGATTAACTAATCCTAACGGCTGACTATAAGCTAATCCAAAAGGATGCCACGAGTTTTGATCACTAATAACTTAGCATCAGGTTCGAAAATTATTATTCATGATTGTTTTATTAATCGATAAATAATAATCATGTGGAATATATAGATCAATATATATGTTGATTGCATTGATAAATTCATGTATGGCTATTCGAGTGCGTATATATATACTGTATATACATTTTAGAGGGGTCGATTTGCCTTTCGAAAATTTTCAAGAAATTCGCTATAAGCAACGACGTTATCTCGTCCGGATTTATAGCTGCATTGTGTTCCCGCGGAACGGCACAGGCGACGCGGGGCGTCGCGGCGCACTCGGTCAGCCTGAAATAGCGTGCAGAGAAAGGACTGCAAAGGAAACGCTCAGGCGCCGCGAGTGCTAAATTACGAGGGTTACGTTATAATGTTCTTGCATAAACGCTCGACATCTGGCAACCCATTCACTTTGCGCGCGTCGGGACGTCCTAGCGTCGACCACGTAGCGTCGTGACAGTAGACGTCGTTGCTGGTGGTGTCGTTAATTTTTTATGTTGAATCAACGTCAAACGTATTATACATTGTATTATTTATATTATATGTTTATTTTTATGGGTTATGCAATTTTTTTTCTCAAAATACTCAAAACACTTTCCTTCGCTACGTTCTTCGATTTTCTGTTGCAATTAATTTGCTTCGCTATTCGAGTCATCGGCTTAACCACAAATCATCGGGAACTTCCAATCGATGACATAACACTGTTTGTTTGACGTAGTCATTTCTCTTTTTGCACTTGATTTTAGAACTTGGTTACGGACGAATGGCCGAGCGATCCTTGGCCTCTGTGCTCTGACGTCTGGCGACAGATTGATTTTTATTTATTTATTTATTTTTTTTTCTTACAAACTTAACCCGTGCTACTGATTTCTAGTATCTTCTATGCAACGGGCTAATTTACATAATTTATTGGAACAGAAATCGCCGCTATCAAGGATGCCAAGTAGCATAAGAACTACCCTTAAACGTCGTACTTATTTTTCTAATTAATTGTACGAGATATTATACTCATTACTATCCGTGACATTTACTAAAACTTTTTTTGTCGCTTCGAAATAATTTAATGGAGCAATCAAATTAAAAGAGTATTGGTTAACTACACCAGTATCGATGTCAGGAGGTTTTTGGACATTTCCATTTTCCTTATAGCCATTCTCACAATTTTCTTATTATTCCTCGTTAGGAGATTCTCTATAATTTTTTTCTCATAACCGCAGTCATTCGATATTACCAAAATAGACTGTAGGGACCCATCAGCTGGTACAAAGTCTTGTATACCGTCTAGCGGCTGGTGGTCAGGAACTAAAGGTACGTTCACAAGGTTCACTTCGTTCAGTAACAACCAAGAACAAAGGCAGTATCGAGTAGCGTTCTTTGTCCCTACGTCCCACACGAAGCCCCAAGGGAGAAACGAAGTAGCTGGAGTAACCAGTTTCGTATGAAAAAAAGATTACGGGAAACTCGATAAGAAACGTCATTACTTCAGAATAATTCATACGTTCTCGGAATACTCTGTATCCTCTCAGACCCGGGTCAATATCAAAGACGCAAGTGGACGTCGTATGGACCGTGAAACCGTACGGCTTTATATAAGCATTGCAATAAGTCGGGCTCTTAGTCGTATCAGTCGTTAAAAAACGTGAGGAACTCATGCACTGTGTATTCGATGCCAATATTAAAAGCATGATCGTGAATCACTCTGTTTACGTTTGGGACCAGCAGTCACTCGTCACGGTTAACTCTTCCTCGTGACGATTGCTCCGTCGGTATTGTCATTTTCTTCAGTGCGCATGCGCCCCACTATTTCTTTTTTTTCTGAGAAAATCGCACGGAAATCGTTCGTTTCATCGTTATCGAATATCTCGAAAAAAATTACCTGTCACTTATTCGTTTCGCGCAACAAAGTCGTAAAAACGTACGAAGGTCGCGAACTACCTGCGATGCTTATTCGCTCCTGTCACAAGTGTGACACTCCGTATGTGACACTGTATGAAAAGTATGGGACAATGCCTCCCATGACCCACTGACATAGAAACCAGACGCCCCGTTGCCTTTTTCGCATTTTCATAATCGACATATTAACCTTTGATGTACCTTTATCGTTTTTTTCGATTGGTATTAAAATTTTGGTGTCAAATTTTTGTTTATTCTTATACTAATTATTTTGGACCGGTATTTTTTCCATAGGATCTGTAGCAAGAGAGCTTCGTGGGTCGGCCGATTGAACTGAAAAAATTCGTTTTGTCAGGACGGTACTATGCCGTACGAAGGAATCTTTTTTATCGGCCACGAAGCTCAGGGTCATTCTCTGACAATTCGAGGAACTCTTCGTACCGCTAGACTTTCATCGCATTCCAGAAACTTTATTTATTACACTTTTTCTTTTTTTCTTTCCCGTCATACGTGGACCGGTGAAATTATTTCGTCATCGTGTGATTCCATACACGATACCAGTGAACGGAGCATAAAATGACTGGAAGAAAAAAGATTTTTCACAGAAAACTTATCGAGACGGAGTCTTATCTCGATATCGACAAATTTATTTTCACACATTTTTCGAATATTATGACAACATTTTTCTTGCCTAATATTAAAATCGAAAGGCTACACAGTCGACGTATAGTAGCTCGGAGAAATCGGTCAGAATAATTATTACATTGCTAAAAAGTGACCTCAAACCAGAAGAAAAAAAAAAATTGTACGTACATTTTCGGACTTCCTTAATGACGCAGTAATTTTTGCTACACGTTATCACGCCAATAAGCTATATTTCTCCATGCACCGACCCGATTTCCAGACTCCGCGTTATGCTAACTGAGCATATACCGAATTTCCTGGACATACCGGACATCCGGTTAGACGGGATTCCTCATATTTTTTTAACATCAAATATCAATTAGACAGGTCGGTCGTTATCGAGAAGCATTATAAATTTTCACGTTACTTCAGTAAATTCCAGCGACGTTCTTCGCTTACTTCCTGGAGATCTGATACGAGTAACAAGAATTTATCCGATGGTCCACCAATAATCAAAACTAATTATTGATGCTGTATCTATAAATAGATGGATCATTCTTGTGGTTTCTTTTTATTCCTTTGCGGTATACCTTAACCTGTTACAAGTGTTGACCTACGAGCAATCCTTTCGGAAGACTCGAGTTCGTCACGTTTAGGGAAATGACGGCGGCTCGAGAACCTTGAAGACTTAACGGTACGAGTAGCGCTGTTTCACGGGTTACCAAATGATCGGTACCCGAATTAGAAGTAAAGGTTAGAAGATGGAGAAGATTTTGAAGGTGGAAGATCGAGGGGTAGGGGGGGACTTTAGGTTACGCGCTGTTAAACCGCGAAATCGACGTAATTCGCTGAACCTTTATCGCCCGTCTTATTGAAGCATATATGCCTCTAAGCATAAATACGCACGCATATATATGTATATAGCTTCTGAAAGGCAATTGAATCTTAACGATTGACAAACAACAGCTTTTCAGCTACTCGTTTCAAAGATCGAATGCACACAGTGATATATCGTTATCGAGGTATACATTCTAAGTACCACGTTCAGCTTGGAAATTGACTAAGCAAGGAATTCATGCATAAGACTGGCATGCATATTACGAATGAGCAATAATTCTTATACGTGCTGTACAGTTTGTAACAGAGACAGATAAGACTGTTACAAGTATTTTTTTTCTCTCTGAATATACTTTCTTTTTATTAATTTCAGCAGATGTTTAAATACTTTCATTTTTTATATACCATTCGACTCAGGTTCTGCAGACGTCAATTTTTCCACCGAAGAACATTATTGAAACGCATTCAAACCAGTCATTCCGCGGCCTATTAATATACATGAGACTTAACAGTGTGACCTATGAACCGAGAGGCACGCGTAGCTAGGCTAGATACGTAACATGTATATATATATATGTTTAAACATTCAGGACTCGAACTATTATTATTTAAAGCCAGAGATCAGAAAACTCAGAAGTGGTACGAGGATGCTGAATAATGCAGCAGGCAAACCATCGCAAAGTTGATCCAGTGAAATTAGCCTTAAGCGCATCGGCAAAATTATCGATGAGCAAATGATAAGGAAAAGGACGTAATCGTATGTTAACGATAAGTCAATAATGGGAGTTGAGAAAAAAAATTTCAAAAATTCATCCGCTTCCAGCGTCCGTAGGACGAGGAGAATAATTAAACTCGTCCCTGAACGCGGCTTAAGAATCGTGAGGCTAATTAATCCTGCGGCACGCGTTTCTATGAAGCGACTACTGGCTTTGTAATTGGACCGTATTACCTGGCATGCTCCATTCGATCGACCACTCCACGGTAATGGAGTAAATAGAAAAAAAGTTGGATTGCACGTCACTGAAAGAGGCTCGCTCGACTTCCGCTTATCTAGTTTTTCATTTCAGTGGAAAATATCGAAACGTCGCAAATTTGAAATTGACGTTTGACTTACGTAAACTTTTCTTTTTTTTTGCTCTTTCAGATGGAGAGGATCCGTTTACAAATTGATTTGGCGAGAACTTCTGGTTTATCTATTGGCCTATTACGTCATCAATTTAACATATCGCTACGCACTGAACGAGCACCAGCAGAGGTGAGTTTGAAAATTAATAAAAGTTCTTGTACGCGATACGGTTGAATTATCGAGTCGTGTCGGACGACTATTGAGTATCTGCCTTAATCCGACAATGTCGACCCTAACCTCCCGGGCTCCGTTCTCCGCTGGATCCATTTCAATGAAAAAGGACAGTAACGAGCTCGCGGTGAAAGTTCCAGCCGGATAACAAGTACAGTCTAAAAATTCACATACCTATACTGTAAAACCTACTCTCGTTTGAGCAGAGTCTGACCATTGAATAAGAACATAGACAGTATCAGAGCTAATGGTGCAGCAATGGAGCAAGATCGTTAATCGACGGTAATTACGATACGCGATGATATAAGAGGGAATAAATATGGTGAATGAAAAAAATTATTTAAGTTTATGCGTAATATCTTCGACCACCTTGGGTATACGCTATCAAGGTCCTTATCGCGTTCTCCGTACGATCAGCAATGTGAATTGGTGAAACGTCATTGGGCGACGAAGGAATTGAATTTGCTGCGAAGCGTCGAGGCAGCCATTTGCAAATCGGCCCAGGGTGTAGGAACCATAACTGTCGCTGAGTTTTAAGTGCTGATATAAATTATCATGATGTGGACCTTGGCCTGACATTGATTTCGAGGCTTGACTCGATGGGTTTCGGTTTTTGGTACCGAATCGCCGTGACGAATCGAAACGAATGCGAATTGCATCGTAAGAATGGCACCGGCTCGAATTATCCTACGCGAACGTCGGATCGTGAATTGGCCTTTATCGTGGTTATAAGTTGTACGCGAAGTATGCACGAAGTCTAGCGAAAAATATTGCGATTCAATTTCCATGGTTATTTCGAGAACTGAAGTTTTTCTTTTTAATTAAGAAAAAAAAGTTATTTGAAATTCTTTTACGGCTGTATAAAAGCACCTATTATCGGTTTCGTCAGTGCGTATAATTTCATGGTCCATCTACGGCAATATCCTATCAGCAGTTAAATACATTCGATGGGTTGATAAGTAATCGAGGAAATTAATAATTTCCCGGAATTCAAAGGCTTAATCGTATGGTTACTCGTTACGTATGTATATACAATATATGTATTGTACGTATATATACATATATCTATACTGTGTTCAGGAAGCCTGGAGAACCAACGTAGACGGTGTGCCAGTCAAAAATGAAAAAGAAAATTTGAAAGCACAAATTAGAAGTATAAAGAAGCAAGCGTGATGCACAGTCTGATAGGAAAGAAAATTAGACACGGACAGTGTATGTTTTTATCGATATAATAACATACTATTATATCGATATAAATAAAACGGTCTCTGATGTCACTAATGATAAAAGTCTATACGTGCATCCTTTTGGTATCGTCGATTTCTTATGGACCCCGTTATATCAGGATTATTGTTAAAATACTGTTACCGGCTACGCTCGATCGTAAGATCGATATGATATCGGCGTCCGGTTACTGGATTGAGGATTTTTGGTACAGATGGATGACACGTGGGAGATGAAGAGGGAACGAAAAGAAAAAAAGATACTCGATAACGTGTACAGGTGGTTGAACCCAAAGCCAATTACTTGGCCCTCGCGAACGGGACAGAAAAGGTGGAGTTCATCCGAATGCGTTGTAGAAGGTGCGAGTCTCGTGGATGCTGGGGAAGGAGAGAGGAAAAAAAAAGTGTAAGAAGATAACCTGTTATTTATGTCGAGTAGAAAAGAAAGACTGCGATGGAGGCGAAGAGGAGCTGGAAATAAAGTACGCGATGCGAACAGCAGAGATCCTGATGGGTAACTGCAGAGTTGAAAAACAAAAGTCTGCTTTAAATCGTTCCGGTACAGCCAAGCTAAACTTTAGGACCTTAGGGCTGATTTATGAGACCCCCCGTATATGCATGGCGATAGATCTTTGGTATTTGTGTCTGATATGTTATTTTCGATGACTGAAATGTTAAAAGAAACATGCCGGACGAAACTTTGTGAATCCATTTCAGACTTACGTCCGTTTGTCATATTTTACTCACGTATTGCATTTTGCGTTACCGGCGGGAAAGTATTGTTGGACTGCATTGCAGTCAGCGACAATCCCACCCACGATGCATCCAAGTGCATCAGGATAATACTGGGAAAGTTTTTGAACGTGTCAGTTATATTTTTGCTAATCTTGACGAACAGCTGGATTAGGCACTGTATGATATATTGAAAAATAGTGCGGTTTAATTTTGGTTTGTAAAATTTTTGACTTTAAGGTAATATACGGTACTTTCAACGAGGACGTGTATTCTAGGTTACGTCCCTTAGAGATTTATATGCCTAATCTCCATATTCAATCGTGTACCGTCATATGTAGGCAAATACCTAAGAATTAGCTGTAATGAGCGTAACGGTGTCAAAGAAGTGGTTACCGGTCTGGACTTTCATTTGTGGCGAAGCTATATATTTTAAAAAGAATTTCGAAACACGCGCCACGTAAAAGTAGAGAAATTTAGCGAGGTCCAGTATAATAGCTTCGGGTTGACTTCTGCCGAAAGTTATCGTGAACGCAGTCACGAGAGAGATACGGTATAACGTGATGTACGAAGAAAGGAGGAAATTTTGATAAGACGGTGTTTAAATTTTATGACAATTTTAACAACAAATTTTTTTAACGAATCGACCATGGAAATCGCCATGAGGTATCGATCGATCATAAAACCGGTAGCTGTGCATGAATCGGTATTACCACAACCTTGCTCCACTTATGACTGAGCCATAAAGGTGCCATGTCCATAAAGTTCTCATTAAGGGATAAGCGCTGTATAGTATCATATTTTTTTTTTAATTATTCGCCTACCACGTTCACGTACAATTGAAAGTGTCAAATTTTGTGTTACAGAATATTTGAAAGGATCCGCTACTATTTTGGAAATTCGAGCGAGTCGATACCGATGTCCTTTGTTCTTGGATTCTACGTGAGTCTCGTTGTGAAACGCTGGTGGGAGCAGTACAAGCTTCTACCCTGGCCCGACAACTTGGCACTCTTCATCAGCGCTGCTATTCCTGGAAACGTAAGAGTTCACTCGTTATGGCAAAGACGATTCTCCTTGCGATTACAACGCGATACGATACACTCGTACAGCACGGTGAAAAATAATCGCACTGGTAATTAAAGCCGATAGTCGAGCACGCACGTTAACCTCGACAAGTCCCTTTTGGATAATTCAGGGACATTCCTGGCCTCTATGAACAACTCATGGTAAATGGTAACAATAGCCCCGTGGCCCGCGGAATCATCTGTTAATAGATACGACCTTGCTAATCGGTCGCACTGCACTACTCATTACGCTAACGAATCGCCGTGACATATTTTGGTGTCGTTAAACCCGCAGCTATGGATGCTTACGAAGCCGCGCCCAGTAAGGAGGAAAAATTAAAAGACGAATGAAAATAGAAGCGGGCAAGATAACGATTTCCCAAAGTATAACAAAAGAGGACTTAATAATAGCTGAAGAACGTATCGGGTTTACCTTACAATTAGATACCACCATAATCCTTGGCATACATTTTTTCTACCTTGTCGTCATCTTCGTCATTGGGTCCATGTATTTTTTTTCCTTTATGAAAAAAATAACACTAAAAAGCAGGGTTCGCTGTGAATTTTTATTAAAAAAAAAGAAATTAATTTCCTGTACTCATTCTGCCCGGGACGTGAGCTAGTTCCGTGGAATCAAAGCTCTTGAAATTGTTGGTCGGTAACAGAATGGTGGAGTGAAAGTAGGGAGGGTAGAGACGAATAGATAGAGAGTAAACTGGCGTTGCTGATTTTCTTATTTCGAGAACGCCAAGAGCCTTGGCGAGAGTTTTATCTTCTAAATAATTTAATATATCTATTGCGCAATGCCCCAAGAGTTTCACGCGGCACTCTCGTACGGTATGTTAATCGTTAGTTTCTTTTAATATAAAAAAAAAGATCATTCGGAAAATCCAAGTTATTATTTCGTAACTCGATGTATGGAAACGTGGCGGGGTATACCGTTGTATGGCGAGTAAATTATGAAGGGATGCAAATTTCGTATGTGAAAATTTAAATAAATATCGAGTCTCAGGAGCGGATAATAATCAGGCGAGATTATTGTATAATAAATCAATTGGGAACCAGGCGACCTATAGATTTTTGGTGAAAATTTATGTCGTCAAGGTATTTAACCTCTTGAGAGGGCAGCGTGTGTACAGAGCCACGGGAGCCATCCGGTCATCAATAATTCAAAGTATCTGGTTTGTGAATGAGTGTCGTGGGCAGCACGAGCGAACGGGTCGTTCCTTTCATTGAAATCTAATTGAAATGCAGACTCTAGGTCGGGGATGGCTTACCATCCTCTTTTTCTCCATAGGTTAAGCCTGAAAGAATTTACTAAATACTGTGCCAAGCCGCTGATTTATACATGCTGTACGCATGGCAACGTGACTGACATGTCACAAGATACTTTTGATTAACGAAAGATGAAGTAATTGTTCGAAAAATTTAGTCGAATGAATCCAAGCGAAATATTTTGAAAATTTTATATCGATTTTGAAAGGTTTTCTTTTATAATTGCCTAATTTCTTTGTCGATTCCCAATAAGGGCTTTTCGATTGTATTTCTTCACCTGGATCGATATTCCGTAGTAGGATCACACACGACCTGTCGCTCTCTTACCTCACAACTCTGTACGTCGACGACATAGAAACACACGTGTCGCTACAGCTGCTTAAAAAATTCTCGGTCCCTCGTGGGCCGTGACGCACGTTCTCAAGAGCAACGAACAGAAGTCAAGACAGGGAAAGTGCACGCGCCTGCTCCTTTAAACGTGTTCCGCATGCGTTCCCGTTCCCTCGGGCGAATTTTGACACGCGTGTAACGCTACTTTGGCACGGCGAATCTTTTCTTACCTTTGGTATTCCACTCGTGATCGGGACCGTTAAGCGAGTCGTTGACGGGAAAGGCGCCTTTAACGAGACTGATTTTGCTTCTTGGAATCGATCAAGAGAAGCCAACTTACCACGATAATAATTGCAAGTAATAAAATTTTTCAATTTTTTTTCTTCAAAATCATACAGTTCTTTATAAGACACTTGCATGAATTTCGGATATGAAAATTCGGGTAAATCACACGCGAGTTCTTACCGAAAGTCACGGACGTGACTTTGACACGGGTAGGAGCCCAAAAAGGAGACTAGCCACGCGCCAAGGTGCGTGATACGCGTGAGAGAAGAAGCGTTGCGAAAAGAGAGTGAACTTCGTAAAAAGTGAGCGTCGTCCCCGCGATCCAAGCACGGGCGCGTTTACATAAGAGAAATGTCTGGATCGAGCGAGCGATCGCAGAGATGCCGAGGTCAATGCTGAGTCTGGTATTCATTGTCGGAATGCAAAGTGACCGAACTTTTTTTTTTAAGGTCTGGGAAGGGGCTTTTCGTATAAACGTAGCTAGGGCATTAGGCTGGCACGTGAAATAGTTAAACTTCGACAGCTTCAATTTCTATCTCGTTTCAATATCTTTTTAATCGTTCATTTTCAGGATGAAAGGGGTCGCCTAATGAGGAGGAACATCGTGCGCTATGCGGTCCTCGCATACGTCATAACACTTCAGCGAATATCGCTTCGTGTGAAGCGACGCTTTCCTACCCTTCAGCACATAGTGGATGTCGGTGAGTTCGACTTACAGTACATTCGTGTATTACAATTGACTCTGTTTACAGGAAAAAATCGTACATCGACACTATAGAGTATACTATTAAATTGGCATTGAAAATTCTTCATCGCGCGATTGTAAATCGAAGCAGCAAGAAAAAGACGAGTGTCGATCTGCAAAAAAATTGTCGCCATTGACTTGATCGATCTCGTAACAATGAAAATTGATCTACTTGCCGTTGCGCAGTGCCTCGTAAACAGGATCAATAAAACATGGATCGTCCTACCGGATAAAAATCAACAAGGCGACACGTGGAAATTCCATGGAAATATAAGTACCGTAGAGTTACAGATGCGTCTTCGGAATTTTGCACGGTTATAATCTTAAGCGTGTATATATAAAGTCATATTATTATCATTATACCTATATATATATATATATATATATATATATATATACATACCGTAAGATCGGTATCTATTTCTGGAAGAAATTTCAAAGACGTTTATTACACGTACGAGAGATCGGAAAGGTATATCGCGGTAAACAGCGATTACCGGAGGGCAATTTTCTCGTGTCCGGCTGTAATTTTCAACGATCGCCATCCGGCCGCATAGAAACGCGGCTGACTGGCGGATGTACCCGGAGCGCCGGCGCCGTCCGTCCGAGTCCTCTTCGTCCTTTTTTTCTCCGCCGGTCGTACAGTCCCGCGAGCCGTGCTCCTTTTTCCACGAGTTGCGGATTCCCAGCCGAAGCTTCTATTCCTGGAGTCGCTGCGGGATGTTTCTTCTGGCGGATAAATAGATGCGGACGTCGGAACGAGGAGTGTCCGTCTCGAGTTTTCTCAAGGCGTCCGCATTCGGGATACATTATTGTTCCAGGAATTCAATATGAAATCATTACGAAAATTTTAACGACCCTGCACAAGCTTTTTGGCGATCTGCTCGAAATACTTAATGAGACCGCGCGATAATTGATTACAGGTAAATTTTTAAAGGCCGTGGTACATCGTATGTGTCTTCGACCGTATCCTGGAAGCAGCTGGGTACGCGGCCGTAATGTTAAATATAGCCAGGAGTATAATGATAGTCGTAATCTATCTACAGGCACACCTGGTAATTGGCTAGACTTAGCGATAGTTCTCGGCTGACGATAGCTTCTTCGTTTTCTTGGCGCTAGGAACCTAGACTGGAGCCATCCTCCCGAGAGAGCCCAGCGATCAGACCCGTTTCTTCGGGAGGCTTCTTCACGGTAGATTTTCTACAGGCTGACGATGGCACGTGGACATTCGTGTCTATACTCGGTGTCTATTTAGTATATGGATCATTTGCCGCGCGCATCAGGATACCTGCCATCTCGCCTGCCCACGGAGAGTTTCTCTTTGATTATTCCAAATAATCGTGGTTGCTCGCAAGAAATTAATAACACGGTTCTGTTTACGGACGAGCGACGATGCTCGCTCGTCGGGATGGAGTCCCGATTGGGATCGTCCGAGTCGTCTGTCTTTGTCTTAGACTATGGCGATTAAAGACGCGAGAACAGTTAAGGCACGTGAACGAGGAACCGGGGTTTTGAGATTTCTGGGTCAGTCCCAGGTGAATGGCTCCGTTATTATTTATTGGGCAACCAGCGAAAATTTTCGATACTTATGATCAGGTTCCTGCTGAGACTCGGCGACGGTCGACCTTGAGAAAGTCCACTGGTAATAATGGCCGATAGAACGGTACGGGAGCCGTAACCAGGTAACGAGAATCAGGGTAATCGAACGTGGAAAAAAGAAAAGCGTAAGGAAATCATCGATCGGGATGAAAATCGAATAGGGCACTTTCCATCGTTCGTCTAATCGCTCGCGAGGGGATCGCGAGGAAATTGTGGCAATTTTTACGTAGCCTCCAACATCCACCGAGGCCCAGCACGAGCTGAGCGATCGCACTGATCCACGCGTAGAATTTGTTATCGAGCGCGAAAGTATCTCAGCCATTGGTAATTTACGAACGCGCCGATGTAATTTGTGGTCGCGATTAGAAATGCAGGTCGGGACGTTAATCGATTAGACCAGTGGATGTGTACGGACTTGAGTAATAGTTTAATAATGGCTTCGACCATATAAACTCGATATATAATGTAGTCACTGTGCATTATACTCGTATGAATTTTTTTCTTTTTTTTTCTCTTTCTTAATACAAATATTTTCTCCTACTCTCTCCGCGAATATCTCAAGCGTGCACCGTTTTTCCGTCCAACAGATCGCTAATCGAGTGATAGTGAAATCGTGAAGGATGCGCCGATCGCCGTTGTTCGGCGGAGCTAAGTTTCGCACCCACGTAGCCATTTTCTCCATGGGGCCCCATTGACACTCCGCGCGCATCCGTAGCGAACATGCAGAGTGATTTAAACTTCCTCGCGTTTAATTACGCGTCGATGTTTCTTAATCGGTGCAGTTTCTCTCGTAGACCGTCGACTCGGGTTGGTTCTCGGCGACGTCCCGACGCCCCGGATACGTACGCAGTCGCCATACTCATCCACCGCGCCTCTTAACGACAGTTGCCAAGAGTCCGGGATTCTCCGTGTCACTCTGTACTCATTAGGAAGTGCGGAAGGAGTCACGTGAATTAGACGCGCCTGTTAAAACGGAGAAAGGTTGCTTTTTTTTACATTAGACAGGCTAGTACGGAGACTCCGATATAAAAATAGCCGTCGGGCAAGGATGTCTTATGGAACGTTCGAACGATTCTGTACTTTCCTTAAGCATAACCATATATTCTTATGCTCTCTGGTTAAGTGCACGTACCTGCGTCCACGCAGCTATAGGGGACCGGACGAAAGACTGGTTTTCACCGAAGGATGTTTTTAGCGTATGGTGGCGTCGCTCTCCGAGTGCGGTTTATTTTTTACTTTCGTCGCGACCTTGCCGGCCGGGCAAGGATCCTTGCGTCTGTTGACCCCAATGCTGTTCAGAGGCCTGGGTCGCTCCTTGGAATGCATCTCTCTCCCTACGAAGGAACGGCACTGCTGATGCATCTTCTTACATTCAGGAGGTAAACGTCCTGTTCGTACGTAGCGTTGGCTCGGTGTCAAGCTATGCTCGTTGTAACTTAAAAATTACTGTTTTCTTATTTTTTTTACATACTTTTTGGCTGTCGTCATCGACTTTTTTCTTCTTCTATCTTTCACCGTTACTTATTATCGGTTAAATTTGCGACTTTGGTTTATCAAAGCCACGTGGGAACGGAGCTCGCGTTCAAGTGTCACCGCGATTAGTGCCACTTAGCCGGCTAGTTAGAGCTCCTTGATACCCGTTGAGTAATACAATACGGTGGTAATGAAACCACACTGACATTGGTGGACGACCATTCTTTGGCCTCTTGCGTCCTCGCATGACTTGAGGATATTTTAAAAATTTTTCGATCAACCAAATCGACTGAAATATTTATCAACGTTTTTACACGTGTTTCGTATAACAACTACGGCACAGCAGAGACTGCGCCGCGAACTATTTATATTTCCCGCCACGCACCGTACCCGGAAGGATAAAGTGTGGCGCCGGCGCGATCCAAGCTCTTTGCTTCTGCTTTGCCGTTCACTGCAATGCCGCGTTACACAGCGCCAAGATCCTTTTATAATTACGAGCCGATCTCTACGGCGTCGATCGTAAACATATAAAGGCGCTCGGCTAATTGGAAAATTCTTAAACCTGACGACACAGCGTCGGCCTGGCTTCGATATTTCAAATAGCTGTCCGCGACGGCAAAGGTCTCATCGCGTAATTTATATCCGATATAAATTCGTCACGTTTCGCAATGAAACGTGGACTTACTTTTATATCCAACCAGCGTTACGTATCATAACCCAAGTATCTGTTTGTTCGATTTCCTCGTACGGAACCTTCTATTCGGAGGTCATTTCTTTCTGTCATTTCTAAGATCCCCGCGAGACTCTCGCGTGATTCATCCCAGGGTCGTATTTGTCGCACGTGAATTCAATGTGGTCGAATCGGAATCACGTGAATCTTTTCGGGGACACATGGCTGATCCGAGCTGCGAATTATTGTCAGCTGGAAATCCTCGATGGATTACCGATCGAGAATTTCAAATTCGATAGACGAAAATGAACCAAGTTAAATTTTGTTCATCAGGTATACGCGTCACGCGTGGTCTACGTATGAGCTTGTTAACCCGATCACGAAAACGGTATGAAAAATATTTAAGAAATTTACGAGAAACACATAACATCCTATTTTTCAAGTTTAGATATGAACAAGGATTGACGTATGTTTAGTGACAATATTTCATTGTCTGATATTGCCGATCTTATTGGTCTTGCTGTAGCCCCATGACGTAACCAGCAAATTCGGGACAGTCGGTGGTTTATCGTTAAATCTGCACAACGTCATCGTAACTCTTAAGCGGTCCAACTCTGCCAACAGGATCAGGCAAAAGGATTGGTTAATCCTTGACATTTCTGTACGCGGTCTTATTTATTGGCGAAATCAATTATTACGTCCGCAATCGACAGGTTTGAGTATCATTGTCACAGAGAAAATGTGTGATTCAAAATGAATTTGGTGGTAAAATAAAATCTTAACCTTTGATTACAAAAAAATTACTAATTAATATATATTCCACGTGTCCACTTACACTGTCGTTCGACTTTGCACGAGAACGACACGTACAGTAAATTAAAAGCGCAACAAGCTGCATGGTTAGGTTGTCATAGATACTTCTTTAGTACCGCGAATCCCCGCTAGGCGTTAAAATTGGCATGTGAGTCGCGTTGTTTTCTAATTCCGTAACTAGGCAAATGTAAACGGACCGATCCAGTTTCTCGTCTCTCGTTACACAATCGATCGCTCCAGGCAACTCACAGCCCGAGGAGCAGGCGCCAAGGGGTTCGTGGATTTCGCTCGGATGATCGAGTCATGGAATATTTTGCATCGTCTACCAGCTGCCACGTGATATTAATCGGAGAGTCCAACGAGAGATGCTCGTTTAGAAATGACCTTTTTTTTCCAAGCAAATCTATCTCCGGCAAATTCTGCGACGCGATACGTAACGCGTTCAGTAACGAATTTAAACGCCCGAGGGGTTAAGAGTCGATAGTCACTTTCGACAGTCTTCGAGATAATGGCGTCATAAACAGAGGAGGACTATCGTTTTGTTCTCTCTGGGAATTCCAAGAGCTATCTCGTACACGACCTTATATAGATTTATACGTATGAAACTGCCCGAAGTGAAATACGAAGCTTTTCGTTATTGTCCGGTACACGGGTGTAGCCCATTGATTCTGCGATGTTGGTACGACGAAGAAAAAAAGTTCTGAAAAAGAAAACGTTGCTTATCCCGTTAGGCCGATTTATTCGATAAAATCGATCGGAACCACTGTGTCACGATATAGCCGTAACTTTTATGAACTTTTTTTTTCACCCTGCCCATGTCCGTGTTTGTGCCATTAAAATATCTCAGGAGTCATTAAGCGCATGAGTCTCGTTTACCGGTAATACCGATCTTAAGCGCTGACGAGTATCGCTCTGAGAGAATTTCTCGATTACGGATCTTTTTGTGGGTGTAATTATAAGCTGAAAAAAATGTCGATCGCACAGATATTTTTCCCTAGAAAAATATAACATATGTGAAACATAGTGAAAAAAATTTTTACACGATAACGCGTATGTTTTGAATATAGAATTTTTAGAGTCTTCGTACACGAATAGATAAGAGCCGGTGAATGAAATGAAATTTTTCAAAATATCCCTCAACGGTGCAGTCCCATTCTGAGAATAACGAAGGTATTGGATTTCTCCTGTAGCGATTACGCAATGGCGCCATGCCAGTATAAATAATTACTTCTTTACTCGATCCTCATTGCCGTCACTAATAATCATCCAAGATCCGCTGTCGATGATGGGATCCTCTTTGCGCAGCAAAATTGCCGCTGACTTACAATCTTCATTATGCACGGCAATGAATTTTACGAGATCTAATCCCGGCATCGTGTCAGATTCAAATGAGTCCCAGGATGAAAATAACTTGGACTCACCCGTTATACGTGCGCACCTGCTCGCGACGCTATAGTTCACTTGTATTACCACGACTTTGCGAACATTAAAGAGCGTTAACCGTTCGCGCTCTCGATTCATGGCTCATTACGCCGCGTTTCTATGTCTCTTTAGCAACGGTGAATTTCCACCACTTAATTCGCCTCCGTATTTATTTTCAGGCCTTATGATGGAGTCCGAGAAGAAGATCTTCGAGATGATGAACAAGAAGGCAGCGATGTCGAAATACTGGATGCCGTTGGTTTGGGCGACGAATATAATAAATCGAGCGAGGAAGGAGGCGCTGATAACGAGCGATCAAGTGGTCCAGACTCTTCTTGTCGAACTGAGCGACATACGGAAGAGACTCGGCGCACTCATCGGCTACGACACCGTTTGCGTGCCGCTCGTTTACACTCAGGTAAGTCACCGCGTAGGTGGTACTCATGATTATAGGCTTTAAAAGAAAAACTGATCGAGACTGATAACAGATAGAATAATTTTCAAAAATTATATATCGCTAAAAATAATAACAACGTGGAATTATCATTTTTCCCGTGTTATTTGTACCCGCGTGTGTGCGCGCTCGTACGTGCATCACACGTGACAGATGGGAGGTAGGATATTTAGAAAAATATTTTTTCATCGATTTCTTTCAAGCCGGCTTCACACGATAATTAAGCCGTGACAGCGAGATACTTTATGCGTACGTCTTCATCGAACGTGACTAGTTAATGCAACTCTGGCACTTTGCGCCGGATGCATTGCGCAATGGCGCGCAAGTGCATCGGTGCATTGTTTACATAGCCAGGCTTGCATCAGAGGAAGGAGCGTGGAACGAAGTCGTCGGAATGCCGAAGGATTCCGAAGCGCCGTGTTAGCCGGATATTTTCATTGACTGGCTGGGTACGTGTACTGGAACGCTCACAGTTGGATCGCGATTGTTATTGTTGCTCCTGTTTATTTTATCTCTTATATATCATGCCGAACTCTTATGGATGATTTATGGATCAACCGCGTCTCATCGTGCTGAATATTTCGTTTTCTCGGCTTTTTATTCATTACTGAGAAATACTTTACGCTCGTAATTAGCGATCTTACATTATGCAATGCAATTACTCAGCGGACGACCTCTGCCGTAAGGACCCGTCCATTGTGATTTTAATAATCCTGAGAATTCAAAAAACATCCTTTCCCCTCGCACGGACTGCGAACGATACGTTGACCAAGCTGGACTTTGAGCATTAATTTTAATGCACGCGAAGAACGAATAAATCGTTTGATTGTCTGATACGTCGATGCCTTTATAGCTCGTTCGAGATAAAAACGTCGTTTTTATATTGCTGGCGTCGCGACGCGTATTGGGTTGTTTGTTTTTTTTTTTAGTGTCTTCGCGAAACGCAACGTCCTTATCGCTTGCTGCGTCTTGTTGAGCAATAAAGATAAAACTGTCGACGGGTATAGTTTTCCCGTGCAAAAAATTGGCGCTATCGCACCCTTCGCATTGGCATGACGTGTATAGATACCCAATAGTAACTGAATGCAAATTCATTACGACATTGATATCTGGTAATGGAATCATAGACTGAAGTCACTTACTGCTAGTGACTCTAATACTGAGGTTGCTTTTCCGGTTTGGCAGGATCCTCTTCAACTTACTTTCTGTCTCCTTTTTTACCCTTTCGTGCCTCCTGTTACTCGATGACAGCAGCAGTCGACATCTCGCTGATAATGTCCCAAGGTACAATGTTGCAAGTCCAACGCGTCGTGGCATGGCGCGTTCTCATGTAGGCGCTAGAAGCTACGAGCAACTCGCGCTTCTACTTTCATAATAACGAATGGACACCTACGGCGTCCCCGATCCTTGGTAATTTTCCGATAAGACTGGGAAAACGTGATTTCGAAAATTACACCAGCAACAAAGTCATTTGTAAGATCGAGAAAGACTTCAATCAGGAACAAAGAAGACACCAAAGTCAGATTGAATTACAGGTGTATCCGCTGCTTGGCAAACGCAGATACAGGCTGCATTCCCAACTCTAAAATAAAAGAGATCCAACGTCAATGACGCCAGTCATTTTCAACGGAGCACATCACGGGATAAATTGAACGGGGAACCGAATCTTTTGTCACTTTTCACGTGCCGCAGAGACATACTTTGGGTTCGTATCTCTTTCTGTGTTCTCATAGTTTGTGCCCTCGGTATCCGAGTTATCGCACGGCTGAACGAGAGGAGCGTTACAAAAAATGAACTAAGAACGAAAAATATCGAGGAAACCATTGGATGTACTTCCTCGATAAAAGTATCGCGATGGCTGATTCCATCCGAGTGGGTTTTACCGTTGCGATCGGCACAATGGAAGCACCGTCGAGTATTCGGTAGTAATAGATAGTGGCATTCCTGAACGGCATGCTCAAGGTCTAGGGTACGCGAGCAGCATTAAGAGTGTCCACAGGCCAGGACCGTATTTGAACGAAAGGATCAATTAAAATCAATCATCGTGATCATCAGCGTCAGGTTCGTCCGTAGATCGTCAGTCGTTAAGTCCCTCGTGAAAACCGTTCGATCCGCTCGTTTCTCGATCGTCGATCGGCGATCGTTGGAAATAAGATCGGAGGCCGATTTAACCAGACGAAGACTTTGCACCAGCGGCAAACGTATTTACGTAACGAGAACGATTTAGCATAAACTACCGTTTCCTGGTGACCTTCGATAGGAAAGGTGGAGTCGCGAACCTTGATACACGCTCGTAAGACAACCTCGTTACTCGAATTCCTTGCCCGTCAGACTTTTTTAGACACGGCCCTGACAATCGTAGATACTCACTGGATCCAGGATGACACCTGATATCATAATCTGATCAAGGTGGCTTTTTGGTGTGACGTAGTACCTGCAGCTACGTCTATAAAGTCGTCATATACATTACAGTGTCAGGGACGTAGATCATTGCGAGAGTTCCAACACGTTTTCTCGATAAGGTACGCATACGCCATTACCTAACTTAAGATCGGCCCACGGTGTAACTACACGATACGTGACTCTTCTTCGTACGCAGGAAGTGCGTTTGCGTACGCGCCTACGTGTTGTTCCCGTCATTCGATATCAAGGTGGTACGTTGCTGGAGGTCGGAGAGAAAATTTTTTAACAAATCCTCATACTTCGTACACACGGATACCCATTATTTCCGTCGCTCATTGTGAATTCCTCTCAATAGTCCTCAGCCTTTATTGCGATTCTCACGCGGCGATACCCTATATGCACAAGTGCAATGCTTCGGGTGTATTCGTCGCTTTCTGAAGTATCGTAAGAAGCTAGAATCAGTACGCTACGTGTTTTTCACAGACTTAATGTTATTTTCATGAAAACTCTGCCATACGTGGAGTACGCTTGAATCGTGGCTCGTGGCGATATCGCGCGATTGTTTCAACGAGCGATCGATTCTGTGCATAGGTGTGCGTGTCCCGAACGCGGGAACAATGCCGAACGACTACGTTCCGAGAAGTTGATAATCGAATCGCGAATTGAGAACTGCGCGATTCGTTCGGCTACCAACGCGTCACGATTACTTGGGAATTAATTCTGTACCAAAGTCAAGGGACGGAGATCCTTGTCGTCTTTAAGATCTGACGACCTTATAGCTGACTGCAAGGTTGATTTTCAATGTACTACTTCTTTTCCTGCATACATTAGAAATTAATACATATGATGTATGTCGCAGTAGGATTGTTTGGGGTCCTTCGAAATTTTCATGGAATTGATTTCTGAATTAATCGTTTTCTCTCTTTTTTTTTTTTCGTAGGTTGTCACACTTTCCTTGTACGCGTACTTCTTCGCGGCACTTCTTGGACGGCAGTTCATTGATCGAAAAGAGACCGGAAGTGGAAAGTACGAGGAACCAGACATGTACTTTCCGTTCTTCACTGCACTTCAGGTTTGTTTCGTGTTATCCTTGTATGCTGTATATTTTTTTATTAATTTTTTTAAAATCGTTACGATTAACAAGACTGACGCAGAACTTACATTTTTTTTGCAGTTTTGCTTTTATGTTGGCTGGCTGAAGGTTGCCGAAGTACTTATCAATCCTTTTGGCGAAGACGATGACGATATCGAGCTCAATTGGTTGATCGATCGTCATATCAAGGTTTGCCAATTGACAAAGGAAAACAGATCAATTTCGAATCTTTGGAAGTTAATTTTTTTTTTGTTATTAGGCTGGGTACATGATAGTGGACGAGATGCACGAGGAGCATCCTGAACTCCTGAAGGATCAATATTGGGATGACGTGGTCCCTAAGGATCTGCCATATACAGTAGCTAGTGAACAGTACAGGAGAGAAGAACCCAAGGGTTCGGCCGAGCATTACAAAGTTAAAGATAGCGATGCTCTTTACGCGAACGTTATGCTCGGTACACAGGTGCACAATCACAGTCAGCACCGTAAAACACACCAGGACGATATGTACGCCGATTACGTAAGTATATCAAAGCTGGTATCTCATAGTGCAAAGAAGACTCATTCTGATGTATGTCTGTTATTTTATCAGGAAAGCGTAGACACTCCTCTGGTAGAACGTAGGAAGAATTGGCTCCAGCGTCAAATAACGAGAATGGGATCGGTTCGTAGCTCCTCAACGACTTACAGCACGGGTGGAGGCTTTTTCTCAAGGAACCGTCACAACAGCGTCTACAGCAGTCCAGAAACGGGCGGTCTGCCTCAAACTAATAATCTCAATCCAAAAATGTCGCTGTACGATCGTCTGGTCGGTCGCAAGAGCATTCGCAGTCAGCGTCTCGGTCGGCAAAGTGAGTCCAACTGTTCGTATCTAAGTGCGGAGCTGAGCAGCGCATTGTGAGAAAAGCGCGAACGTCACTCTGTCCAGTAAAGAGAAACTAGATCAATTCTGCATGGGTTTTAGTCACAGGCGGTTTCACTTTGTGCGGAGGAGTCAAGCACTGCGCTACACCTACCCCACTCTTTACTTTCCTCTTGTTACCTTCCGATTCTCTTCTTTGTGTTCAGGCACGATGACAAAGCTGAACTCAGTACCGGTCTCCTTGAAGAATAGACCCAGGATCCCGACGCCCGATGTCACCAAGGAGGTCGTGGACAGAGAGCAGCGTCTGGCACTGTCTGCTAATAACGCTGCTAATATCGGAGCTGGAGTAGTTGGGGTTATACCGGCTAACGGTCAGTATCCAGCTGATCTTCCGGTGGTCCAGGTCGTTCTGTCACCTATCCAGGAAACCGAGGGTACGCCGTCTTCGGGAAAAGCTGGAACAGCTGCTCTGGCGCAGGCTGTGCTGTCCCCGACCCTGACTAGCGCTGGTCTGGTTACTCCAGTGACATTGACACCAGTGACTATGAATTTGGCACAGTTGGGTCTGGTTACGACCTCAGCGTCCATGTCACGTGTCAACGTGCAGCCAAATCTACAAGCGACGCTGACGGAAGTGAATACCAGCGAGGAGGAAGGTTCCGGTAGCAGTAGGAGCGGCAGCATCACTGGTCAGGAAGATCGTTCCACTCCGTTGATTGGAGAACGTATCAGTCCCATGGGAAGTCATGGTAGTTCTCCAACGTTCGATAGTTACACGGATTGCTCTCCGATTCTCATGAATCCGGAGAAGCTCAGTGGTTACATAGTAACGACAGCGCCGAGCAACGTCGTCGACGGACGCGGTCGACGCTCAGCATCCTTGCCAGGACCACCGGTTCCTCAATCCAGAGAAGATCGCAGCATGTCCCTACCCCATTCGCCGGGACTGCAGCATCGTGAGAACCGGACGACGTCCGTGCCAGGAAGATACGGAAGTCCAGGAATAGACAAGGTTTTATCGGCTCAACCGGAAATACGGCACAGGGCCGGTAGCTGCAGTCGCGATCCACCTAAGCCACCGCCTGATCCGCTACGAAAAACAAGCACCGGTTCCACAACGAATTCCGGAAACGCTGGATCAGCTACTGGAAAACGTGGCGAGGTGTACGTCTGATGCGAGTCGCCAATTTAGAATGTTTTTTTTTTTTTTTTTTTGTGAAATATCGTTTCGACAGATTCGGCTGGGACTAATTTATCCCATAACTGCCGATTCTTCCGTCCGTCTTATGTGATTTTTTGTACATTGTGAAAATATGTGTATACTACTACTACTACTACTACTACTCATGCTACTATTATTACTACTACTATGCCGAATCGGGAAACAATATCTGACGCGAGGCGTCATTGTAAATACAAATATGTTCGTAATTTATATCAAGACTTTATGCATACGTAACGAATACGTTCATGACCGCATGCGAAAGCGTCGTCGATGACGTAGTTAGCGCTTTTGAGGCTCATCCCGTAGTTTGTTCTGGATCTTTCATTGTTCTATTCGAGCGCCGCTACTATTCTGTCCGATGACAATGGGTCACACGATGCGGCTAGGAATTCATCTTTTCAGCCGGTATGTCGATACCTGCACGTTTTATGGATAATATTGATTCTATCGAGTTGAACAATTACGTATGTATGTGCGTACACGTGAATTAGAGAGTGAGAGAGGATGGGATGATAACCTATCAGTGAGAGACATGTATGCGTCTTATGACGTCGAGATATTACTTTGTGATATATATTACTATTTTTTAATTACTCCTTCATTATTCTCCGTGAGTATGAAAACACCTAGGAACGCGAGGTGAACAGGATACAAAGAGAAAAGAAAGGAAAAAAAAGAGAAGAAAAATCTCAGTGGGAATTTATGATTATCATTGCGAGTCTAGGATCTCCTTTGTAAATATTGTCACACGTAATATTTGCCAATCGTTCAAGTTCTTTGCCATATTTATTCGGGAACTCAGTTTCCGCTTTCTCTTCGCGACTTGCTCGTCTCGTGTCTTTTTTTGTTCTTGTTATCATCGTCGAGATTCCGTGCCGGAATACCGAATGAAAGTGACAAGCTAATCGATTACGATTACATTAATCATTAATGTCATTGAACCCGCGTAGAAGAAACAGGATCGAGATAATTCATCCATAAACATTTATCATAATTTTTTATTATCCGATATTGATAGCGCTTGGAGCCATCTATTGTTTTTACACAGAACACGCTCTCGTTCCAATTACGCATGGATTACGATACAATACAATTCCAAATTCCATTACGCACCGTCAGTCCCTTCTGACGTTGCAGAGCGACTGGCCGGTTTATGAAATTATAAAAGAATCAATCAAGGACAGTCCCAAGGAATCTTCAAGGTGCAGTCCTTTAATATAGATAAGAAGAAAATTGTAATTCCATGGATAGATAACCATCACGATTATTTTTAAGTTTCGCATGACCGACGAGCATCAATCGTGTCGCAATTCTCGAAGGACTCGAAATCTGATGACGAATGGCTCGTTCAGCCATTCTCATCCGGTATGTCCCTGCCGATCGTAGTAGACCTTGCATTTTCGCGTGCGGCAAAATGAAATGAGAAAAGAACGGAGAAAACAGTGGAAAAGTTGAGGCAGTTCGAAGATCACGTGATAAATGAATCTCGACCGTGTTTTAAACGGTAAAAAAAAAATAAAGACACAGTGAAAGGCAAAATCGATATCCTCGTAAACTAGAGTGTCGCGTTAATGAGATAAAATCGTACGATTTTAGGGTATAACAATAATATTATCGAGGACTCTCGCCATGGAGAGGGAAATCAAAGAATTTAATAAAATTCAACGATGTTTCATAAATGACCGTGAATATCAGGCGACAACTCGTTTTTGCTATTTCGAGGATGGGAATCTGAGATTTCCGAAAGTGACACGCGAGATTTGGCGATCAATTGTAGAAAGTGATATAATATTTGTTTTTTTTTTTATTCTCGAACACTCGAACGCTCGCAATACGAGAAAATTGAAAATATTTCGTGAGAGTATGCTGATTATGTTGAACACGATTATCATTCATGACGTAGCCTTTAGTCGTTTTCTTTCTTTCGCATGTGTCAACATTTTTTTTGTTCTTTTTCTTCGACCGAAAGAAAGAATACGTGCGAGAGGTATAATAGATCGACCTTATTTAATGAATATTCTTTGTTATTATCCAAGGACACATATCCAGTAGGTATATCTGCTCGTTGTGCAGAATACCTAATTGTAGATATTTTAACCTGCAGTATTTGTATATAAGTAATATAGTTCTAGGGATCGTCCAATTATATAAAGGCCGCGAAGAATAAATAGAGAATTTTATGAATTACGTTATTGCGCGACGACGGCAATTACGTGTTACGCGGAAATGAAGATATTTTTCTTCTCCCGTTTTTTTTTTTTTTTAGAAATGTTAGCGATGTTTCATATTATCTTATACTATAATCGCCATTAAATAAATACCTTGAAATCTGGACGATTCTTTTTCTATCCTCATCGTCGAATAAATCACGCAACAGTCGTTAATATGAACACTGACCAAAGTTATGTAGACTGGGCACCTTGTCAGGTTTCTATGAGATGAGTAGGGAGATATGCACAACGCTACGGTTTCAGGGGACACCAAAATTATGGCGCTAAATCGTAGCGGCGAGACTGCAAGTGACTTGACTGCAAGTCAAGCAATTTGAACGTAATTTATTTTCGATATTCAACAACTTAAATTCAATTTTTATCTACTTCATATATTCCGCGAGATTTTGATTTAGCCTCAAATTTATATTTTGAATGGATTTTGAAGGTAAATGAAGATCCAATAATATTTAGTCAAAATTGAGATGCTACGCGGGTGTCAAGATGGCACTGCACTTTTCTAAAAATGCCTTAAAAATTCTTGAACAGTGAGTAGCGGAGAAACTCTGCCCGCCAAGCTACGCGTTCGTGTTCACGTTTAGCTCGGCTACGACGGAATTCGCATTGTCGACGGAGGCGATGATTACAAAATCCTACTTCCGGTCTCGCCGCTACGATTTAGCGCCATGCTTTTGGTATCGTCTAAGACCGGAGCCTTGTGGATCTCCCCACTCATCTCTGCTTAAAATCGTAGCGTTGTGCATCTCCCTATTCATTTCGGGGTTTGGTGTCCGGCGAGCCTCCGAGCCTCCGTAGAGAGAAAATAAGTAGACTATCTTTTCGATTGGGTTACGCTCAGGAAATCTGACATACCGACGTATCATCGAAAATGCTGCTACCTGTGAGCTGAAGCTGTTACTTCGTTAACGTAGATAAGCTGTGTTCAGTCGAGCTAGTGGTATGTTGTCAGGTTTAGTAGCCTTTCCGATTGGTAGAATATTCTTGCAGCGGGTGTGCTCCGTGCAAGTGGGACTCTGCAGCACGTCACGATTGGTGACTATAGTATAATTCGCCAATCGGAAAAGTACCAGGCTAAGCGTTACACTCGGGACAAGAAAAATGCTGGCAATCGACAACGTCATAAGAAATTATATGAGCGAAGATGCGCTGTGCCTGCAACATCCAAGCTCACGCGACATAAAGTCCGGTAAGATTCCAAATTTATTTTGGAGTAAAGGGAAAAGACAAAATCATTTGTAAGTGAGTGCTTCTGCTTTGATCCTCTTTACAGAACGATATACCGACTATGGTAACTAGTGAACTCTTAGATTTTAATAGTTAAATTTATATATGAAATTTAATTTTCAAAAATTAATAAACTGTCTATAACGAATCATCCTTTAAAATTCCATTTCGAATGATCTTACCGAAGTCATTATTTTGCAAAGTATTTCCAGCTATACTGTGCAGGACAAAAACACGATAAACTCGAATGCACCTGCACGACAGGATTAAGGCGTAGGGTAGGAACATCTGTATAGTATACGAGTATAAGAGATATTTGTCCTGCGTGCCACGCCCAGGTTTTTCCTCCCAAAGGATCTGCTGTCGCCACCCCATCAGACATGCACTACTTAATACCTCGAAGTCACTCTCAAGCTCCTGTCATCTGACAGTGGCAATAAAATACTTGTACCAGAGATGAGTAGGTAGATTGCCAATGAGCCGATTTTCATGGTCCAAGTTTTATTTCGGCGTCGACGCGTCATCTGACGAGTTGAAGTTTCTGCGTTATTGACGTATATATACGTTTTTCAAATAATTTTGTTCCAATATGTCCGCTCTGGCAGCGTGGCATGATTAAAGAAAAATATAACAGTGCCCGGCCGCGATCCCGGTACTCCATGGCTGCTAGGGCCCACGTGCCCGCACAGGCCAGTGCATTTTCCATGTAAATACTCGTTTCCTACTTGTGCTTATCTTCATCTGTCCGTTTTGTCACCCACAGGCTCTTGGAAAGAAAATGCTCGCTGATTTATGTATTTGTTGTATACATATAATACAGTAAAATGTACATAGTAAAATATAATCATATATTTATTAAATCCTAAGGTAATTAATAAAACCAATAAGCATAGAGAGCGAATCGATATAAAAAAAAATGACCGAGTCTCGAACCCTCCTGCGTGCTGAATGAAGCACCATGCACGGTTGCTGTTCAGTTACAATGGCAAAGAAAAGTTGGGAAACTTATATTTCTATTATCACCCACGTTTTGAGTTTGGCGGAACAATTACAAACGTAGGACTGGGTCGAGGCTCTTCCGTCCAGGTGGCGCGTCGACACCAGAATACACACGCTTTAGAGTTCCACCCGGTATAAATCCATGCGTCTGCATTAAAAACGTGAGACTGGTTCACGGGCCCTCCGCTCAGGTGGCGCGTCGGCGCCGAAATAAAACTTGGACCATGAAAATCGGCTCATTCCCAATCTCTCTATTAAAGATGCATCTGTTGCACAATGATCGACGTGCCTGGATCTTAAACACTTTTGAAATAAATCTCATACTCGATAGATTATACCAATTCAATCTATAAATCCAGAAATTGAATATTTCATATTTAAGTCCGGGTTCGTGTCCGTGCTAAAATCTTAAGAGCGTCATATATTTCAAGGATGATTTTAAGATTGTCTCTCGAGTCTATTTCGTAAGTCGTCTATAAAACTTTTGACCCATCTATACTAAGCATCCTGCAGATGGTTGAAATACGAAGTATCGCAGTCGGTAACACGATCTACCGATTCTTTCGTCAGATGCTTATAAGCTCTTTTATATACACTTTCACAAAGCTATTTATTGTTGATGGGTATAGAAATGAATTTATAACACAGTGGATATATTTCGAGCTTCTTCATTACATATTCACGCACGAGGAAGGACAGTCTGTAAATTTCAAATATCTCTAGGAGACTGAAAATTGGTCTCAAGAACCAAATTCAAAATTATCCCCCAAAGACTAATAGCTCTCCGTTCCTTCTCCGTATGAAACTATTGTCTATGCTTACGTCACTTCTCCAACACTCTCTACGTCGACTAGATTTTGAACTCTTAATCTAGACAGAACAATTCTCAGTATTGAAGTTGGACAATCCAACACTGTGGTAAGAAAGTTCATAACCTCCTCTCAACGAAACCCAGGCATCAGGTCCAGCATGAAAATGGCGTAAGCCGTCCTTCGTAAGCGTAAGTGGATACCAAGGTGTGTAAACGATGAAAACGATGGCTGCGGCTACCGTTATCGCCTCTCTTTCGGCTGGCTCCGTTACTTTGCGTATACTTAATTACCGCGTACTACCAGGGGCCACTGGAGGTTCTACCGAATCAAGCCTGCTTGGTAATACACATAAGTGCTCTATCGTATCCCTGACGATAGGTGGGTTATATCGTTGATGTGAAACCGGGAATAATTTATTGTCAGTTTCAGGGTATATCGACCCGACTGGTGACCGCATACGAGATGGGTGGTAGAATCAGTTCTTATCAAGAATAGCATGCGTTTGCACTCAGGTCTTCTCATCCTCCTGAAAAGTATACCAGCAGACATCGTTACCACCAACTGTATACAGCATCTCGTCCTCCACGACTCGCGGAAGGTGTGTCCTGGTGGTTGCGGCAGGGGAATCGTATGGCAGTCACCTGGAGTATTTCGTGAGAAGTCTTGTGGTGCACGGTGAAAGTAGATGACGCCCCTATACAGTGACGGAAAGAGAGTATGAGAATTTTGAAAGGGAGTCACGTATGCATATGAGAATAAATGCTCTCGTGGGTGCGGATCGTGTCCCAGACCTGCGATTCCTATACGATCTTATATCAATAGTCGAGCTCCTTCGGGGAACCCAGAGGATTCTCAGGCCCTGGTGAAGATTATGGGGGACGTGTGGGTGTCGGATAGAAAGTCAAAGGACGGAAGAACGCGAACCTAGTCTCTATGGGGGGTTCCACCCAAGGGCTCTACATATGGAATATAATGTATCGAGAGACGTTTATCTTTTGATGTTTGTTTACGAAAAGTATTGTGTCCGTGTGGATGATTTCTTTTTACCTATGAATATACGTACGTTCGGTTTTGAGAAATGGCCCATGTAACCCGGGGGGGTCAATGTTGAAAATCGCGTTTTTACATGGGGACCGGTACCTCGTAATTTTCGGTACTCGTATACTTATTGGTTGGGCCTCCTCTCGCGGGAGACGTCAGGGAATTAATGATTGTGATAAATCTTTCGGCAATGGAATGAATTACGATCGCTGAAGACACAACGCATCATCGGCAATAAAGCAAACAAGATAATCAGCAGGTATATTGTTAAATTAATTGTAATCAAGGAGAGTGTCGAATTGTAACTACTGCACCATATTAAAAAAAAAATGCAAAATAATATTATATGTAATTACCACGAACTTTACAAGAGACAATCGAATTGGCTGCTCCGCGTGATTAATTTTTGTAAATCTACCCACGGGTTTGTTATCGTATCTCGGAAAAACGTTTCTGTTAAAGCGATCGAAAAATTACGAGAAGAATTTCCTCGAAGCTTCGTCCATCGGGCGTCCCCTTCTAGGTGAAACCGGATTGCATCCAGCGACTCTATCGGACGGAGGTTTACGAGGAAAGATCGCGTGACTTTACGCCGCTAGTCGCGAGGCGACAAGCAAAGCACCGACATTGGAATCGTGCTGGGTAGCAAGTCAGGACTGGTGAATTATGCTAGGAACGGTACTTATAATGGAAAAAGGTGTTCGTAGTGAAAACTCACGGATTCTCGGGACAATACAGTGTAAATATTAATTCTACTGTATTCAAAGTGTGGCAGACATGCATACGTGGATCAGCATTATCATTCAGGGAATCAAATAAATGTTCTCGAAACAAAAGCTGATTTTCGTTTATCCAGACCCCGTTAGCATTTATTCGAATCGCTCTGCTATAAGCCAAAGGAGTTACACTTACCATTGTGATTAAGTCAGGTTAGGTTAGCCAAGTTAATCCGATGGCTAGCTAAGCCAGTTCCAAATGTAGGACAGAACGAATCGCAATGACGCAATCGAACAATAATCGCGCAATAATACCGATAATTACGTATGATTAATGAGAGAGTATCATTTTGCTCCTGCTGCTCGATTGTTGTTCTTCTTTTGTTTTGGACCGTAGCGCGATGCCAATTAAATTGAGCAACGTTCGACGCTGTACGCGATGAGCCGAAGCCTGGTAATCGTCAAGGACTTGTTGCATCTGCATTTCCAAACTCCGTATACACACTCCGCTCGTAAGGTAACTAACAGCATTGAACGTCGTGATTCCTAACCTGGTATAAACCGTAAACGTACTTATTCTGAAGGCGCAGGGACACAGAAAAGGAATAATCCAGCCACGACACGATACGACGCGACACGACAGCGCTTGGGCCTGAACTATGTATTATACGACACGGACTATAGGAAAGACGTAACGACACTGTATACTGTTCACATTTAAATTTCGATTCTATTTCTCGCTACTGGCTTGATAAAAGTTAACGCGCTGCTTTAAGTGCCACGAGCGAGCGAACGCTAATTAGTCAAACGAACGGCAAAGCCAGCGACATCGAGCGGTCCCATAAATAAAATATAAGTCAGAGATAAATCTTGTGAAATAACGATCCCGCAAAAAAATAGTAGCGGGCCACTCGTCTCGGTCTACGATTTGCTACGGGTGTAGTTGATAAATATGTCTAATGAGAGCCATGCATATTCAATACATTATTAATATTTCGAACGTGCTATAGGATCGTTCGAAACTTAATGTCGAGTTTTCAAAAAAATTGTAGGAGTGTGTATAGGGTTTTACGATACGAAAGAATTATTACCGTAGCAAGAAACAAATCATAATAATGTTTTACATTGGTCCAGGGTGAGTCAATCCAGGATCGAGCAGACGAACGAACTATAGAAAAGTCGATGTAAGTGACCCAGTGCGAGTAGGAAATCCATCTAGCGGTGGCAGCGGCTAAAACGTTTGCGGACTCGCCCGTAGGTCTTTGTCAGGTAATGTAGGTGGTTGGAAGTAGCGACGGTGGCGGCGTTGCTGCGGTCTCGTGGCAGTCGCTTGCGCGGTCGGTTGGTGGGCGTGGGAATGCTAGAAACAGTAGAACGCGTCTCTTCAGGCTTAAGCCGCATATGTATGCGGGCTAACCGCGGCGATCTTGTAGATCGTAGCCAATCGTCGGCGTGGTAAACTGCGGCGGTCTAGCCGCTCGTGCGTCGCACGACACAGAAGTAGTAAAGGAGGTAAGACAAAGTTGAATACAAATAAGAGGAGACTCGGGACGAAATGGAAGAGCAAGAGGATTAAGAGAAACTAGAATAAGAACAAGGAGCGTACGACAAAGAAGACGCTTTAGCTTAACGCTACCTAGGTATGGCACGTTCAATTTTCCACGTACGTCTTTTATGGCCTAGAAAGCTATGGGTCTGTTCGCAAAGTCCGACTTGGATCCTCTTGAAGGGTTTATTGCAAATGGCGATGCACTGGGTTTACCCGCATAAAACTATACGAGACTTACGCGTACGATAAACGATAAGTACACTAGGCGTGTTCACGGTTTGCGGAATCTAATTGGCGTACGAGTTTGCCGTGTGGGTGAAGCTTGATAAAATCTCAGCTTCGTTGCTACTAACTGGGTGGCCTCGGGTTATGGCTGTATCACACTTAATAACGTTCGCTCGATTTCCTTAAGGATTTTAGGTATTAGACGTTAACGAATCGAAATGATATAACGACGTAAAGACTAGAATGGCGACCGACTGTCTTATAAAGTTTTATTTCATGGAAGCACACGTGCACGGGTATTAGTTTTCTGTCGATTCACATACAGTAAAGTCGCTCGGACGCGTTCGCTTGATTCACGTGCCCGGAAATGCCGCGATCTCCCGATACGTTTACGGGGCCTGAGACGCGTCCAAGATCTCGGGGCCTTAAGGTCGCATAAATCTAAGCGACAAAGAGGCTATGGTCGAGCATTAAACTTAAGATACGTGTCGCGGCCGTCTGTCCCACCGATGAAAAGCGCTTGGGGACGCGCACGCGACTTCTTCGAGGAAAGTCGAGTTCGTTGCGGGTACGGCGATGTGTCGCGCGTTGTGTGTGCCCCGGGGCCTTACAACATCTGTCAACCGGCTATATGGCTGACAGGCCGATAAACTAGCTGAGCGATGGACCCGCCTTGCATTATGCAATCGCCTCGTGCTTTGTTTCACTTTTTTTTTTATATACGCTTCTCTTGTTTCTCCTTTTTACGTAAGGGTGGCTCTTTGTTCGGCTCGCGGACTTAAAGTATGTACATACGAGTACGCACGGGCGTGCTCGGATAACTTCGTATAAGACGATCGGTTAACGTTCGTAAATTATTTTTCGAAAGAGGTGTGTTCGATTCTTTATGTCGATTCTTATTTTTTTCTTTTTCCTTTTTTTACTTCTTTTCGTTCGGTTACCGTGGGTGGCCATCTTTCAGGGCTCCTCTTATTCGACTTCCTACCGTCTTCTCCACCAATGCCAGTTTCCATTCCGTTTCGAACGATCGTTCTCTTACGCAACTACCGAGACCAGTATGCTAATCCGAAGAATCGTAAGATCCACCAGATCCACCCGATCGTTTTAGTATCCAGTTGAAAAAAAAGATTATATTAAAAAAATGACGATTCTCACTTTCGTGTGGCTTCTTTTTTTTTAAATGTACATTTAAACGAAATTATTTTTCTTCCGCCGTTGCCACATCGCGCAGTCAATTCGCCCGAGTTGAAAATGCGGACTTAAGCCGCACGATGCTCGTCGCGTACGTGTTCGCTGTTCTCTCCGCGTATGAATTCGCTTACACGGGATTGCAACAAGCATTAAGACCGTACGAGCACACTCGGCACTCCAGCCGAGGGGACCCTACTTCGCTACAGGGTGTCCTGATAAAATCGAGCGTATCGTCGTCCAGATACGAAGCTTCATGGAACATCTACTACTCGTTGAAGTGGACCCCTTTCTTGTACAAGTCGTTTCTTCGATGTGCTCTTCGATCCGTTACATCGTCCATCTCTCTGAGAACCGGTCCCGTTTCGGCAACGCGACCGAGCTAAATTTTCAAACCAGCCAACAATCGTACAACCACGTGTGCTGGCGTACGGATGGTACCCCGAAGAAGTCGTTTGGTAAAATTAAAAAAAAAATCAACCCAATCCTGCGATTACTAGTAGTAAACCAGTACATATATTTCACATAACCATGACCGGTAGTCAAGTAAAAAAATGTATTAATTAACAATTTAACATTTTCGGAGCAATTTACAGTGTATGCATTTCCCGTCTGTGTGCAATAGTCATTCTAACCAAATTTCACTTCAACAGGACAGCACGCGCGATTCCCCCAATCCACATATGATCTGACCAAAGCGCCTAGTGGGTACTGCCGGTCGACTCAATTACGATTTCCTTGATTTACATACATAGAAATTAATGAAGTCCATCAAATAAGGTTTATCGTAACAATCTCATAGAGTTAAGATAACAGCACAGGTTTCGTTCACTAAATTGAATCATAAACACACAGAAATAAAAGTCATTGGAAACAAACAAGTTGCTTTTTGACTAGATCGATTTAAATTACACACACGAACAGATTAATATAGAATCGTTTAAAGCGACACCTTGTATAGTTTAGCATTCTTATACCCTGTCGCCCCCGCTCTTTCGACCTGAAGCTGCTCGCGCAGGCTCCGCTTTAACGTCGGGGGATGGTTGCGCCGGCAACGTTGCATACTTCATGGCGTCACGTTACATTTATTAACCTAACCTTACCTACAGCTACTCTGGATACAGCCAAGAGTAACCAGTGTTCGCTCCTTCCACGTGTTACATAAGAGTCTCCGTTCGTCCCGACTAGCCAGGGTTCATCGAAGTTTAGAAATGTTATAAAGGTGAAAACGGTATAGCTTATCATTAAAAATATATTATCCTTATCACTTGTTCGTCGTACCGTAAGAGCGACCGTTGGCCTGTTCATTGAATAACGCCATGGATTCCAATAGAGTCTACGATAACTCACGGAGACCAACCCTCGATAAATCATCATGGCGTATACTCAAGCATCCGCGTAATATCGCAATCTCATCGCAGTCATGATAGATGTTAATAATATTTCAATTTGGCCGGACCCGGCCGCTCGAAACAATTACGCTTATTACCATCCCGTGAATGAGCGAAGGGCTGATTAGACGTCTAATTAGCATAGTAAGCCGTACGGTCGTGCCTATGCGTGCCACGCTACCATCGATCATGGCACGCGAGTTCGTCGAACGTGAAGACTTGGCGCACCGTGGGGACACGAGTCTTTGATTCTGTCAATTTCGTGACGTGCGTTAGGCGCACTGCCCCGAGAGACGTGTCTCACGAGTAAGTCGATACGTCACAGTACGCCCAATGAAATAAAAAGGCAATCCGTGGGCAGTCGAGATAAAGATGAAATCTCAGTGTGAAGGATGCTTCATGAACCGTGAAGAGTGACGTTTGACGAAATTTTAATAAACTCTCTCGACGTTCACGCGCACCTTTTTGAATTTTCGATTCTCTATTTTACTGCTCAAGGAACTTGTCCCTCTCTCTCTCTCTCTCTCTCTCTCTCTCTCTCTCTCTCTCTCTCTCTCTCTCTCTCTCTCTCTCTCTCTCTCTCTCCTACTCGAGGACGGAAAGAGAGGCAGAGTGTAGGACGTATGCGTAGAAGCGAGAGGTGGAAGTACGAGGGTTTTACCTTAAACAGGATGGAGCTTTGTCTTTGAATGTTAAAAGTCGACAAGGGACCATCCTCCATGTTGAGGGACTCGAGAGCTAACGGCAACATACGGGCGCAAACACTCCAATGAGAGTTGGGCTGGGTCGGGTTAGGTAACTAAACAATCTCCTCCTTTAGATTGTTACCGAAGATGGAGGAGGTGAGTTTAACTTATATCTATCTTGGGCATGAAGCTCTGTCTAAAGTGTTATAGTGCCTATATAGTTGAACTCAGTACCAGGTTGAATTCTTAGCGAGGCGAAGAACGTTCAGGTTTCAATGGTGGAGTAACAGTGTGTCCACTGTACAGATACTGTAGCACGTCAGGAAATCCAATTGGAGATCGATGTCGATAAGGACCTGTTAAAGAGTCCTTTGCCAATTTTCAGATTATAGATTACGTAAAAGCGACTTGTCCCATTTGACTCGCGAGGGGACTAATTACAGGCAAGAGATAATGGTCCGTTTGGTCTCGGACGAGAAGCAAGAAAATAAAAAGGAATGCACACCATATCGTGTCCTAGGTGTGTATTAATTACAGCGGTAAACTTACGGTACTACGTAGCCTTGGCTTTCGTCGAAATGGAGGCACTTAATTTTTTTTTAATTTTTCAATTTATCTCTCTAGCTTTGTTTCAATTTTTTGATTGAACACTTTCTTCGACAATTTTTTTTCCATAGTCACTTTCACGATAGCTGCCTATGGCCATACGCGTCACTAACGAATCTATTAACTCCCACGAAAAAATCCTCTCTCTCTCTCTCTCCCTCTCTCTCTCTCTCTCTCTCTAGCACTCGGTCAAGTTACGCGACCCGTTATTAGCAGGCTAATACGTTCCTACGAGCGTAGATTGAGTTCCCACCGAGAGAGCGGGATTTGTACAACTAATTGACAAGGAGATCGAAGCAAGACCTCGTGGAAAATAGAGTCACGAAAGGTCTGTAGCTGCAGCCAGAACTTCTCGTTGACAGCTGCAGCCAATGCGTGGACGGCTATTCTCTTTTAATTGAACGGCTAATGAACCGGGCAGACCTCTAGTCCATTGTCCGTGTTCTCTACTCACGATGCATACTCATCGATTTATAATTACGAATATATAGTCGGTTAGACCATTGGGGTATCTGCTTATTACGTACGTATACAGCGGGTAGGATTTTAAATTCACACGGCGTACTAACTCCGGACTAAATCAGGAGTCACTTAGTCTCAGTTTATAAAAATTGCAATTAGACAGTTCTCGCTAACTCATTAACATTTACGCGACAGATCTACCAATTAGGTGTTTTACTAATTGTAAGAAGTTCATCGTCGACTAATAACGTACACGGCCGGTAACCAGCCTCGCTAAATTAGTTCTTAACATTTTTTTATTTCCCTAATGGTTCTTATGCTAATTCGCGCGCACCAGTAGGATATATATTCATATCGTCTGTATATTATAGTCCGTACGGAATGCTTGCGCGCCTACGATATACAGTATTATATTATTACCATGCAGTCCTGCAGGTGCATAAGGTATCACGCTATTTGGATTAACCTGAAGTTACTACACGGCTTGCCGATCGGCTCGTATCGGTTACGGACGACGATTCAATATTGTTGTGACGAGGGTCACTCTTATTCTCCTTGTTATTATTATGGCGTAACGTGTTCATGGCGTAGTCATGGTGTATCCGGCCGGACCAGCCGCCACAGGAGAACCGAGCAAGAAACCCAACGGAGGAACTCGAACCGAGATCGGTTAGGAGAGTCGAGAGGAGCATACCGGGCAGTCCTTCTCGGCACGCCGTACAGGCCCTACGTGCTTTTATTACCCGGCGCGACTTGAACCTTTCAGAACAGTTTGTAGTCGCGTGTGAAAACGTCATTATCCGTTTCGAGAGGAAGGATTTGTGCGTGGTGTGTGATACCGATTTTTTCTTTTTTTTTTTGTAAAATTAGGAAAAAGATTGTATGTTAAATACGTCGATTTCGACGTCGAGGAAGAGAACCTGCTTCATCCTTTCTACGTTATTGCCTAGGGTCCGCGATCGAAACAAAATGGAGGAGATCGGTATGGGATAATTGGTTCGTGCTTGCGATTCTTGTAATGGAAAAAAAGTAAGTCTTCGAGATGACTGTGCCGTGAGAGGGAGTAGTAGAGCGTCGTTTCGTGACCGGTTGCATTGAACAACTATTTCCGGGTGGAAGTACCAATCCGTAAAATTGGATATCCGACCTGTTGTTTTTCTGGATGGTTTAATATCGGACTGTAAACTTTTTTACGGTGGATTTAATTATACAGAAAGATCGGTATCTGTACTATGAGGTATAAAATTGTGTCTCAGGTGCAGATCGGTATCGTGGAGTGTATGTACTGTTGCAGTTTAATAAACGTAGACGAGAGAGCATTGGGATCGTGTCGAAGAAGCACTATCGGCTTTTCTTCATGGTAATTGAAGAGCTCGTTATCCAGAAACGGCGAGAGGAGGCAGAATCGGTTGAGGGAAAGAGTCAAGGGCCTCGTGGAAACGAAGTGTTTGCATTAAAACCTCGAGGCAAGGTGCAGGCTAACCATCCAGCGAAGGAAGGTTCGGCCTGAGAGTCGACCGGTACAAGACCGGTCGGCCCCGACCATATATTCACGTGTGGGACTCGTGTGTGTTACATAATCTCTGAACGTACCCTGCAGCAGCAGACCTTATAAGAAACAATATCAATATCGAAGACTCAAAAGAATCGGTGACCGGATTGACATTTTAACGTGATTCAGTGTCAATGTAATTTATGATTTTTCAATTCACCATGGGTAATATCGACGATTAAAGTTGGACTAGGGTAAAATTATGAAAGACTCTGAATTTTCATGCGTCCAAAAGAACTATGGGAGAGATTGTGAGTATCGTCAAGGAAGATTTTAGCGGATTATGAAAATATGGGTAAGAATCGTTACCGATTTATTTTGAAAATTCATTCAAAATAAAGTGTCCTGCCGCAATTCGAAATGGAGGACACGCTGCAGAGTGGTCTTCGGCAAGATCAGTGGTTCTCATCCCGTACCACGTCCGAGAAGCTCATGGAGAAGCGTTCAAACAGCCTAGGAAGCGGCGCCCTCCACTTCATCCGAACCCGAAGCAGCATACGGCGTGAACTGAAGCGTCACTGTAATCAGTAAGTATCCAGGTATAAATTGTTAAAAATCTCTAGAGCCTTGAATTCGAAGCGGTGGAAATCATCCTTTAGATCCGGTCTAATGACGCCAGAGAGAGCCTCTAATACAAGAAACAAGGAGGCATGGACCAATCATCCATTAATTCCAAGTACCACAAATCTTCGAGTACCGAACTAGCCCATAAATCTAAGACCGAAAATACGTGTGTCCCGAGAGAGAGAGAGAGAGAGAGAGAGAGAGAGGAAGGTATCGAATCTTCCTGGTAAGCGAATCGCATTCGAGAAGATGCTGGAGACGCGGACCAAGAAAAGGAATAAGAACTTAAAGGATGGGAGCAAAACTTGAATCCCGCGTCCGGAATGCCGAATGACTTGCAACTCGTCACGCTGCAGGCTAAGTCTCCCGAAAGGGCTTCGATATGGTATAGTCAGTCCGGGAAGCCGTTTTGGAGTCGGGCTCTTCCTGGGAAAAGGTCTGCTCGAAGCTTCTGCTAGGCCGGAATGAATAGCGTCCCGAGGTACCTATATACGCTGAGGTCGAAGCGGGAAGTGGAAGTAATAAAAGTGCGCGGCATGCGGTCCGCCGCACTTATGACGATAAATTATAATGGAATTCCGAAGGGCGGGCGGGCGGTCGTCTGCCGCGACAAGTTCGTAAAGTCTCTGTCGCGGTGGATGTTAGATAAGAATAAAGAAGATGGAAAAGATGCTGTAGGAATAATTAGCATGAGATCGGGTAACGAGCCTAGGCTCCTCGAGTGTTGCGCTCGTGTTGCGCCGTGTAGGTGGATACAAAATCTTGTCTAGACCGAGTATGAGCCGGTCCTAGGTAGTCGCTGGAATGCAGGAGTTGCTCGAGGATGTCGTGAGGATTTCCTTTGCCTCTTATTTCCTTGCCCGTCCTTTCTTTCGGCGTCAGAATAAGTACGAGCATATACACACAGGAATACGCTACATAGTGGCTTCGTATCCACAATGTTTGTGTCTGAGAAAGAAGAAGGTATACGAGGACATGGATAAAAATGATACTTCTATAAAGACAAGGTAAACTCCATAGCCAATTCATTGTGCGCCTGCAATGTAAAGTATCGAAGTTAACGCGGAGCCGTGTCCATTATCATTTCATAAGGCCCATACGGAATGGATCTGAATTCGAATTATATATGTAATGAGATTCGGGTAAATGAATTCCGTATAAAAATGTCGAATGGTACATAACAGTCGGATTCACAGTGGGGCCCCTGGCGCGCATAATAAGCTTCACGTACGGCTCCGTGGACTCCAAGTTTGGATCGTGAAGGGCCTTAAGGCCACGTAGACTCCAGTCCTGCTCCAAGAGCGTTTATACCGACACACAGACAAAAGTGACCATCCGAGCGAACACTTCCGTGTTGTTCGACTAATGAATCGCCTTCACCAGCCCTTGCCACCCTCTCAGGATCGGCGTATACTTCCCACAGACACTGAACCCCCCACTCTCGTATTTATGAACCCAGCTGTACCTCCGATAGGTCACACTCTATCAGCGACCATGAAAAAGTAATGGTTGTCCAGAAAACCCATGGTATCGTTCCATTAAGCATACCGCAAGAATTATTCTCAAGGTACGTCCTTTGCTCCCACAGGCTGCCGGAACGTCGATCCGTAAGGATCGTAGCGGTTCAAATTCCCGAAACAGGTTGAGGGAAACAAGTTTGGTAGCCGTCGCTATATCTAATGTCTTGTGCGCTACTCAAATGGACCAAGCGCTCTGCCGTCTCGTACCATCATTCATGGCTATCGGGTTAGTCAGTTGATTTAATGCGATAAGACCCGATACACAGTTTAGGATCATTTTCTTCGCATGGTCCAGGACCATCGTTTCTAATCATGATCATCCTTCTGGACTTGTTCCAGTTTGATGAATTATTGGACTCTAGTCCAGGCTCTGAGCTCTTGGCGTCTTGGCATGCTAGAGACACAGGTTCTCTTTGCTTCCTCTTTCTATGTTCCTACTCCAGTACGCAACTGGCTGACTTCTAATGAAGTCTCGTGACTCCGATGTTTACGAGGGTTTCACGCCGGGCAGTTTATTTCGTCGCGAGAATCTACGCCCTGCAGCCACGATGCTACAAATCCAGACAAATCTATCCTAACAGTCTCTCGCGGTGATATTTACGAGCGTGCTCGCCGTGATCACCGGTAAACACTCGGCTTGGTTACACTTTACGATGCTCATTTCATAGTCGAACACACTCGGGCCGATGTTACCGATCGGCTATAGCATCGCTACGTGCAGACTCGGAAATGCGTACAGTTGCGGGACCCAGGCACGTTCTCTGGAACGAGTCAGGTGGGTACGGAATAATTGTGGATTTTAATTTTTTGTTTGGTGATTCATATTTTTTTTCTTTCAACTATCCCTTTTCCATACTGCCCTGGACTTTGTTCAATGGCGCGAGAACTTATCGGTACTGCAGTACGGGTTATAAATTCTGGATTGAAAGCTCTTGGCACCGCGTGGAATTGCACGATCGGTCCTTGGATAAGTCACGGTAGTTTATAGGTTCGTGGGATATACCGCGAGATTTCGCATGGCTGGAAAATTTACGCGAACGAAATGACAGAAACATATTGGGTTTTGAGATATTACACGGTTTCCTTTAAAATTGAAGTTTTTTTAACCACATGTCGCACATCAGCTCCGATTAGAAGCGCGGTAAGCAGCGTCTGGTTATGTACTCGCTCGAGCGAGGAACGCAGACTGGGAAAATATAGGAATAAAATAAGTAACGTCCTTTCCAGGAATACCAGCAGTCCCGAAGGTATCCTAAGTAAAGTAATCCTGACAGGAGCGAGTCCGCGTGCCGTGGAAGTTGACTACTGAATAAAAAGTCATTAAATTTGCATAGTGGCGTCTTATCGGCGAGAGCCTTCAGGGGGTTCATTGACGGGGCTAATGTTGCAACAGTGTACGCGAAAGATAGCGTAATTACCAGAGTTGAAAAATAATTATTACGTAGAAGTTAAAAAAAAAGACAAAGTGCATTCGACTAATTTTCGTACTGCGTGTCCCTTGTGTACCTACATACCTATGTAAATTACAAAACGTTACCACAACAGCCACGACCACGGAGTCATCCGGGCACGAAGAACGTTCGTCCAGGAATTCGTTAACGGACATGTCACAGTGCTGCCACCGTCGCGCCAGGCCGGAACTAAGTCTTCGGTATAGCCGGGAACTCGGATGCTCGGAGTGTTGAAATATAATAATACAAATTGATCCAGCACGATAAAGTGAAAACGTGAAACGGCGGATCGAGGAAACGGAGCTGTAACATTCTCGTGACGAGTCTTCGGCTGAGCCGTCAGGGGTCAGTGAGCGCTCCGGTCGGCAAACCCGGGGTTGAATTCTCAATCTTTTTATTGAGCGTTATAGTATAGTTACTCTTCACGAATCCTGTTCCGATACGCGCCTCGGACGAAGATGGATCTATTCGTTTGTATCGGTTTCACGAAGAAACGATCTCTCAATAGTTTACCTCCTTGTACCTCTTTTTAGTTAGACCCCTCCTAACCCCCCTCTCACTCTTTTTCCGTTGCTCATCTGGCCTTTTACAAGACTATATAAATAACAGATCGTAGCGAGGGCTGGTAGACCTTACTATTACGCAAGCGCTTATACCAACTACGGAATACTCGAAAACGTTATGGGTACAGTCGGAAGGCAGACTCTTCGTGACTTGCTTCACGAGTGCGCGCAATAGCCGTATTCGACAATGACTTATCGACAAGGGTATACATCCACGTCGTGATTATATATATATATCGTTATAGTTAACGATACGTGTAGACAGAAAAGCAGCCGCCAAATTATAATACGATTTCGTGGAGTTACGTAATGACATTGCCGAAAGCGGATGAGGGACTATTTCGTCTTACTTGAATTTGACTACTTTCTACGTATACAGTACCGCCCATGATAAATATGGTATTTATAAAAGTTCCCGTGTTATTTCCCCACATCCGATTTCGTACGAAATTTATTGTTTACTATACGCGATCGTATAATATATGGATACGCGCAATGACTGTGGTATATGCGCATATATATTCGTACTGTGTCAGATCGACAAGTATCCATCTAAACGAGCCTTACTCTAACGGTCATATTAATGGCGCTTTCGCCTCGGTCAAAAAGCTTGACAACCGTTGCACTAGTTCGTGTGGTATCGGGCAGGCGTCGTGACCCGACCTGATGAACTCCACTCCTCCCGGCTCCATTGGCCGATCCCACTCTGAAAGGATACGTAGGAGCGTCCTCGGATACGAGAAATGGAGCACCGTTCGATTACGAGCCGGTGAACTTGGCATTAGGTCTCACCGAATCGGCACGAAGGATTCTCTAATGCTCCACCTCCTTCGGGATTGGGTTTACTTAACGGTCAGAGCCAATTGCAGACTAGTTGGTCTCTTCTCTATCGAGCCTTCCTATTCTCTGACGTATACATAACCCTGTATGCCTGTGATACGTACTTCAGTATCCACCTATTCGCCAGGAGTATTAGGAGCTATCACGAGGAGAGCATCGCGACGCCAGGGGGTTGGAACTCAGAACGGAATATCATACTGTGCCGCCTGTGTAATCCGTCGGCGACCGCGTTTCCTGTTCGACCCCCATACCTAAGGTCACCGAGTAATTTCATCTAAACGAATGACTGCTCCCTAGGTAATCTGGGATCGTAAGAAGCTCCTTTTCCTACCAGACGGGCCTGACCGAGCTTATACTTTGCCATTATACGCGTAGACCATGAAGACGCAAAAGGGTAGATACGGCTACGCAGTATCCACCTACCTTGTAGCATCTTGAGCGTGAACTCCGGATACCAGGGTATCATCCGTGGAAAAGTCGCTTGAACGCTCGATGGTCAATAGAATGGGCGGGTATATGGTAGCTTGGTTAAGCGAAGCTCTATCGGGAAAAAGAGGTGGACTGTTTTGCTCCATGGATTCGTAATTAGGGTTATACGCTGCGAAGAGGGAGATTGTGCCTGCCGACTTGTCAGCGTGGATGAGAACGATCAGCACGGCAGAAAGAAGTACCAGGGTGCCGCGTGTCTCGATTCTTTCGTGCGAACAGGGATCCAGTGTGCAGGCGCCGATCCGCTGACGTATGATTGCTACGTATTTCACGGTTTACGGCGGAATCACTTCAATCGGACATTATCGAGCTGGAGAAACCATAACGAGCCCACGTTCCGCGTAGCCTCGAGCAATGTGCCTCGCAATCAGCAGTACCATACACGAGCGGCCACCCCTTGCTAACCCCAGGCCCGTAAGGATTATATGTTTATATGTCTCTAGGTACTGTACCTATCTTTGCTATATAGTATATATATACTGGATGTATATAATACAATGCCAGTATCTGTACCATGTAGTTATAGCCACGTATGTATATATTTTTATATATACGTGTATACATATATATCCTGGTACATATTACGTACATGGTATGTACTTACATAGATTGTCGTTGTAACTACCTACTTGTCTGGACGGCATGCGGGTATCCCACCCAGAATACCCCTGCGTTTGTTTATACGGCCGATTATGGATACTACGCTGCCCCCAGTACGACATTATCCAGAAGACGTACACGGGGACCTTGTGTTTTATTTATTTCTGCCCTTCTTTTTTTATAAGAATTTTTATTCAGCGCTCGATGAAATTCGATACCTTTTTCACGGTTGGGAAGGTATTTTTTTCATTTAAATATCGTAAGGATTTTGTATTATTTTTATTCGTTCCTTTTCTTTTCTCCTGGCAATGCTGTTCCCCGGGTGGTGCCAGAGTAGACGGAGACTGTGAAAAAATGGGGCGAACGCCGAGGCAAGGGAAAGAAATAAAAGGTGCACAATACTCGTCAAGGACAGGCGGTATTCAAATGCGATCAATGCACCGGCAACTGGAGCTATGCACTTTTCTAGACGGCGTCTCCGGTGCATTTACGTTGTAACTACAATTTTCCTCCTCCATTGTCCACGGCTCTGCATTGTTCGTCACGTATATTTGCGTGTAACACGGAGTCAAGGAAATATGAAGAATCGCGCTCCGAAATTTTCCCACGTTGATCGTTTCGCGTTCGCCGTACAAAATGGCTATGATAAATGAGGATCGATCGCACGCTGCTAGGAGGATCGTTAGCGTGAGATTCAGTGACGTAACGATCGTGCAGTCGAGATATTAGCATCGGATGGACCTACGGACAGATAGACGGACGGACTGACTGACTGAGGAATACCGTTAAACAAAACCTCGCCTTCGTGACCCCGGCTCGATCAGGGCCGATGACGATGACGATCTGGTATACCTTTTTGCGGGCTTTGCCATGTACAGTCACCGTCTTATAGATTCTCGGCCCACGATGAGGTCGTGCAGTCGCGTGATCTCTTCCATGATTATCTAAATGGATCTTAATGCGTGAACAGAAACGACTCTACCCGGATGAGAGTTCTAACGAAATTTTAACCCGGAGTCCACCGACCCGAGAAAAGGGCTGGTTAGGACGAACGCATAAAACGGTAATTTCGCAAAAGTTCGATCTCGGAGGTTACGAGGTGTTACTTGCGCATGGACCATAAGAAACGAAAGGTTAAACGCATGCTTGGAGACGATCAAAGAAACCGTCTGGTTACAATTGGCAAATTTGACCAATGCATCTCCATGATAATGCCTGCGTTATTGTCATCGCACATATGGGACGGCTGTTTGCACGATCCTTGGGGAAAGTTTGTTTTCTCTTGACAAAAGTGCGGCTCGTTACCGAAAGATCCTTTGGCAAGATCGAAGGATCAATATTGATCCTCGACGTGGTTTCACTCTCGTTCACTTTGAAAAACTGGTTCGTACCGAATCCTGTTCAGGGCGTACGAAACTTTTAGCGACGGTCGTGGTACGTGGCTCTGAGACCTGTGGATAGGAATAAAAATAGAGTGGTTAGTGCCAGGATTAATGTTAATCCTTATCGAGCAGACACTTGCTGGAAACTCCAGAAATACATGAGAATCAATGAGGCAAAACGGGAGTCAATAGCGAAACTGGCATCTGACGGGCGACTCTAACGGCTCGTAAATTAATAACAAGAAGTAATAGTACAAGAAGGTAGCATAGACGTCCTAGGTGGTGGTACGTTATATACAGCATGGGGCAGTAAGAGCGCGCGCCGCGTCGTGGCGGAGGAGAGAACGAAAGAAAAAGAAAGATGAAAAAGAAAAAGGAAGAAGCGGAGGAGGATGCAAGGATGCAAACCGACAGCCGGGACAGGAACATACCCGTGGAAAGGCAAGTCAGGGCTGTACGTGGAAACTACGTAGAATATCCACGACGCTTATAAGATAGACACGGAGAAACTAAGAGGCGAATCAGAGAGTAATAGGGGACAGGAGGTAAGAGTAGGCTGAGAGGAGAGAAAAATAAATAAGATGGATACGGGAAATAAGAGGAGCAAGAGAGTAGTAGTGTGGAGAGCGAGACTCACAAAACCCCGAGTGACGGTCAAGAGGGAGAAGGAGGAGAACCAGCCCAAGTGCAGAGCCCATCCAGCCACGAAAAGGTGCACCGTGTATATAGGGTGTTGGCTAAAAATTTAACTCGGTGCACGTAAATGTACCGGGTGACCGTTTGGTACTGTTGACGTATATCGCGCTGGAATTGTGCTCGCTACTGTGTATTATGTCTGGAGTAGCATTCACTTTATGGACTAGGATGCGTCTTGAGAATAAAATTGGTATCGCACTGCGGGTAAGGGCACTGCACGCGAGCACGTCGACGTCTCTACGCTACTGTGTCAGAACAATGTTCTTCATCAGCAGACTGCGCGGCAGGCCACAGCTCGTGGCTCCCTTCGTTCAGTTCCGAACAACGCAACGTCACCAAATAAACTATAACGAATGCCACGGAACGAAATGGGACAAAAAGAGAATTGGACGTGGTAGAGCGAGCAGAGCGCATACAAATGTATCGCCAAGCGTAGGACGGGTTTAGAGCCGAGTATCCCACTTGGCGACGGACGCTCGAGAGGATATCGGAGGTAGGACGGCAGAGCAGAGGCCTCCGTCCCTCGGCATTACGAGTAATTAAATCGGGATGTTCTGGAGGAAAAGAGTGATTTTCTTGGCTATTGCCAAGGGCTGTTCAATGGGGGAATAAGAATTCCTTAAGGTATAATGCTACTATTTTCAGTGTGGAAGGAGGTTGCACGCGGTCAATCAGGACTAAAAGCCGAACCCGATAATGCACGCGCATTTCGGTCGATCCGCTCCTCGTGTCCAGTGCAAAAAGGAGCGGCACGAAAAGCTGAAAAGATAAGAGCACGCCGAACGGCCGTTGGGCTTGCAGAACCGGAATTTTATACAGTGGCGTAACAGTCTGAATAATAAAGTTCAGAGAATTGTGATCGCGGAAGACGTTTGTAATTTTTAAAATCGTCCAGCATCCTCAGGCTGTCTGAAAAAAATTATTTCCTTATGCACGTCGAGTAGCTACTCGCAAAATTTTTTCGTCCACGTCGAATACTCATTCTTGTTTTGGCGCTACGTTTTTGGGTATCGTTTTGAAAAATTTTATTCGATCCGAGTATCAGGCGATTCAAGGTATTACCGATAAGGAAGAACCACAGAAGGAACTCGGTGGTCAAGGAGCTGTGCAGAGCCCGAAGCATCGAGTGGTGAACATAAGGTGGCGTCTCGCAGCGGCCGTGGCCAGAACTACAACTAACCTTGGCAAGGTCACCGAGTCCTAACTACCCAAGCGACCCTTCTCGTCTCAGCGAGCCCTTTATTAACCATTCGTCCTGATTCCCCGGAGCCATGTGCCATTCAGCGGACTTGCTGTACTTTTTTGTGGACGCGCCTTCTCGTTCCTTCTTCACGGCGAAATCGAAACCCGCACCGTTTCCACGCGTTATTCACCGCCTTCATCAGTAATACCCTCGTATTATGTCTTCCAGCTATCCTTGGGAAAAGACCGTCGATAACCTAGACCTCTTCTTCGTTCCAGGAGTAAATCATCGGAGAGTACCTCGAGCTACAACGAGGGTGGCAATGGCGGAGGCGGCGTGGGCGGTTTGGGAAAATGGTTACGAGAACATCTGGGAGGTGGTTCCAGGGGTAGTCACGACGTGAGCATTCCCCTTCCGGCGAAGAGAACCGGAAGTGCAGACAAGAGCCTGACCAGGGTGACGTACGCCTCGCAAAATCTTTACTGTAGCCTACCGAGGGAACATGGAAGACACTGTCACAACGTACGCAAGCACGTTCAACCTGGTCCTCACAGTCGTCCTAGATCTAACAGTGCGAATTTTCATGAGAAATCCCACAGCGACTCACCGCATACTCCTTTTATCGGTACAATTACCAGAGGTGGACCCATCTACGGCAGCGAAGGCAAAACCATAAAGAGACGTAATCGCGATCGCAGAAGACACTCATTGAACGAGACACAGGACGGCAGTCAGAATCATCGAAAAAGGTCAGTATGCACAGTCTCTACGGTGATATCTTATAGCAGTGCACCGGTATACATATACCGTGTCAAGTATAGTACCCGAAGGTCGGTTAGGTAACGAGGGATGCAGGGATCCTTTTTTTTTGTTCCTGGTGAGACGCGACCATCTCGGTATGGCAGTTCGTAGAATTCTGATACAGGAAACATACCATTGCTCCGGCACTGACGACGACCTGTCCGGTGGATGGCTCAGTGCTAGGAGTAACATACGGCACGCGCAAAGCGTCCTTAATCCCGTCTTGGTCGTACCCGACCATAAAAAGGATTGGATAGGATAACACCTAGACGGTACTTATCCTTGAACAGATCCTCAGGGACGCCTACCGAGGATCTACCATTGGAATCCTTCCGGATGATTTAACGCGTCGCAAACCCCGTTCCGGAGTGCGCTGGTTGTAAGTGTCCGGGCCTGGTATGTGGATGGTGTGTAGGACTGTAGGGTCCTGGGATATATGGCTGTCTCGAGGGTCCTCTCTCGAAGAGGGACCCAGTAGGATCGCGCGATCGCGGACACGGGGACTGCGAAATACCAGGGTCCGTCCGTCGGTCCGAGGCTGTGTCGGCCCGTGAATTTACGAGGCGCTCTCCGATAACCTCGATAGGCCGACACGAACTGGGAGAAGATGTGAGTCTATTGTGTCCACCCGAACCTGGACCTGGATCTTGCCGTGATATTTTTTCTTTTTTTTTTCATTTGGAAAATTACGACTAGGTTAACGCAGTGAATTTCGTGTGGTCCATGTACCAGATGTATGTACTATCGTGTAGTATACAGGGCGGGTGAGTACTCTGTCGATGGATGCTGCGTGCTTATGGAAAGTAAGGTATAGGATACCGGTGGGTTAATATATTCTGATGGTTAGGAGATACATCTCTGGCCAGGGCGCGTTTGTATCTTAACTTGCTTGTGTGCGGTACTCGAGTGACATCGTATAACAATCGTAGTGGTGACTCCTTCGAGTGGGGCCCATCCTCGGTTACGGCCCTGCATTTACTTTCCTGTAGGGACCGATGAGCTAAATATAGCTAAGCCCAGGATATAAATAGAATAACCCCGCAGGGCCCTGGGGTCAGCCATCTTCTTCTTATTCTTCTTGACCTCGGTGTCAACCTCCTTCTTGCACCGTCGCCTTCGAGAGACTCCTTTTACACTTTGTGTGCCACTCTCGGAACCTGGTCCTCTTCCACACAATCAGCCGGGCGATTTTTCTCCGGTACTTTTGGTCCAAGTCGATCCCGGTACCGATATCGTTCTACGTGTTCCAAGCCCGGCTGGAATCTGGAACGAGAGTCTCGGTGAAAGGTAAAGGTCGTAGGACCCAGAAGGTCCGGCAGCCCTGTGGACGTATCGGGGGATTAATGGCAGTGACATCCAGCACCGGTCGAGATGAGATTCTCCGACTGGTCTTAAGGCGGAGGAGAAGAAGAAGAAGAAGAAACTTATAGAGAAAACTCACTGAGGTAGAATGGTAGACAATGAGAAATAAAAGAGTTAGGATAAAGGACCAAGGGACAAGGGATATTCTCTGTAGGTAAGGTACATTGACCTTAGATTTGCCCTGCGTCCTTGACGATACCAACATGGCGAGTTTATGCAACCTCTCACAATACACGGTATACAATCTCCCAGCCTCTACCTGGATCCTCCCGTTCCCTTGGATCTTCAATGCTATTAGTTCACCTGATGGAAGGGTCTACCAGTTAATCCAGTTTATTAGATCAGAGACATGGTACGGGGTCTTTATAGAATTGCTATAAAACAGGACCGGCCAGTGTTTTCAATGCCAAGTGGCAGAAGGTACTACACGCTGAACGATGTGCCCTCAATTGGAACGTCACAATGCCGATGTTGACAAAAAGTTGACCTTCCTATCTCACGAGACATCTCTCGTCGTGCTCCTGGTCTTTCTAATGGCCTTCATGAAAATGGATAAAGGGCTTTTCACTTCGATACGAAAAGTTATGTGCTCCACGGACACCTATGTCTTTTACTCAGTTACCTGGAGCCTGGGGTACTGAATGTGTGCGCGACACACGCCGATGGCTCTGTACTCGATGCAGTCCCAGAGATCCTTGAACCTACAGGAATGCAGCGGTGGCGGCCCACGCTACCTCAGGTACCCCACTCCGTCGCTCATCCGATCTAATCGCCCTAGGGCCGAACAAGAAGAGATCTGTATTGGCTAGATGCACGCGCCTTCTATTCTACTTCAACTTATACTTCTAATTCTCGTCTAACTCTTTTTTGCGCTTTCATTTATTATAGCTGCGATTTTCTTGTAATATTTATGTGGGTCGTCAGTCGTTACGTGGAGACTCTTTTTGGGTTATGCTCAAACAATATTTCATGGACGACTGCGATTATGGTCTTGTACGATTTTCAACGTTTTCGAAAGAAAACGCTTTTCTTCGTGGTCCTTGTGTTATTTTATTGAATTATTTTTTCTTTGGATTTTCTGCCATTCCCAAATACAATGGATACTGTGTCCGAGGATATTGTGCTTATTGACGTTAAGGTCTCGCCTATTGCTGGCGTCCTTGATGACATCGCCGAACCTTCCCTCGGGGGTTTGGTTATGGACGGAATAAGCGGAGAGGAGAACGAGAGAAAATTTGCAAAAAGTGATATGCCTTCCATCACGGAAGAAGAGAATGACAAGTATGAAAATGAAGATAAGAACGAAGATGAGGGTGAAAATATGGAAACAGTTGGTACCGAATTGGATAATATTGAAGAAAATGATGAAGAGGTTACACCGTACGAGGAAGAGGATCAGAAAGACGAAGAATCCGTCGAGAATGAAGAAGAAGAAAATGAAGAAGAATACGTAAAAACACAGTTGTCAGGGACGAATGAGATCATTGACACGGAATCAGTTTTCATTATCGATGACGTCTCTCCAGAGGTATCGATAAATATCAGACTTATTAATACACGAAAAGACACTATTTTTAATGATCCTACCACCTCCCCGTCTCTCCTAGATCTTTCGTGATAGACGCGCGATGATCGACAAGTTCAAGGAACTGGCTCCGGAGCAAATCGAGCTTCGGAGAAGAAACAGGCTATTGGAATACTGGGTGGTGAAGAACTCGGGAAAGGTCATACACTAATTCTGCGCGTTGCCAACTGAAAAATCAAATGAATCAAATGTCTTCCCGTTAGGCAACCACACGCATGGTGACTTTGAAGAAAGACGAAAATGAGAAAGATCTGGAGGACCTTTATGAGAAAGTACTTCAAGACTACAAGCATCAGCTGGACATGGTCCTCGAGAAGAAGAACGAGCTGGTCAATGAGATGTCGTATTACAATGAGAACTACAAGGAGTACCTACACAAGGACCACGAGCTCTTCTTGGAGCTGATAAACCAAGAACGGTCCACAGGATCCGGCTTGATCTTCGCCAAGACAGGACGGCAGCTCACTGAGAAGATCGTGCAGAATTTAATTTATCGTCAACTGAAGCATCGCGAGCATCTCTGCACGGTACGATTGAAGTACATCAAGAAACAGCATCGGTACGAAGGGATCAAATCACGGATCGACCAGGTCGACACTCTGGGTCCGGGTAAGAGCAGCATGGAGTACGAAGAGCTCTGCCTGCTGCAGCTAGTCTACAGGGATAAGATTGACGAACGCGATCATGAAATGGAGAAGCTTCGTTACAGGTGTTGCTATGCATTAAAAAATCTGAATAATTTAATAAAATAATTTATTTCACCAGGATACAACGATTTGGGCATATATTGGCTCAGTACAAGGAGAAGGCATGGGGTTTCGACGTGGACATGAAGAAAATGAAAATTGAAATGGTCAAAATCAACGCGAAGAGCAACGTCGCGCGTCAGAGTGTAAACGACGTTCATTCCCTGTTGGGCAAAGTGAGAAGACAGTACAACGAAAAGAGACACGAGGCAGGATTCTTGGTTGCTCGGTAAGACGTATAACGCTCGTTCCAAGGACCTCTGGCTCACTGATCTTGATATCGATTAGACCCGTGTTACTGGAGATGGAGCGAACCCTGAAGATCCTGGAAGAATTAAGAAGCGATATCGAAGCTATTAAAAATAATATTCATCATCTGCAGAGGACTGCGGGTAATAAAGATAGGAGCGAAAAGTCAGTGACGACACCGGTACCTAAATATAAACTAGTCAGTAAACCAGGACGTTCCTGATCAATGTTATACGTGGACGAATCACGGTTTCTACTTAGAGTTTAGTCTATCTCTACGAATAAAGAATAATGATCGAACGATACCTTTAAGGCTCACTCATATTCCAATGGTACTGAACCATTAAAAGCATTCAAGTACAACGATCGTATTATGTCTGTTTCACACTGTCTACACGCTGTATGCTCTCTCGAATATCATTAGGGATACTCATGTGGATGCTCAAAGAGAGCAAATCGGTAGGGCAATGCCCTAATGATTTTCGCGCGTTCCTATCTAACGATCGCTTGCGCAAGCCGTATGAATTTATGCGAATCGTTAAAAGTCGCCGAGAAATCATAAAGGCGCCCACAAACGACCCACCGGGTTACATCGGACACATGCTCGATAAGTCCCTATCGCCGCATGGGTGACGAGTTAATGTCGCTCGGGCAGAGCTCAGGCAGTCATGTACGGTTGATAGATTGAAAATTATCCATGTGGACGAGGCTTTACGGACTTTACAGACTTTGGGCAATGACTTTGTTCCTTCGTTCGATAATCGATTACTCATCAGCCTAACGCTGGCTACGCCGAGCTGATCGCTCGGTTCTAAGCGGTATATATTTTTTTATCAAGAATACGCAATGTCGATGACCGGATATTTAATCATGTAAACATTTCAGTCAATTTTTGCTTGGAATGCGTCCCACCGTACACAGTACGTTCTCCATCTCGTACGTACGCGCTGGTAAAAAGTTCATTTTTTGTTCGGGGAAGCAGCGATTGTACCAAGTCAGCAGAGACTAATATCTCTAGAGTGAGCACGTACCGGGTGTTCATAATTACACCCGTGGAACGAGATTCAACATCATTCGATTTCTCACTAGGACATCCCATATACGGGGTACGATTGAAAATTACTAGGTGCTGCGGAAGGTTTAAAAAATTTTCAATAAATCATTCACACTGAAAATTGCTACCGTATGACTTACAAACTACCGAGTTCTACGTGTTCCATTGAATCTTTGGTACACCGTATAAATGGACTCGATCAAAATTGATCAAATACCATGAGCTCTTCGCGAGCAAACCCTGCACGATGATCGCCATGTATTAATAGATAATTTACTGGGTGCGCGCAAGGCCGCTTCAATTTTTCGCTGGTCACAAATAACACATTAGAAACTCGTTATTAATTAAAATATAGGTACACGTTAAATAATAAAGAAGAAATACGAGAGAGAGAGAGAGAGAGAAATAAAAGATTTCTCCTGTATTCTAAAGAATTCGAAAATTCAAGGCTACTCGCTTATGCCAATGAATCCGTTGAACTCACCGGCGATAATTTCTCGTCACGTAAATATTAAGCGATTATTCTTTACAACTACTGTATATATATATATTTTTTTAATATAAACGTAGCCATGCAGAACGAAGATTTCAAATTGAACCGCGTCGTTTCTTCACACAGAAACGTGAACGCCTTGAACGTAACGTAACGCGTAAATCATAAAGGTTACGAAAGGTCCAGTCTTCTGGTATCTAACGGTAAAATTTGTTTTTCCGAAACTAAGTGTGACGTCACTCCCACCTACGTTCGTAAACCGTACCCTATGTACATTTGAGACACAAAGAAAAATCGCATAAGGAAGAAGACATACCAATGACTACTTCTAAGTATGCAGAATCTAAGTATGTATACAGTACCCAGTGTAAAACTATATAAGGTCTTCGGAGTAGCATCCATTTTATTTTCGCCAATTGCTCAAACCTGTTCTTCGGGTTGCAGAGAGTGGCGCAGCGACCGAGCGTTAATTTCACTCTTAAATTCATTAACCTTCCTTAATGATGAGCGACGTAACGTGTGACTAAGCGTCCTTGCAATATGAAATAATACCCGTGACCTTGGAAATCTCTTGAACTCGGACGTGTCACCCGTCTGCTTTTGAATACAAAGGATCTTAATTAGCCATTTTTTTCAACTATTTAAAATGATTTTTTAATTGTTCGTTAAAATTTTGAAATTTGATATTCAATCATATATATATTAAGTAAGTTCTATATACGTAGTCGTGACCGAAGAAATTGCCTTGGGCTATGTAAGAAGAATCCTTAGGGTGGTTCACAGAATTTCTTGGCACCTTGTTGAGATCGCCCTTTGCGATTTGTAACTCGCGGATGAATGACTGTTTGGTAATGTCTATTATTAGCGAGATGGGTTAATGGAATTGCGGCATTGGATTAGCGGAGCGTTACTTGGGTCGCATACGCATGTACGCGCGTCCACGGTAGATTGACGTGTGGGTAGTTTCATTGAGAATGATGTTAAACGAGTCCACCCACATGTTCCATGATTATATTTGATCATCGGTGTATGTCGTATTACGTTGGGATTTACCTGTTGGCTGAATTAATTAAATCGATCCAAGGGTGGACGATGATAAAATTGGCGAGGATACATGGTACAGGAAGAGGAGGTAGGAAGAATTTGGATGGAGGCTGGAACGATAATTCGTAGCAATTAGCCGGGGGCCATTAATCTGTTTCGGTGATTTATCTGGGCTGAATTGATTCGTGCCTCGACGTGGGGTTAGGTTAAGATAGATGGCTCCCGAGCCTCCTCCGTCGAGGAGATGACGTATCTATTAAGTCCGGAGGGTCATTCCTGGCCGTTAAATATATATGTATATAGTAGCGTGCCAGTGAGGCCTACCCCAATATTATGTAAAGCGAGGGGTTACTTTTCGGGAAACCACGTGGCAGCTAATTTCTACGTCATCAAGATCCTGCTCGTCCACGTCCGTCTTTCCATCTGCAAATATCCGGTTCTTCCACGGCCTGTTTGTTCACCGGTGGCCTTCGGGACTGTTGGGTTGGCAAGTGATGACGTTACCTACCTGCACCTGGGACAAATGCTTCAAATATATTCCGACCGTTTGTCTTTTGGGTGGAAAATAACATCCCCACAGGGACCCGTATACCTGGACTCTGGTCAGGTCTCCTAGAGCCTTCCTAGAAAGCAAGTTGATTTTTCTGGAAAAAAATACTTCACGCGAGACACTTTTGGAATTTTTTCCGCCAAAGACATTTGGGCAGCCGTTCCTTTCCCTTCGTAACTTACGGACGTGTTGTCGCTCTCGGTAATTACCCATGTGGCCTGTCGGTGTTCCAAGCTACCCCTGAACCCGTCAGCTGAGCTTGTTTTGAAAAAGATGCAAAGCGGAGAAACCTCGTGGCAAATTATGCAAATCCAGAGCATTTACATTTGCTTAGCATAGCTAGTTGCAACGGCGGCTTAAACCGGAGTGGACTTTCATCTGTTTACCATAAAAAAATTGTCGGTATCCAATCGGATGGATCCAGTGCTGCTCTCACGGGGCCCTGCCCTGTCCGGATCGAACTGAGTACGACGAATCCTAGGATCTCACGATACTTTGCCCTGCCCAATCGGCAAAATAATTCCTTACTCTCTGTCTTTTACCGACGGACTCGTGTCTTCGATCGAGTCGCATAATTTCGATCGGGTCGATCGATCGGTCCGAGGGATAACTGGACGAGAGAAAATGTTGGGTATCTAGGTAGGTTGGTAGGTAGGTGCTGTCGATCGTGACTCCCTCCACAGAGGAAAATTCGTGCGGTCGTGCATCCGTATAGCGATGCATCTACCGTCGAGCGGCTGGTTCTTCTTCCATCGTGTCTGCCCTTCAATTTAATTCGTGATTCGTGCACCGTGAAGAAGACCGCAGATGCATCGCAACCCTCCGTAATAAAAATGCAGGCGCGCGTGCTCCGTGCCGCTCTGCTCGCATTAGACTACCTTCTTTGGCTTTCCTGTCGAAGAATCTAAATTAAGGAGGCGAACAAAGGAATTGCTTTTCTCGGATCTTCCTTTTACATTTTCAACTTCTTTGGATCACTTTTTTTTTATTTTTTATTTTTCAGTTTTTTTTTTTCGAACTATTATACCTCGCGACGAGGACGACGTAGGATGTCACGAAGATATCGGGGAGTGCAGTAGGAAGAAAAGGTGGTCATCGAACGCGATCTTCTTTATACCGTCGTAGAAAGAGAGAGAGAGAGAGAGTAAACGTGAGAATTTTGAAAGTGTTAACAACTCGCGAAAGCAGAGTGTTTCCGTAAAAGGGAAATCGCGCGTTAAGGTATTGGCTTTGCTCTCAAGGTCGACCGGTATTCTCTCCCTGGAAATACCGCATAACGCGTTTCTATTACGCGCTCAATTACAGCGATTGTTGCGTCTTCGGTAGGTACGAATCCTAGCTCGGTGTGTGCATCGAAAATTTAACCATCCCAAAATCGTTTCGCCGTATTTGGTTATGTCGGTTGATACTTATCATAACAGATCGGGCAAGAACGGTTCCCTGTAGCATTTTTCAGTGGATCGACTCACCGTTACGCGGACGTACGAACGTCGCTTGGTTGCCGACGCAATGATCGAACGTGTCAACGAGGCAGCACGTGGATCCGGACGCGTTACCAAAAGTGAACTCAGCATATGGAAACGTGCGCCGTCCACGAAAACGAAGGGACAAGTGTCGAACTTGATAAATGATTTTGTCAGGTTGAAAAAAAAAAATTATGCAATCATCCACGAGGAAATATCTTCCTGGGTTAATTGGGACAGACTGCACTACGCTGCAGCCATATGCTCTCTTGTCATTGCGTTAGAGGTTGCAAGACATTTCCCTGTTGCATATAATACAACGATTACCAAATAGTTCTCTACTACGATTGCTTAATTGTCACTTGGAGATTTATTGTCCTCGAACTTTTTTCTTTTCTGTTGGTATTATTTAGAACGCTTTGTGTCAATCGACTAATCTTAGTACCAACAACCTTATCGAACATTGGGGTATGGTTTTAATTGTGAACTATAATTGAATCGACCTCCGGTCAGCAGCACTCACAAACTCGACGTCCTTGGCAACGGCCGGCAGATGGTTCGCAAGACGTTGGTCAGCGTCGATGTAAGTTATAACGCAACTCTTGGTTTTTTCTTTTTTTTTTTCTCTCGCGAAGATCGAGAACAAGAAGTGCTTCAAGATGGAATAAGACGTAGAGAGGGACGAAGTTGCTGCTGCACGATTCGCGACCGAGTCAAACATTTCCTGGGAAACTGTACGGCACGAAGAATCTGAGGCCGTAAATATATTTATGCGGGCTGTTAATCGATTCGTCTTTGTCAAAGTTATCAGGCGAGGAGATGCGTAGGAACGACGCGTGGCGTGGCCATTTTCGGCGAAAGCCAATCAGCGTCCGAACGAGTTTCGAACATGAATTTAATCCGAGATTAAGATTTGGACAAGCAGATAAGCCAATAATAGTGTTTCGTTCTCTCTCTATTCAATACCAGTCCACTCTCGAACGTCTATCGCTCCGATATAACTTGTGGATAAATCAAATTGCAGTCTAAATAATCCTATGTGATTTTCTTCGTACGGCCGTATTACTACACACTGTATAAATAACAGATAACAGAAATGCAATCATGTCGATTGGGTCACTATGTATTTGTAACAAGAGCACGTAGGGCTTCTTTGCATTGATTTATTTTACTACCCAAGGTTCCGCTGGGCGAGTGGACCTAGGACCGTTTGTACGTACGATAAACATGAAAAATGGCCCTTGTGCTTTCAATGGTAGAAACTTGTATTTTTCTTCTTCGCGCATTGTCATAGATTGAGATTGTGTAATTTTTATTTATATACTGCTCGAAGGTGAATATAGACATAGAGCATAGGAATCATGGCGCTGGCTTCGCAAAGGAACCAACTGGCTGGTAGAGCGGTCGTTTGCCTTGGGTTGCCTTCAAACCGGCAAGCATGGAGTCCGATCCCGATTCCGATCCCGCCCGGTTTCTACCGCGTGCATTCCTTTTGGACTTCGGCCGTAGTCGGCTACGCTCGTAACTACTCGGAGAGTCTCGGCCACCCGCCTCGTCGCCGGCATCGGGCAAGATCGGCAACAGTCGTGCATCGGCGCTTGCCCAGAACGCTTCGCGTATTATCATGGTGCTGCTTCGAACGGGTAGACCATCGTGTACTGACGTTTCTCAAGATGAAACTGTGAAAAGATAACTGAACGAGGTACGAGCGCCACTGTGAATCGCGGGCAGAACACAGTGTCGTGTGTGCAGTGTGTGCTCCGTTGTTTAGTGTATTGAAATAGACCGGCTCTGAGATTATACAGCCATCCTGGATAACATCTTCGACTCTGCCAGCACGGCTGAGCACAGCCAGACGTCCTAGGAATCAACAGGTGCGATCCTGCGAGTTTACAGGTTTGTTCCTTAACGGACACCTGCTTTTGTGCGAAATTTTTACGAGCTTGGTGTGCGGCGGCAGGCACATTTTTCTCCGATGATCGTCATCCAATTCTTATTAATAAACAAGTGACGATATTCATTCGAGTCTCAAGCATCGTTCCCACGCTTTTCGTCCGTGAATCCTTTTGCGCCACGCGAAACCCCATTTCTGTAATAGACGACGCTTCCTTCGAGCAAATGTTACACTCGCATGCCAGTGAGTTACTCCGAGATATCTCCGTATCGCGGAATCACGCTGCACTGATCTCAGACTTCTTCCTTTTTTCTTTATAATTTAAAACAAGACATCAAAGACACCGTGACATATATGCAACGTGACTTTTGATCCATTCTTGTATTATCTGAAGCGCTGTTAAGTAAATACAGATTTTATATAACGGGACAAGTTCTCTTTCTGTCGCGAAACGGGTCTGTGAATTTTTAAGAAGAATCCCGTTTGCCGAAATTCGAAAAACTTTCCCGGACATGTGTGTATGTAGATGCTCGTGCGTTCGAAACGGCGGCTAATTCAAGCTAAGATTTCTCGATGAGAAAGCCCCCCACACTTGATAAAGCGATATCGAGCGACCGCGAAATTTCTCCAGAATGAACGATTCGTCATGGTTTGGACCATAAGATTTATTTTTCTTTCGTTTGTACATTTTTTTTCCTTCGTTTACCTCGCACTCTCTATTTGTCCTATGAACTTTAACGCTTGGGTCTTAAATGGACAGAATCACCAGTCGCCTCGGTATACACAGTTAACACAGGCATCCTAGACACGGCACTCTCTACCTTACCTTGCGTTACCTTACCGTTAATAGTACCTACTCCTTCAGAAGCGTTCCTAAGGTATTTTCTCACCTCTCCCGTTAATTGCATTTTCCGGCAGCGTTCATTGTCTTGAGCGGCCTCCTCTCTTACTTTCTACTAAAAAGCCGCTCAGCCAGGCTCTTATGTATATATATCTACGCGATCTCAACATCTCAGACTTCTACAAGAGATTGCTACCCATCTAGCCATGCCGGCGGAGTATTAATTTTCCTTTTTTTTTTCTCCACTCTGTCTAATTGGAAATATAGATGAAAGAGTAACGATTTTTTTAAAACGATTGTGCGTTAGGGTCCCTGATGATATTTCATTGTCCTGCTTTCTGTCATGAGATAAACGAGCGGTTTCAAGGGGGACGACGTCTGCCGGGTCCTTTTTTTATTTTCGGCGTACCTGAATTTTCCACTCGAAAAGATTATCAGGCTTGTTTCATTTTTCGAGAGTTTTAAGGATCCTGGATCCTCTGGTAGGATCTCCGTCAAGTGAAGATCCTCCTATCTCTTGTATCCTTTCGTTGCCTCTTGAGGGTCTGAATTGTGAATAGCTTGCGGCAGTATGTTAAACAGTTTATATAGTGAGTGAATTGCATCCACTGCATATATGTTTCGACATGTCAAAACGGAATTTCCTGTTTTCTTTTTTAAGGGAAAAATTTCAAAATTCTGGAATAACTCGTCGCGGATGATATTCTGACCTGCAGTCCTGCAGGTCCTAGTGCCATATTCTATGGCTTTGAGTATCCTATTGAAAACTGTAATCTGCATCTCTTCAAGCATTTTATACGCGACATGACCGTTTAGAGGAAGCGTAGAGTTAGAGAGTAACGATATTGTTACTCGTAAAGATTGTCTGTTTTTAGAAAGTATCAGCCTGTAAGTCCAAAAACAATTCTACATAAAGGCCTCAGCCCATGCGTCATTCTCGCATTTGATTTCTTCGGTATCAATACGTATCTGCCAGTACTTAAAAACTGTTCATAATTCTGATCCACGATCAAGCTGACAAGTGCATTTTCCCTTGCATACGATTCCCCGTATCGTAATACACGGAATACGTGGTACAAGTGGCTAGACACGTCAGCAACATGCTACCAGAAGTCCAATCAGACATATACACGATATCCAGCCAGATACATCGGAGTCCCAAGATGGCAGGAGAAAAGAAGAAGAAAAAAAAAAAGAACTCTCGTTACACGAGTATTATTCACGTAGGCGTGGGCATGGGAGGAGAAGGGGCCCAAAAGAGGACCCAAGAAGAGGTACCCCATAGGTAACGCTTATTAAAAGGCCATTACCGTCGAACGAACCGGCGCTGCATCGATTGCACTATTCTCAGAGGTCATGACCCATCTGAAAGGGCCGAAGTCAGCCAGCCAGCCAGCCAGTGAAAGCCCAATGTGACTCGAGTGTCCTTCGTTCCTTTATGGCTGACTCGCGCCACGAAGGTACTTCCAGAAAAAGGTTCTCAACCTGAAGCACAAAGTTCAAGTCTCCCTTGCTCCTGCGTCTTCGTTCACGTAGCTCCCGTAGCCCCCCAGCAAATGTATTTTCGTGCTGCGAAAGAAACGTTCGCGGAACCCCGGCATTGTTCTCAGGATGGTAACGTCGCGACACCATATTATTACGCTACTCCCTCTTGCGTTCGCTTTTGTATCAGGCAAATGAGGAACCGAGACAGGCTGCGTAGACTTCGGATTATATCGGGCCACGTGGTCCTCTCGTCTCTGATTGATTCTGCTCTGGTCCAAAGCTACTCGTTCCCAAACCATTTTTAGTCACTGTCCGTCGCGTATAAACCGTATGAGTTCACGCTAAAAGCGCCATGGGTCGCGTTTGGTACAGACGATACGACGATCCCGCGAACCGGAAGAGACCAGGTTAGAATCTTCATAGATGATCTAACCGTAGAACGATCATCTGGAAAGCGTGCGGTACCTCGTGTACGTTAAGTCGGCTGAACAGATTCTCCCATCAGGATGATGATGATCGAAATCCGCCCTGGCGAAGCCAACGGACGACTTTCGGTCTGATCTCACTAGACACACCGCAAAGTGGAATAGAGCACCGGTAGTTATCGGTAAAGTGGTGAAGCGAAAATCGACGCTCCGTAACTCGCTGGCACAGTTGGTCAATATCGGAGATTTTCACAACATGGAAAGCTAAAGGGTGTCGGATTCGATTTGGATCACGAAAGTACCAACGCCCAATAACCCATCGATTTAATCACGTAATCTTTCGGGATCAGTGGGTAGAGCCGGTACGATGCTTGGCTCTCTTGTCCCATTTTAACAAACGGATATCCTTACCTCCAACATGATCTATTTCGTCCTCGATCGTAGGAAGAAAACTTTCAACTTTGACAAAATAACTTTGACTCCTGCCACGGCGATCGACACGGTAGTCACGTACCGGGTTTCCCTTCTATGGGCTCCTGTCGACTTACACGCAGAAGGATAGAATCACGGAAAAATCGGTCGAAAAGTTCTCGTATCTAGCAATAATAACCGGCCTCGGGTAAACGTCTGAGAGCGTTATTATACCTCGCTGTTGCCCTTTACACGGGAACCGTATCCTCCGCGGCAACGGGCCGGCCAAGCCAACCTTGCCTGGTTGGCTGGATGTGTCTGCAATGGGTTGACTGGGCTGACTAGACTCGCGATTACCTGGCAATAGCCTATCGCGTGGCGTAGATAAATAGATAAGGACCAATGGACGATCGGTGAGCTCGATACCGATCCATTTATCTGGGCGAGCGATTCAAGCGCGGTTGCACCGGTTCTAATTTATATTTCATGCGCCGTTACTGCTCTACGCCCGATATATATCTTTCTCGTAAGGCTCGTCAATACGTAATTCACGAGTAACGCCGGAGACTTATCAAGGGAACTGATACCATAGTACCTTATACATCAGACACACTGTATGTACATATATTATATATCTCGTGTACCAATTTTTTTTATATCCAGAAAAAAAATATCTTTCCCACTTCTTATCGGTTGCACATGAAATATTTTTAATTACGTATCGCGCAGCATCCAATCATTCCCTCACGTAATATATATATATATATATATAAACGTATAACACCTACGGATTTCATCGGAGGTGAGAAAGTTCCGCTATTTGCATTTCCAGCTATCGGTCCTAACGACACGATAAGATAGCGCATATAGTCTCTTGCGAAGACAGCGACTTTTCATAGATTTTTAATTCGTTCTCTTATTTTCTCGTATATACACACATATATAACATACCTTAGCTCTGAAAGACTCCTCGTCTTAATACCTTTCCCACGGTTGAGATTCTACATACTCCAAGAGTGACGGCACTTGCGCTCCTGTCCTCCCTCTTTCGTTGTACCCCCCCCTGCTCCCCTGCCCACCTCCCCCCACCCACCCGTATAACTCATTTACTCCTTTACTCATTGACTCATTATGTAAACTCGGTAGACGGGGATCCTCTCCGAAGAAGATAACGGACTCGTAATACAGTCTGTTGTCGCATTGAGTAGCAGGTGGAACCGCACCCCGTTCCGGAGTGTCGCGAGAGACACTCCAGTGCCCTGTTTGCTTCCTTTGAGGCAAGTCGAGCGTGAAAATGGCTGTTCTAACCAGCGTTCAATATAATGGACCGTACTCGACCCCGTGTAATGGATAATCCATCGAACGCTTCCTGCTTCTCTCCCCTTGGATGCCGGCGTCGTATCTGCATGTTATTCGTAGATCGTGTGCATCTTGTTGTTTTTGTTCGATTCGTATCCTAATTCGCGCGTACGATCAATTCTACGTGGTTATTTCGCCAAGTATCGATACGATTCGAAGAGCATTGGTATGTTGGTTATAGAAACGTCGAATCGTCCCAATTGGCAGACTTTTGGCCGAGTTAGTTTAAGGGGTATGTGGATCTGTCGTGGAGAAATTTTTTTTTTTCTTTACACGGGAATCACCAGACCACGGGACTCGGGCAGTCAAGCGTAATGTTATGGATAGGGCTTGTGTCGTACGAGGAATCTCGGACGTATAATTCTAACGGTCGGCTCGAAAGGACGTTTTCTTCGGAAGATACCGTCGGATCTTCTAACGATCCTTTCGATTCCTTTTCATCGTCATTTGTGCGTCGCTGGTCTCGTGCCAGGATTATCCCGGAATTTCGGGGTCGGACGGGACTTTGGATACTGTTCTTTGTAATTTGAACGATGTCAATGTATATTTTATCTGTATTCGTATATACACGGCTGTAATAGCACAGATTAATGGGGTAAAAAGAAAATCACCAATTTTCTGGATATAGATAATTTTTATGTTTTCTTTTTTTTTTATCACACGTTTTACGACCAAACACACCTGCCCGGAGGATTTTTAATTGAATGAAAAAGAAAAATTCATGAAACCTCGACTGCATTGATTTGACGCGTCAAACGATCCAGCTGTCGCGTCGTGTTATGTAGATATACATTTTTGGTCGATAAAACGCGGAAACACGCTTCGGCCGCATTCGACGGCATGCGCCCCGATACGAGGCGTTGCGAGATAACCGCATTCCTTTGAAAGTTATTCTTTCTCATTCGTTTTCTCGCTATGACAAATGGGAATATAATATCGTGATATTACCGTGAACGCCTAAAGATTTCATTGACAGTTTTATTAATTCGCTCTGTCGGAGGTAGGTGCTATTTTAATGGCGCGTCGATACACGTAGGTTCGCGCCATTGTTCGGCCGTACCGAACGGGGACCCAATTTGTATCTGCGAAGAATCGATTTGACACGGGGGGTCGATGCTGAGGCGAGGTCGGGTTGGACGGGGAGGGAGGGAAAAAAATTGAAAGATCGCTCGCGATACTCTGGAACACGCGGCGGGTGACTCTCGTGTTTAATTGTTTGCACTCATTTGAATATCATTGAAAAACAATGACACCGGTTAGTCAGGCTGTCGTGCACCGGGCCACGGAGACAGACATGGAATATAGACGTAAGGCAAGACTCGCCCTGGCTACGCGAGGTCTCTCGCATTGTCCCGTGCACGTAGAAGGCGTTCGCCTATTGATCAAACGAGGAAATTAAATCCCCCGTATACGTAGTTGGCACACGAAACCATTTAGCACTATCGTATCTGCCGGTATGCTCCGGCACTAACTGCCGTGATTATAATAGTCCTTACTTTCTCTGCCATATAACGCCCTACTCGGGTCTACATTAGCTATCGGAATTGACATTTGGTATGCTAATTCTTGATTACTGACAATACCAATGACACAGTCCCCGCGCTGTGGCTGAACGTCGGAGGGGCCCATGATATCGCTACGGGGCGTTTATAGTAAATTGCATGTATATTACAGATTCGCGAGGCATGTAAATCAGGCTCGTAATTTATTTAAGGTAGAATCGTCGCAATCGTAGAGTGTATTCCTATTCGGTAGAATACTCGAGAGCCCTGGGGCAGACGCGAGTGACGCAACTAGAAAGTGCAACTCCAAGTGGTTACCAGGAGCACTTATGTACTTGTGTGGATGGTTCTCTTCGGGATTGTAAGGCGTGTGTGTATGTGTGTAGCGTGCGTGTAGGTACGAGGCTAGAAGCCGTCTTGCGTGTAATCATTGACTCGCGTCAGACACCTACGCGCCACGTGGCTCGCACGAGAGCAAGATTCAGGCCCCGGCTCACACCGGTCTGGGTTACGCTATCGGGCCCCCGGGGCATCATCGAAAACCGTTGGTTAGACTCTGCTGGCAGCGGGGCTCTGGCTCTGGATGGAAGAGCTCGGTCCAGGTTTCTAACGAGCGCCTGGGTCAATTCTGATCTCGTCCGATAGACCAGGACAGAAAGGCGTGGAATGACGGTGACTGGGCTATTGCCAAGTTCTCAAAGTTGTCATCGGTATTATTGTGTACGGGGGACAATATAGCGCCGCTGATGTGTCCTGAGACCCTGTCGACGCCGGGACGCTCTTGTAAATCCATCAGCGAGTGTAAATCAGCTGTCCAAGTTCCTTTGGAATCGACGTGCGCTGTCATTGGCGTGTCGGGAGGTGTCAGTGATCGCCGGTCCGTCAGACGGGATGGCCAGGGCCACGTGGAGGTGGGTACCCGGTATCGAGTATCCAGTTGGCTGTTGGACTGGTCAGTTTGACGATTTGGCAGAAACTGGGCATAGGTGTATAAAGAACGTGATTGGACAGCAGCCGGACGTTGCGGCGCGAGAGTCCGACGAAAGCGACAGCGTCTTTTCGATCGAGCGAAGGGTCGGGCTCGTCGGTGCGAGGATGGTGGAGAAAATGAAGAAAATAGCCAGAGACCAGTCTGCGCTTTTTGCAGTTTCCGGTTGGAATCCCTAACCTCTCTTGGCTCTGTCGATCGTCCTCTCTTCATTCCATTGGACCGATAGTCGACTCGTTCGATGCCTTTACCCCCCTTACTTTTATTCATCTTTTTTCTAGATCCTCCGGTCAGATCGTAGGATCGCGATCTTGCTTGCCTTCGCTATGGTAAACGCGGAGTCTATCTCCTGGCTCATTGCGTGACTGACTGAATGACTGGATGACCCTGACGATCCTTGTGTCCCCGTTGACGTTCCTGGCCTCTTGGAGGTTGTCCTTATACCGGTTCTCATAGATACAGTCAAATTAGGAAGACGGCGGAACACTTGGATCGTATCTTGTCTCGCAAGATTTCAGATTAAAATCTTGTTTGTTTTTAAGGAAAAAAAAAAGATAGGAAAAAAAAAGTGATAACCTGTCTCAAAGATCTCTACGAATCTTTGTTTCGAGCTACCCTTTTGTTCCGACTGTCGTTTCCATGCAGCTGGCAGTGACCTCGTTGTCAGACAAGGGTGTCATCCACGAACTGTCTCTGTATAGGAGCACTGGTTAATAAACCATATGTGTCTTTCCACACGTGTCACTAGTAAGGCATCCGCACCTCCTTCCACTCTCGCCAGAAGCCATCCAATACTCGGCCGGCAACAACAACGAATCTAGTTTGCCGGAGCTTCTAAGGCCTTGACGACACGAACTGGAAGCGCAAGGGACTCCTAAGGGTACGCGCCTAGCAGTATAAACTGGGTGGCCTTATCGACCTCGTAATCCTTATACCTCGAAGATCCGTTGCTTGAACGTAACGAGCTTCTCGAGACGATGCGAACTTGACCGTGGGAGCCGGAATTCTTTCCTCGAAAGCCCCAAGCCTGGTGTATATCGAGCGTGACTACCGACGTGACTAGAGTAGTCCGCATCTAATTCGACTCAGATTCACGTTTTAACGGCGCGGAAGATCACGAGGAAGGTGCCATTCCTGTTATCGACTCCATTAGCAATGATGCATTGGATGCTGCGACTCCTGCCTTTCATTCTCGTGTACGCTGCGCGCGGATAGACATGGGACACGTGCATTGTCCCGAGACCGTTCTGTATCTTTCCAAAGGAGGTTCGTAGGGTCAAATGACAATCATGACGTCACTTTACCATATACATTCCTATCGAACGATTTATCGATACCCGTGACGATAAGGCGTTATCGGAGTCACGTAAGCGGATGAAAAATTCATGTTCTTAAAATACGTTCCGAATGAGAATTTCAATTGGGAAATTTCGGGACACCCTTGTTATAGCCTTCGGCTACCTCTAACGACACGCCTCAAGGTTCTCGTTGACTATTTCGTAAATACTTTTCGATTCTTCGTACAGAATGTTTCTCTCACTTTTTCTTTATATATATTTATTCCTCGCCGTGCCGCGGATCGCATTAGCATCCATCAACGCCATTCCCGTAATTACGTAAGAGCCGTCAGGCGAAATATTCGCATCGCCATTGGAACTTGGTGTCATTAACGCTCGCGCGGGTCATTATCCTCGGACTGTGGCTGCCTTCTCTCGGGTTCATGCAAATTCTATCTCGTACCTTGGCGACTCAATGGTTCCTCGCAATCTGTAATCCGCCTCTGCCAGGTCTCTCTGGGTATAACGAATGGTTGGGTACGTTGTGTTACCCTGGTATACAAAATTACCTATACACGGTATATACCTAGTTGGTGCCTTAGAACCATGGAAATGCCCACAAAAGTGTTAACGACTGTACTCGGAGAGCTGCAGCCCGTAGGTCACAGGGTGAAGGAAGGGTGTCGGGTCCGGTTTTCAAGTATAAAAGTTAACGACTTCGTGACACTACGTTAAAGCGGAATCTCTCTCTGGCTATGTTCAAGCCCGTTACCCAACTTTACGATTCATCACGAGCAGTCTACAGCCACTTGTAAATAGATATGCCCACCTAATAAAGGAAACTTTACCCATATCTTTCGAGACTATTTTTAGAATACGATACTCAGCCACCATTATACGACCTACTTTTTCGGATATCCTGGAATCGTTGTATGATTTCCAAAAAAATTTTTAGCTTTTCATAAAATTATGATTGACCGACGCCCGATCCGTGACAATAATTTATATTGCTCCTGGACCAAGTCGGAAGCTGTTTCTTTTTTTCTTTCTATCACTTTGCCTCTAATGGGGGGACCATGGCTCTCGATACTCATACGTATCCTGGTACATCTTCCATGCTGGAGGTACTGGTACATACGTTATTACGCTTCTTGACATTCAATTCCATGGCATTGCTCTCTATCGACTGGTCGGCGAACATTCCAACTCATTGACTCGTGGAGGATATAACTGAGCTGACTTCTGGAATGCATAAAGATAAACAGGGACCTTAGCCATTGTAACGGAGTAGGTAAACCTAGACCAATATTGACGTGGATGGGATTCTGTTGGTTTGTCTTTTCTTTTTTCACTGTGGGAACGTAAGAGGATCTTTCGTGCCAGTCAAGTCCTGTGGGACGCACGTAGGAACTTTGTTTTCTATAGGCTGTGCCTGGGCGTTACGTCAGAGCGTCGTATCTGGATACACGTATTTACTGTAGATAATTTTTTTTTGGTTTTCCTGACGCTAGAGGCAGGATGTACTAATGTCGTGCGAATGTATATATATATATATATATATATATATCATATACGAACGTAACGACAAGATTTTGTCGCTGTGAAGTTTTTGATGTCGCCTGCGAAGGCGCGTCGTCGCCTCGGGACATAGTTGCCCGATTATGCAAGAGGAACTTTCAAGGCCGTCGTCTTGGAGAACGACCGCTAAATTTCGTGGATGAGATTGCGTTACGCTTATAAGCTTGGCCGGGATGGGTGATCGACCTGGCTGCAAGAGTGTTCGAGCACGTTTTCATTTCTTGTTGTCCCTTGTTATTCTTTCGCGGTACACACTTAGGTTTATCTTTTTACGGGAAATCCAGAAATAACGACATTCCCGAGTGCGTCGTCGTGTAACAGTCATACGTGGGGACGGATAAGACTAATGAACGGGGACTGTGATTATTTATATTGTTCGTAATTATTTACGTTTACGATTGACTTATCGCACCGTGCCGATTACATTGATAAACTTTTTTATCGGTTCGTTTGAATACCGTGAAAAAAGGTATGGCGATCTTGCGTATCCATGTATTTAGGCGGTAACCTCATGGTTTCTGACTCATGGTATTTTTTTTTTTTTTTTTTTAACGAATGTCAGGTCTGGTTGATTAGGATTTTTGTACGCTGACACTGTGCATTTTTGCACGTATATTGGATCTCGCGATAATTTCCTCAGCGAGTTTCTGAGCTTATCTACTGGACGATCTTGGAATATCTGAACGCGCTGCAGTAACCGTCCTGCACTTTTACCAAGGTGAACCTTGGCATAGCATTTTTTTTTTTTCATGATTAGAGAGAAAACTTGTGGACTGGTTGAGTAACCTTTGATAATGGGACCGGACCTGGTTCGTGCGGTATCGAGGACGCGCTGACTTCACCTGGTTAACCAGGGGTGTCAACCGGCTGCATTTAGGATTCGGTTCTGGAATGCAGACTAACTAGGTTCACGTGAACCCGGTTGTCCGTCTAGCGATGTTATCGAGAACGCTTAATTTTTCACTATCCCTCCCATCATCTTTTTAACCTGCAGTAGTATACTTATTCTCCTCCCCCCCCCCCCATTTTTTTTTGACAATATCTCAAAGACCAGGTGGCCCGGTTGCACAGAGCTCTTAACAATCGTACGAAAGTCGAAGGGAGAAAAAAATTAAAAAAAAGCCAAAAAGGAAGTCCTCACAGGATGTCTAGAGAAGCTGGACCTCCCTTCCGTTAGTCATAAGGGTCGCGTTTTTTTTTCTCTACCTCGGTAACACAGGCTGGACCCACGTCGTGCAGCCGAGTCTTGGGCTCATTGTCTTTGAGAAGAGGAAACGGCTGGTAATACGTGGGCGACTGGTCCTCTTACGGAAGTCTCCTTCAGGATACTGAAGAACTTTTTTTTTTTAAAAAAGAGAATAATCCAAGTTCATACCCAGATAAAAAATGCACGAGTATGCCGCTGAGGTAACGCTAAGGCCAAGGATACAGGAAAGGCGAAGAAGGTAGGTGTATGTACAAGAGGCGAAAGAAGCCCCGAGGGGAGACCGAGGAGGCGATGGCTGATGAGAAGTAAACGGGGAGGTGGTGCAAGGCGCCGCTCGGTATTCAGAGTCCAGTGGAATGTCGTCCCTCGCAACTTTCTGCCAATAGACTCTCTTAGTTATTCTCTTGACTGTATCGGGAACCCGAGCCCGTCGAACCTCTTCTTCGTAGCTCGTCATTGCCGCCTGATACGAGTGCACGTGGCCTTATCGTGGCTTCGGTACCAAGAGAGCCCGTGACCATAGGTCTCGAGCTCTTTTCAAATCTCCGAGTCCACTTCCCTCATCGCACGGATAAATCATCGCGTGCGATAGCGCCGAGGGTTATTTATGTTTCCGGGAAAGGTAAGCTGCGACGATCCGGAACCGCTGGCGACCCGCGCTCAAGCCGCCACGGAGTCCGCTGTATACGTATAGACACGGGATACGGAGACGGCTATGGTATTTTCACGGCGTGAAACCATACGAGAAAACATTGAAACCGTCTACGGGCCAAGAGTCGCGATGCGGCCGATTACAATAAATTACATCGTCTCCGAAGACAATACCGTAGGAAGACAATGCCGGGGATATATATATATATATATATATATATATGTAAGCGTTATATGCGTACACGCGTATCACTCACTGACAGTCAGAGTACCTCCTCTCTCTCTCTCTCTCTTTCTCTCTCTCTCATACACGCCTTACCTGACGTATGAATACCGATGCACCGGCTGTTCAAGTACGACCGTGTATAAAGACCGGCAATACGATACTCGCTTGAGTACATCGGTACTTACGTACTTACAAGTACCATTGAAAAATAAGGTAAGGCACTTCTTCGTGCCGATTCAAAGGGAATAGATCAGGCAATCAGAAACGGCGTAAATACTTGTTGAGGAATCATACGTATATACGTATATACAGATACGTGCGTATACGGGGAATATGGCGAGTATAGAGAATCGATGATTACGTGCTGGGATAGCTTTATCGAGGCTTGCCGTAGGGATGCATAGGAGTAACGATTAAGACACGATAAACCCTCCGGCAGAATCGTAAATAAATAGTCCTATGGCCACGTTGCAGGCTCTTCGGCGATCCGGTCCTTATAAGACGAGGGTCTTGTCTCGCCTACGCGCGACAGTCAACTTCGGCTGCCATCGATAGGTCGCACCGAAATGCATCGTGACACGCGATAGCACCGTTACCAGGTATACAGATTGGCGGGGATGAATTTGATTTTTTTTTTATTTCTACACCTATACGACAATCGATCGTTCTTAAGGCCTTTCATCGAAATCATGACGGATAAGGATTAACGGTCCCGGGGATTTCAATTTGACGCGGCGGCACAAGCTGGATGCATTTCAATGGGAGAGTTCATAAAGAAGCATTATATAGGGTGATGCAAATGAAAGAAGAAAAAAAAAATTAAAATGTCAATACGTTAAGTCGACGATGGCGCATGACAACTCCGAGTCATCAGAGGTTGTTCGTTATGCGTAGACGCTCGATATCGGATTATTTTTAGACTGTTGCACGCGTGGGCATAATAAGCGCATAAAAATGCACATACCTGTAGCCGCTATTGGGACCGGAGAGAAAGGGAGATGGAGCGATACCGGGAGGACGGGGATTGTATGGCCGAGAGAGAGAGAGAGAGAGAGAGAGAGAGAGAGAGAGAGAGAGAGGGAGCTTTTATGGGGGGGTACGGGAAAGTGAGAGTACGCGCACTCGGGGAGTCGGGCAACGATCGAGAGAACTACCCGACGACCTGGCGCCACCCAACCATTTTTACGCATGCTCGATGAGACCGACTCGTCTTCTGACACTGAACCCGCTCGAAGGAACACGCCCTCGACACCTTTTATAATACTCGATTGGCATTAGCTATCCCTACCATGTCAGACTTTATACCTTTATGACAATTCTGGAGTACGTCGTCCATTATTGTAGTGTCACAGGGTATGTAACGTATATGTGCTTGGCATCTATCTGACAAAGGACAATCCTTCAGCACGTGGCTTTACGATCTGATCGGTGCTTTGGACCGTCAAGCTGACTCATTTGGTCTGATATATATATATATATGGTCAGTAACTCTATTCCTTCGTTTACTCACTCGTACGAGCGTAAGAGAGTTATATATGCGCTTTGTCCCTATTGGTCCAATCTTGGATTGGGGTCAGCAGGAGCCCCACGACGATACCCCCCCTGGAACTTCCGGGCTGAAATATTTCTCGGCTGAATCATTCGTACGCATCAGGGTTGTTAGTCATCGGTCTTGGATGCAGTTAAGATTGGCAATGATTTTCTTGATTGTCGTTAACGGTTATATATTGGACTTTATTATCCCTTATGAGCCTTTAGCATCTCGGTCTTCTTGCGATATTGTATGCTTGTATGAATTCCAGGAAATCAAGTTCCTTTACCCCTGACTCTCGAGGAGTATCTCGGAGGTCGCTGACTCCTTTCGATCTGAGGTCGTTCGGGTCCAATCAGTCGGAATATGACGAGTGCCAGTGGGTTTTTATATAAAAAAAAGGCGCCTTCGTCATCCGGACTGGTTATGACGGATAAAAAAATAATTAAGGAAGAAAAAAAATTTTCGCCGCGCTTCACTGACAAAATACCGATACCCCCTCCACTCCAACCCCTTCCCTATACTTTTTGTTGGAGGTAATTCAGTTTTCATTGATCTGCGTTCGATTGACGAATAATCGACAATCGGTGCCCCACGTTCGTCCATGCGCGACCGTCTTCTGTATCTGCCAATTAGATTATCTCGATAACTACGAACTGTCTTTTTTTAAGTTTTCGATGGAAATAGAAAAAAATTATTTTTATTGTTTACTTGCCCTTTTTTTTATTTGTACGAATAAAATTGATCATCACACTTGTGTAATTTTATACGATACCTCGAATAATCGTCCTGACCCAAATACTATGATTCGCCCCGAATCGGGCGAACCTTGAAAAATTTCATTTCTAACGACTTCGCTTTATACTTTGTTTCAGGTAAGGTAACCAGAATTCTTCGAGCAAGGAGGAACCGTACGGCCATATTGGAATTCACGCTGACCGGTAGTGCCTTGAATTCCTCTAATCCGTGAATAAGAACTCAGGCACATAATTGATAGGATGGCATCCAAAGCGACTGGTGTACGACGTCCGGTAGAGGGATCGGTAGATAAATATTTTTTACCCGAGATTCCATTTCATCTCGTTCATATACCAAGGAACATGCCATATGGGTACAGGTACAGGAATCCCCATTAATTTGTATATCACGATCGTTCGATAATCCTGGCGTTCATTAACCGATATTATCGCCTTATCGGGATTCTCTTGGTCGAACGAATTTGACTATTAATAGAGCTATGACTTCTCTCGGCGAGAATCGTTAATATGATTCAGAAACTTTCACTGTCAACCCATCGTCGCTTAACCGGACGCAATCGGCCTGACACCGACAACGAATCGTCTTTTGTAAATCCACACGAAAATATATAACGCGTGTTCACGTCGCACGTACAAAATCATATGACAAGTATATAGTCGAGGGTTCGCGTCGTTGCGTGCGCGCACTTATGTCACGGCGAATGAATTACAATATTATCTCGTTGCCTACCGTGAGCCGAGCCTCGTTAACTGCCCGGCTGAATAATGCTGTTAATTAAGTAGGCGGATCCGGCAAAAGATATTCTTTCGATATATATATATATATATATATATATAATATATAAACACATTGTATCACATAGTACAACACTGTGCCCGATCGTGAGATATATTGCGTATAGGAATGGGATATATCATCCGCATATAAATTTCTATCTTGATTCTTTACTAGGAATATAATGGCAGTTCTCATAACGATTCAGCGCCGGATTAGGTTATACGGCGCCGACGTTTGCGCATCGTAGTCGAGGGTATGAGGATTCGCTGGTTGATGTAATTTTAACGCGCGCGACACCCGGCGATTTTAAGGCTCGCGTGCAAATATGCAGTCCAAAACGTGTGCCGAGCTTGCGAGCTTATTGCACTCGTTCATCTGTGGGGTATTAATCATCGATGAAAATTCTTTGGTGATAATCGACATCTCGCAGGTTGCAGTATGGTAGGGGGTCGGTTAATTTTTTTTGAAAATTTTTCAATTTTCTCGTGCCGACAATGACTGTACATCTAGCGCAACTTGCCGACAATCTGCGATCTGGTACCGCACCCGTGGCCCTGATTCTAGCCGGATCGGTAATCAGGCTGAGTTCTACCGGAATAGTTGCTCCATCGGCATGAGTTTGAGGTGCATTAAACCACGTGGCTCGGCGCTGCAGTGAAAGTATGCAGTTAGGTATCGTGAGGGCAGCGTGTATCATAACAGTGCGGTGTTACGGCATGCGACAACGTCGCGTAATTGCCGCGTGTCTTGACACACGGAGTTTTTTTTATCGTTTGAGAAAGACATAGATTTTATATAGAAAAAGAAATTAAAATTTTGTTTTTTTTTCTTAATCATACAAAATCCAGGTACGACGATGTATGACGGTTGAACGGTCGCACTGGCAGCGATTGAAAATTCTCCCTGAGCCCGCTGACGTTTACCTAGGTTAAATTGCGTAAGTCCTATATCGGTTTCCGGTGAAACGTTGTTTAGGCGTCTAACCATTACCTAGAATGTAAGGACGGTTCACAATCGGCGACTTCTCGGTATTGCCACCGCAAGCGTACGAGTAGACAGGACAGAGCCTCTGTCGGCGTGCGGCGATTGGCCAACGGGACGGCAAGAGGAATTTAGAGTGGCTCCATTGTTTTCGAGCGGATTCATTATTACGTCGGGCTGGTTCCGCGACAAAAAAAAAATACCGAAAATTGTGACGGGGACTAGACGTCGAGCGGCCACGTGATTCCTACGAGGACGCTGATCGAGGTGGCGCACCGCGAGGAACGAGGAAGACCAGAGCAGGGAATTGTTATAGGTAAGTTAAAGGCGGTCTCTAACTGTAACGACACTGTCCACGAGTCCCAGGATGGACTTAACGGTTTCCGTGATCGGCGGCGATTATACCACCTCGAGACTCTTCTCACTTATCCGCCTCCTGTCTCTCGTAACTTGCCTCCCGTAATCTCGGGTCGCCGCGGATTATTGGCTAGGGACATACGGCCGAGGAATTGCGAGAGACCCTGGAACGATCCGCCTCCGCGAGTACCTCTATACGTGTACGCGGTGACCGAGGGAACGTGGAACGGAGGGATTAAATGAAATACGTGGTGTTGAGCCAAGGTTCGGTACGTGAGGTTACTACCAACAGCAGCCGCCGCGACGGCGCAACGACGCCTGGCTTGCTTACCCTTTCCCCTTGCCTTCGATGCGTTTATCCTCTGTATTACTCTCCCTGTAATACCAGCTGTATATATGTACAGTATCGAACAGTGCACGGTGCACGCACCGGTCCACTCTACTTCATTCCGTTTCCACCGTTCCCCTGGCTCCGTACTTGTACGCCGCCTCGTTGTTATGCTCGGTGGCACTTGTACGCGTACGGGGACTCTGGCGACTGCGTGAGTCACGCCGAATTCGATCTCGTTCGAGTAGCTGCGACGCTAATTGTAGGAGGAAATAGTCGGGGACGTCACTCGGTGAATTCTTCGAGGTGGCATCTGGATGAGTGAGATCTGGCTGGCGTTTCAGTGTACGGAGTTACTTTTTCTATGGGGATTCAGTACGGTGTAGCTGGTCTTATTTATGTTCTGGTAACGAAATGCCCACGGCCTTGAGGGTCTTGTGTCGGCCGCGTTCTCCCTGCCCTTCGTAGCTTGTCCGATGACTGACGTCATTGTCGCTGCCGGCTTGAATTTTTATCAATGAGAGCCGCCATTTTAACTACTTCGCGGAGAGGCCATACAGCTTCGCCAATCCAGTTTCGGTGAGTGTATCGCTCCGGAGAAGAAGAGAACGAAGAAGAAGAAGAAGAAGAAGACTAAAGGCGTGCCTAGTGGACCGAGTTGGCGCCCTTGACAGCGAGCCTTGCCCCGATCTTGCTCGCGTCTTATCCACTTCGGTATATACTAGTTCAGAACTAGTAACGCCCGTACCGAGTTGGTCGAACTTCGTTTTCTAGAAGAAAATCCAGGTCCCTACTCGGACGCAGCGATACATACGATACTTAGTTGCTGAGGAAATTTTTTTTCAACAGACCGCAAGATATCAGCAATTCCAGTCGGCGACCTGGTCCTTATGACTTAACGTTCCAGCGTCGCCTTCGCGTCGGCGTCGGTGACATCGTTTCGCCAAGGAAGGCGAGAGTCAATCCGGCGGTTGAGATCGAGACTCGGTGTCGTTCACCGCAGATCATCCGGAGACACAGCGGTTACACCTGGCAAGTCCGTCCTGACCGCAAACTAGTATACCAACGAGCCTAATCAGAGGAGAATCTCGTGCTGGGTGGTGGGAGCCAGGTGTCATCAAAACAAGAAGAAAATAAGACTCGCGGAGGAGGTGGACGATGCTCAAGTTTCTAGGTGGCAAGCTATTTCCAACTTGCGGATCAGGTATAGATTCCTAGGAGCGGAATGAAGCAGCGTAATGAGAGGTGAAGTTTATCATCGAAGGAAAGTGAGGTGTCGTCAGGTTATCTCAGCGGGATGACCAGACCATAAAAAGATGGAGGGAAACCACCCGTGATTACATACATATAGACTCGACTCGTCTATACTTCAGGAAAGATACCGGAGACGATTAGTGGTTAATGAAAGCGAGCTCGGATTGGCGAATGCCATAGCGAGATCGCTGCTGGGTGGAATTCTTGAAAAATATAGACTCCCGCGTGAGAACTGGATCGCCCGTCGACCCGAAGTATCCTTATCGGGGGGAATGCGTTAAAAGGAGGTCGCGAAGGATACACCGACGGATGATGCGATTGACTAGTCGGTGTTTCGTACTGTGCGGATATAATCGGCATTCGTAGAATAATCACTGTAATTGACCTGTAGTCGTGTGGCCGGTAATCCCTAACGGGACGATCCTATACTGGATCTGGCTCTCGATATCCATATAGAAGCTGACGAAGGGATGGGAACGCATTCCTGTCCTGGTAGGAGCTCGCGATACCCCAGGCGACAATTATAACCTGCAATTAGTCAACGGAGGTTAAGTGTGGCATGAAAAATTCTATAAATCATAATATTACTCGCTACGTAATCACGAGGCTGGCCTGTTAAAACAGCTAATTATTCTTCGTCCAATACCGTCATCAGGGCTCCTCGTGCACCCCGCTAACTCTAATCGAATTAATCCTGGACGATCGTCGATCTCTCGACAATAGGTCGAACAGCAGAGTCCGAGCCGTCGAATGAAATCTCATTGGAACCCCCCTCGATGTGGGATCTTAATGACGATGATGAACGATTAAGCAAATGACTTTCAGCCAGTAGAGGCGCTGGTGCTTCACCATCGGTGTAACCAGTGATCGTCGGTGCGAATTGTACCAACCTTCTCCCGTAGCTACCAATCGCTCCCAGTATCCTTGGGCACCCCCGAATGCGAATCCTCGATCCGTCCCTGGTCTAAATTGCGCAACCTCGAACCGCATGATGACGAGTCCCGAGACGGCCAAAACAAATGACCGCGATCTATCAGCCCGTGATCTCACCGATCTCGAGCATAGATAGAGGCTCCGGATCACTTTCACGGGAAAGAAACCATGAAACCCGCGGCGCTCCCACGGTGTTACGTCGGACCAGGACGTCTCTGCTCTTGGATAGAACCCGCCATTAAGCGACGAGCAAGCTCAGACCCCGGTAGACCTCTTCGTATTAAAGTCTAGGCTATTGTTTAATGGCTGCCCGTCGCTTCCGCGTCGTTCAAACGAACCACGCTGAATACCCGAGATACGCGCTTACTTCGTTAAACCGCTCCGTGCAGAATGGTGCTCCCGAGAGATTTTCGATTACACGCCGTTTGGTTTCTATCGTGAATTTACATTTTTTTCCCCCCTTTCCTTCTCGCTATAGCTATGTATTCGCACTTCATAGAAACCTTCGTGACTCATCGTCAGAGACAGCCTAGTCCAGTCCTCTTATACAGGTACAAGACAGAGGCTCCCCTTTACGTATGAATCAGGCCTTAACGTTGGTTCTTGGGTCCCTGACTAAAATGCCGGGGATCGGTCACCACGCTTAATTATACGCGGGACTGCCCGGGAAGACTGGCTGCTGCCCAGTCATCGATCATGCGAGGTAATCTTTCGGTGTACCGCTACTCCGAGCGAATGGTACTCGCGTTCGATCGAGAACAAAGACCGAGATCCCGTTTCGATGCTAAACCCTGTTATCCCGAAGTTAGCCAAGATATGGGTAAGACTCGATGGTTTTAATCACGGAGCCATAAAACATGCGAGCGTATACACTGTCGCCGTATGTACCTTGTATACGCACCTTGTAAATATTAAGTCCCACACGCCGTGTCTGTCGAGTCCCAAGCCACGAGGATTACACCGACTTCCGTCTACGTTACTACCGTGGAAATTATTCCCGGTGCACAGTGACGGCGAATTCACACGAGTTACGAGACTGTTTTCTCATGTGGATGCACGTGTGCACGTATGGCAGTCGGTTACGGCTAATTCCATTGGGGAGATCTCGGGTGGGCGAGTGAACTCTTCCTACGGTATTTCCAGGAAAGTCACCGTGTATACTATTCCATGATCTCAAAATTCCCACTGTCAACTGGCTGTCACTCGATTCGATCGCATCCATGATATTCCACCTGATCGGTACTTCCGTTCGAACGATCTTCGTAGGAACGACGATTTTCCTTTCGGTTTTCCCAACAGCGGGTACGACGTACACTCCTCTGCCGGTAATTGATCCGGAGCTGTCTTTCGCTACCTCTCCGCGTCCTCTCAGCCCGTTACTCGGCGATCGGCGGCTGCCTCGTAGCTCCTCTTACAGGAGCGCATACGGGAGGGTCTCTCGTGCAGAAGGTAGAGGATGAAAAATCAAAACTGGAACACCACTCGTAAAGCTGGAGGCATGCAAATCTACTTGGGATCGTACGGGATTTGTCGTTATCATTATTGTTATGCATAGAAGGATTACCTACAGCTCCAAAAGCATTTTAACGTTATTCCTATTATTCGTAAGGCGTCTGCTGAACGCTTAACGGGTTAACGTTACCTGTTCGGTTATGGTTGCACAATAACCTTGTTACCTAACGGATTACTAAAAGAGACTCATAGGAGAAAAAAGAGAATTCAGCGAAATTCTCATTGGGAGCTGATCTTTCGCGGTGACCGGAGAGTCCTTTAGAATTGTATCTATTGTGGCTGAAATTAAAGCATCTTGGGATCCGATTGCTGAACCGATCGTGATTACGCGATTTTGAAAATTCATAAATTGGGGTACGTATATACGTAACGTGTATTTAGGTACACACTTTGATAAGTGTCAGAGCAGTTCAGCTTGGGTTCCAAGTATATGAAAGTTCATTGGTGCATTGGTGCATGGGTTAGGTCGTGTCGTGTCTACCTTTCTATGGTGGACCGTTACCTAACCTCGTGGAATATAGTACGTAGGTTACGTTGTGTCCTCCAATAGGAGCTCAGACGTTTCGAAGACGCAACTGCCTGCGTTTTGTCCAAGTATCGAAACTCACCTTGAACCTTCGACTATAGTTCAGAATAGGTATAATGGGTGTATGCGTGTGTACACGTATGAGTTTATGGAAAATAATTGCAAGACGCTCTCTGTACGTTTGATTTATTTTCTACCAGACTTTGATCGTCTTTTTCCAATCCGCTACAGGTATACCCAACAGGAGTTGGAAATTAGCTCTTGTCGTTACGCAGACAGCAGGGCTTAGACTCGAAGGGGCCCTTAGACCGGCTATAAGGCCCCTACCGCATAACAACGCTTAACGCCTTCAATAAAAGCACCCGGTAATACACATGTGTCGGGTAAACCAACCGCAACGTGTGCGGCGCTACGACCTCGTAAATCCCCACGTAAACGATTGCCCGATTACATCTACAGATCGGTCCGGCAGCTACGCACGGCGATGTAACGGGTGGCGAATAAACAAGACCGATCGTTCTACCTGCGGACATTGAATGCGCATTCTCCGAGCCAATCGGACGAGTCCCTGTGAAATTGCACGTGTTTTCCGTTCGCCTATGTACACGCGGTTTTCCTGTTGCACTTTCTTGGAACTCTGGTCGAGGATACCGTAGCGCATGTACCAGGGTGTAGGTGCTCGTTACGTGGAGCTGAACTCTTTTAATTTGGCTGATCGCTTTCCCAGCTTTTCCAAGTAGAACGCTGCTTTGTCGGCGGAGCGAACGGCGTCGCGGTGCAACGCGTCGCGACGGGGTCAACCGAGTCTTTCGTTGCATAGGCTCGTCCGGTGTCTCTCTTCTTTCACCTTCCTCTTGACTTGTCTTACTGGCGCTCTATGCGGTGCGAGAGAGAGCGAGTCGACTGTACCGCACGGCTTGGGTTAACCAAACTGTACTGCGAGGAGCCGTTGCGAAACGTTAAAGCATTGTAACGACCTGGGCGCCAAGTTCACACGGTAACCCGTAATTCATTTTCCTTTTTTCTTCTCCTGCTTCTTTTTTTCAAGGGCGAACGACGCCAGTTCACGTTCTTCCTCGTTCATCTAGGATAGTTTGCGGTACCTCGGCACACTATGGCGGATCTCGACATTTGCATTTGGATTAAGGGCAGGACGCACTCAGGGTATTGTTTCTATGGGCATCGCTGAGAAATTTCTTGTGCCCCCCTCCCCCCCCCCCTCTGTGAATTAACGTTAATCGTACTATCTCTCGATCTTCTTCTTTTATTTATACGGTATCACCGTTCATTTCGCGAACTCGAAAATCCAGCTTTTCTCTAACGTAATTTCGCTGGTTTTCGCGTGTCCTTTTTTTTTGACACACGATCCTTTCCTCGAGATATACGATGAGCTCGCGCATACAGGATATTTGTTTGACTACGTATACATAGTCGTAGGCAGACCGTGAAGCACGATTCGAACGAATTAAAAATTTTTGACCGTGGGCATCCGGGGGGGGGGGGTCGGGGTATTTTTTCCTGGTACTTCCAAACTTAGTACTTCCCGAGAATCGCGAAATACGTCACGAGTGAATGGCCAGGGGGCATCTGGCACTCGAGTACAATTTGCTCGTTAGCAAGAATTGCGCGTATACGGTACCAGCGTGCTCTCTCTTCTGGTCCTGTCTCTTTGTATCGCACAGAGGCATCTCTATGGTCGGAATAAAACCGGACCAATTAGACTGCTGGCATTTTCAAAATCTTCCCAAACGAGAAACCGAGTTTAATTTTCGTATAGGATTACAAAAGGGAGTCCGGTATCTGCCGAGTAGAAATTCAAGTGTCTCTCCTGCTGGGAATGCATAAAGGTTAATCGTACTTGTACTTGTTTTATGTATATCCCTGTTAGCATATATATATATATATATATATATATAATGGTCATGTCCATCTACTCTGTGAACCCTTTGAACGTTCAATACGACGAACATAAAGGTAATTCGTGTCGTTTCCAATGAACGTCTCAGGACATTGGTATGCCTTAAATGATCTGACAGTCTGATAAACAGTCGATTAGTCGCGTTTTCAATTGCTGCCAAAGAAAGCCGAGCGTTCCTCCTCTTTGACCCGGGACTTTCGTTCGATTGAAACCTAATCGACTCTCCCTCGTTATTCCTGTAATCGCAGATAAGGCGTATCTACTTCTGGTAAGAGTCAGACTTGCCGAGGCCTCACGGTGGCTCTGAATCGTCTGTCATAAAAGTAACTGTGTCTACTGCGGGTCAAGGGCATACATGCACTCTAATTTTATTCGATCGCTCGATCAATTCTATCGATCGATACCAATCGATTATTACGTACGCGTACAGTGTCAATGTATATGTATATTCAACAGGTATTCAACGCGTGTAATTTTCAATCTTCCTATTCATCTGTTACGTAATTACTGTTAATAATTCTAGTCAGGGATGTTCGTTTTCGGTATAAACGATTGGACGTGCTTTTTTTCATTTTTACCCCGTTACCATTGTTATCGTTGGTCTTTATCGTTGAATTTTAGCAATTTCAGTTCTGATCTCTGATCCTCGACCAGGAGGTATACTGGCTTAAGGCAATCGCTCGGCAAAAGCCAGCCAGTTTTATCGAGGCCGATACGGATTCTAATTGCTTCTCGTTTTACAAGAATTTCTTTCGATCCTGGAACCACGTTCGATAAAGACGACGTCGAACACTGCCCATTCTACATCCGGCGAATCTTAGCTGTTTCACGATACCGTGTAAAAAAAAAAGTTGTCCCGCAATTTCGAGACTTCGCGTTACTCTCGGACTGGCGGAGACTGTTAATAACCGACCGATACCGGTTCGCCATTGTTAAATGGCAGTCCGCGAAATTTCATTCGAAATTACATTCATATTACATACATATATACAATACTGTATATTATGTACTGGAATATAATAGTGGGCACGACAAGATTCCCGCTATCTGAAATCATTGCCAGTGCTTTGTCGTGTAGCGAGAGCGTCCTTTTAATACGCTTCGAGAAGTGCCCCGTCTGCACGGCGAAGTGGCTGCTCGAGAAAGTGCCATCGAGAATTTCGCCATGTTAAACCGGCCTTGACTACCTAACAAAACGCGGCTCCTTGCGAGTCCTGACGCTCCTTGTTCGCGCACGGCCGGCCCCCCTTATCTGGTCCTGTTTACGACGGTTGCCTTGCATCATTCGGCACCGGTCACAGAGTAAATTCGTTTTTTTTTTCAAAGGACAACGAAAGAATTTCACAAAGCGTATACAAACTAACAGTCAACGCACTCGTATCTTTCATTTCTCGCCATTAATCACGTGTATTTCTGCCGTTTGGATTTATCGTTATATTTTCACGGTAAGAGCTTTCTTGTTCCCTGGATCGATGTATATACTTTTTTTTTTTCGTGTTAATATTTTTCATTTTTTTTTTCAACCACGAAGACAACGAAAATTCATAGTCCTGTATCGACGACGGCCTCGGCCTCCTCCGTAGCCCCGGGCTGCCAGTTACGAAATCCAGACAATGCCCGACGTAACGGGAGCGGATTCTCTGTTCTAACTTCTCGTACCAATACGAGCGCGCCTAATCTGATTGATCGCACATGGGTGTAGGCACCCACCAAAAACCCGATCCTCGTACGAGCCTGGTTACATCATCAAAACAACTCGACGCTGGCAAAATGGATGGGGGGGCAGCGAGGAGTGAAGAGAGAAAGAAAGAAAGGGTAAAAAAAGTAGGGTATAGATATAGATTGTGAAGCGAAGGAAGAAGTAGAAAGAGATAGCAGGGCGTTAGACGGTTCAACGGTTACTGTAGTTATCTACTGTTTTATAATGGTCTACTGTAGATTTGTCTGATCCCACAGAGGCTTATCTACTGGCAGATGAACTCAGGACTGTGCCCCGTGGCACTCGTTGGAACAGGAGGAGCCTTAGAAACGGTAGTAAAGGGGCGGACGTCTGGCTGGTTAGGTACACGCGTACCCTACTGTTTAAGACGAACCTGAAAATTATTATACATTGGGTCGGTACTGCACGTTACCCTTCGGAAGGTCGACCTGCCGCGAGGCACTGGCACAAAATTCTCCTAGGTTCCCTTTGATCCCGGCGTGGCTAAGCGCTTCGTCACGCGTGCTCACGCTACTCGTGGCGCTCCCTGGTCCTTCCTTTCGGTAATAAAGAAGCATCCGATAAATCCTGAACGGCCTGTTAGTCTTTACAGGAACGCATGACCAGGGCCGTACGCAGAGGGTACCCCCCCCCCCCCTCCCTCCCTTCCTCCCTCCCCTACTTGGGCGATCGACCCGCCGCCTTAGACTTTCTGATGCTCGGCTCGTTCTTCCGGTTGACTCCTCGACTCCTGGTGCCGGCTGCTGAACTTATTCACCCGGGACACGAAAATTCCACGAAGGGAACGAAGGGTCGTAACAGTCTCCTCGTGTTTCACGAGTCGATTTACGACGCAGCTGAATTTCCGATGGAATATCTAGGGTGTCGAATGGCCAATGACGGGGAGCCAGGTTGGCCATTGTGTTTGACCAGAGACGCACGCCAGTGCCTATACGTACGTGTGGGGTCCGCCTACTATCGAGCATTCGGAGTAACCCAACTGGTTTATCCGTCCCGTCGAATGTCTACAATAGCCATTTCTCGATCGCGATGTTGCCTAAGAGATTTCAGAAGTCATTTTTCTTTTTCAAGCCTACTCCGTCCTTGGTTGACGCTCTGGCGTTTACTCCTGGCTTCGACTCCACGATTACTCTTTGTCCGAAACTATACGGGACATTCCACAGGACGGTGGCGTGGCTCTCGTGTCTTTTTATTTATGTAATTATGTCGGTTAGCTAACTAGTTGCCCGTGCAGTGCAGTCGGGAGCCAGGAGCTTGAGAACTATCGCACATATTTTAATACCATATCTCTTCGGGCCATTACGGTAGTTATCCCTACTAAGGACTCACGGCCGTCCGACCACGAATGGCAATTATAAACGATTCGCGGAAAGTCCGTAGAGCTTGCTGAGTTACGGGAAAGCACTCCTCCCCCTTCCCCCCCCCCCTCTTGCTGCGGACAGTTGGCACGTATAACTATATATATTATACCTATCTACCTACCCATTGCAATTTAAGCGTAGGTATCCTTTAAGTACAGAGAGAAGTGGAGACAATCGTAATGGCTCGTTTCCTTTGCGCCTTGGCAGTGAACTTCAGACGGTTAAGAGAATCCAGAATGGTTTTAGCGTCATTATCCAGAGGTTAACTGCCGATGAAAAAAAGTTGGAATCTTGGGGAATTAATTGAAATCAGCATGGACGGTCCTTTGTAGCTCCTACTTCGGGGTTAGGAAGGCCGGTGGGGAAGGAGGGAGACATTTCTTCCTGGAAAAGATGCGTGGATAATTACTTCGAACAGGGTCTTCATTCACTCGCGTGGAAGATCGATCGTTTCCTGTCGAGTGAAGTTTTCAATATTTAATCGCGAAATGGCATTTACAATTTTTCTTCATTTATTTTAAATCGCTCGATTTTACTTTTCAGTCTAATCGGTACGACGCCAATGATATTTTATTTAAAAAAAAAAAAAAGGATTCGAACTTTCACTGCATCTTCCGTAGGCTCGTTATTCGATCCTAGGACAGAATGTTATTCCTTCCAGTATTACGGGGACCGGTTTCGGTCTGAGCTAGCTGGGTCTCGGCATCCTCGCGTGTTACCAGGAATCGAGCAGTCTGAATTGCAGAAAAAAAAGGAATGCATCTTACCGAGGAAAACCGACGCTTCGAGGAAGATCAAGGTGCACTGTCTCGTCCTCGACGACGTCAGGGAGCGAAGTGTGACGACGGGACGACGGGAACGACGACGACGACGTCGGTTCACGAAGAATGGATGAAATGTGGACGAAAGGGGGGTTGTCGGAACGCCGCGACATTCCGCTGAACGACATCTGTTCCTGCAGGGCCGTTCCGCGTTCCGCGGGCCGCGTGCCTCGTTCCACGGGGGCAGGCGTTTCCTTCGGTAATTGCAATCAATACCGTACGCCGCGGTTCCTTACGACTCGGCCCGAATCGAATGAGGCGGAATTTCTTTTGCGATTTCGCAAGAGACGTTAACTGTAACGTCGTGGAAAGAAAAAAGTCGTACAGTATTTTCAGCCGGAAGGGATCCAATGCCAATTGGGTAGATTGACGAATCTACCGATTCTTCGTTATTGTGCATTTTTTTTGAGTAAAAAGGAAATCGTAATTACATCGATGATTATTCAGTATCGATTCTATGGACTCTTTTCGAAAATTATTTTTTCTCCTTTTTTTTTTTTTTGTTTACCTAACAAACTTTCTTCTCTACGGTCTCCGTGATCCGGCTAGCAAATTGGTCCACTCGATGTTCCACCACTGCAGGGAGTCTTGCCAAAGTAAAATCGGTCTGATCGCGGGTCCATCCGACTGTATCTCGCGATTCTGTATTAAATCCCAATTACCCGAGTTTTTAATGGCATGCCGGGCGAGTAACGTGTCACAGCCCAGTAACGCCGTATGGGACCCGCAGTTGTTGTTTTTTTTTTATTTTTCGTCGCTTCGAACTTCTTTTAATTTATATTATTCCTATACTGAAGCCAACAGTAACCGAAACGCTCTGTAGCAAAAATCTCGTAGAATACGAAAAATCGAATCGTCAGCCTCTTAAAATACTGTTATCTATTCCGGCACTAACTATCGTTCCGGTGTCGTAAGTCATACTGGTATAACGTGGCATCCTGTCAAAAGGTAACCATAACCATGCGCACGGTAAAACAAATTTTTATCGCAACCCTATCTCGTACGCTTACTCCATATGCTTCCCATATATACATATACAAACCGAGCTGGAAAAGTAACGAGAGAATTTATCTCGGCAACTAAGTCCTGCGCTACCTATACCGTATACGTTATATCCACCTAGGTGGCTCGTTGTGATTCTTAAAAGCCATCCCAGTGGCTCGCGACTCCCGCGGAGATAAATCGTCGTTCATTCGCGCGAGCAACAATACCTCCGCGTACCCGGCGAGGATCTCCTTCGTGGATTCAAGATGTATCTGATCTTCGGTCGTGAGTTATTAGTATAAGGTAAGAAAAGGTAGGGGGGCAAGATTATAAGAGCGCACACGAGATCCAAGATACGAGTGCTTTTCTTTGCCGTCCCGAAGACCTTGGCCAGGGTCTACCGATGGACCCAGGTTCATTCTCATAGATTCTGCGTACGGGTTAGACGCTCAGCCGAATAGTAAGGGAGGGTTTCCATGAAGTCCCCCGGATTTTTGAAAATGGCACGTGCCTCTTGGGATGATCGAGAGGTGTCAACCGCATACGGTAAGCGCGACATCCTCGCGGTACTTGGAAGACCGCTTCTTGTCCCCTGGCAGCCTTACAAGGCCCCGAAGACCTCAGCAGATCGAGTAGAGACTCTCGCGTTGTCGCGCATTCCGCGCCATCCACGGTCCGCAACCGCTTTTTGGAATCGCTTCTTAACCCCCTAACCCACTTGACCGCGTGCCTGGCGTTTCGGTGACTCTTGGACGATCTTTCAACGTCGCTACGTCTGTCCGTGATAACTTTTTTCTCGTTCCTCCCGGAGCAGATATCGCTAACGGGGACCCTCCGACCTCTGGACCTTGTACCGATAAGACGGTCGTGCGTGTAACGTGAACTTTTGACCGTTTCGTAAAAGTCGACCGAAAGGAAGTCCGATAAGAGTCCGTCTCGTCAGTGTCGGTTACAGCCCGACGTGGAGCAGGTGCACGTCTGGTTATTCTTAGGCAAGTCGACACCAGGGTGTATCCCAGTAGCATGGTCGATGACATCTGGCCACCGGTCAGGAATGTCGAGCAATAACCGGTCGTCGATATTATAAAATAAATGGTATAGCCTAGGTGAAATTCCACGTCGCTCGTGGCAGCTGTGCTCGTAAATCAGCTAACGAATTTGCTGATGGTGAAACCGGATGATCACTTTTGTCGGTGGTGTATATATACGTACACGCGTGCCGATCCAGGCTCGTCTATCCATATGCGCGTGTGCGGTACCAGTGTGGAATTACCGAAAGAGCCGGGAGACGATTGGGGTCCTCGTGTCCCTCTAAGTCCCATGCAAATGAATCAATTAGTCCCCGAGACAGGGGCCTTAAAAAGAGGGCCTTAAGAATATTATTAGAGTGCACCGCTCGTATGTCTGTGCCCATGAAGGAGGGTTGGGAATACTCCTTCAGGGTTTCTTCACGAGGTCTCAGATAGCGCTGGCATTTTGATTGGCAGTCTGCTGCTCCCGAGTATCTCGCAAAACGTATAAGGAAGCGCTCCTCCTGGCGAGCCTTTATCTCTCGGGTTACAGTCCACTTCTCTTATCCAGAATCCTGCTTGCGTTAGACGCTTTCGAAAGTCTCGGCTGTCACGGAATAATAAGGCATTCGTATTCCGCTCCTCGTGGACCGTTCCGGTTACGTTAACCCAGTTCCGGATTGGTAGCAAGGCGTACGAAAAGCGACCTTGTCCCTGTGTACTTATATACGTCCATAGGATTAGCGTAGAAAAAGTATTGGCGTATTTCCACATTTCACAAATTCCACCTCGTCATTGCGTATGACGTAGAGGCTATTGGATTCAAATCCTCGGATTTTATCTACGTAACGCGTAATCGCGACAACGTAGATGATATTTATACGATAGTCGATTAAAAATAAATATAGTCACGTGGGTATAGATCAAATATTAATTTTATCAGATTCAGGCGTTATCACGAATATTTACGTCATCTATCAATTATTTGTCATCCGGCTGATTAAATTCTGACGCAGGTACCGGTAGTTCGAAGTTACCTCGGGAACCCGAGGTATTCGAGGGCCCTACTCGTCACTCTCTGACAGCAGTTAACAGTATCTGCCCCCTCCCCTCCCTCCCCTCCCTCCCCCCCCGTACATTGTACAAGAAAGCCAGACGGGAGGTTCCTCGCGTCACGTGTCACGTGTGCACGACTTTATTCGTGCGTGCACGTGTCGCTATACCATGGCATGTTTTCAAAGCAGCTTTTCTTGACAGCCGATGACAGCGTATGTACCTAACGGTACGGTCGGGTACTTATGCTCGGTAGATTCACACCAGTCTAAGTAAGAAGACATTTGACTCCTTCCCCCTTTCTCTCTCTTTCTCACGCTCTCCCGTATTCTCCTCGCTTTACACCGAGCCCTGTCATATCGGCCGAGGCTGCCGCTTTTCATCGGGGTAAATCGCGCGCGACGGTGTAAAGGACCGTCCGCATCTCGCGATAAGAATCGACGTGCCCGTATCGGCGATCTGATGGTTTTCACGGTGCGCGTGCCGTAAGAGGGATCGGCCTAGTCAATGTGTATACCTATATACCGGGGTTAATGATCCACGCTACTTACGGGAAGGAAGCAACGTTCATCAGGATGTGCTGATTCAGAGCGGAGATCATCGGTAGGGTCCACGGTGTCACCTTGGGACCGGGTACGTCCCTGAGGATGGCACCCACGCTTCGCGGACTCCACGCCAATGGGAGAGTCAAGTCGAGTGGAGCCGAGTTCGCCGCTCGTGTTCCCGAGGAAGGACCGGTTCTACCTTTCTGCCCGGAGTCCCTGCTTTGCCTCTGCGCTGGCTCCTTCCATCTTGGAACCCTCCTATCCTCCTCTTTCTTTTCTCTTCCTCCCTTGCCGGGCACTCTGTCCGTCGCCATATACACATGCGCCCCGCATGCACGGCCGACCCGGCTCTCCTCGCCTCCTGGCCGCTTCCCGACAAGGAAGCCAACCTAACCTAACATCTCCCTCGAGGTAGACTCAGCCCGGCAAGGATTCGCGTCCGTAGGTGTGGACTATGGCGTCAGGACCCATCCAGCCACCTCAGGTACTCGCTCTCTTCTGAACTCAGCCAGAGCGACACGCGGAACTCAAGTTTCCTCTTGGACGTCTCGACGGTCGACTTGGATTATTCTCTGATTAGTATTTGAGTTTGAATTTTTTCCTTCGCGTCATCCTTCGCAGGGTACAGCCTCTTCCTGGAGTCGATTCACCGTGACAAGGCTCGTCTGGTCTTCCTTATCTTTCTGGGTAGCTCGTATCTTCCTTTCTAAATGCCGGAAGCGACGGAAGCTGCAATGTGAACCCTTACCAAGGTTTCATTGGGATATACCTGTATAGGGTGTGAGTACCATTTAACGCGTGTGTCAGATAACCGTTCTGATCCGTACACGGCCCGATAAGGGCCCGTAGCACGCTTCGATAGGGCCGCCTTTACAATGCGCGACGATTAATAAATCCCCGTTGGTCGTGCCGTAAATTCTCGACCGCCGGTTCCTCGTGCGGCTCAACGGCACCGCAATAATAATATTATTCCAGGCACGACGCGATGCGGCAGAGTTAACGCCTAGTTCTCGGCGCGGTTAGCTAACTTGCCGGTAACTCAAACACCGGAAGACGGACTCATGGAAATTCTGCGAATCAATCAATTAAATACGGTTTACCATTGGACGTGTGGATTAGTGCGCGTTATTCGGATACGTACCACGGTCGATTAAGTTACTTACTGACATTTCGTGTACTTCGGATTCCATTTTTGTTATCTATCGTTAGAACCGTACTGGTACCTTGTTTAGTGTTAGCTGAAATTTCTTTCGTTTTTTTATTGAACTTTTAAGGGCATAGGTCATTCTTCTGCATGGGATACCATTGCGGTGCTTCTGTTTTTGCCAAAGGGACTTGGCTCCGTGGGTTCATGCATGTATGTATACGCGCGTACGGAAAGGTCAGGAATCAATTTAAATACATGAGATTGCGATAAGTGCGCACAGTGCGTCAATCAATTTAACACAATGGAGCATTGTGGGTAGTCACGTGCTCGGTATAAGATCGTAAAGACGGATACGTGTGATCGCTTTGAATTTAGGGAGAATGAATTGAGATTGGTTGTTTGCCAAATGCGGAACAGCCGTTGTGCAAGAGACTCGAAGAGCGAAGGAAGTCTCGTTAAATACGAAAAGGCCGTAGATACGTGCCCCGAGCAAAAGGGACACGCTTCACGGTTCGTCCTGGTTTTTGGGTGTAAACGGGCTTTAGCGAGAGCGTCTCTTGAGGCGTATTCAAAGAATTCTACGTGAGTCGGAAAGAATTTCGTTGCAAAATTATTACCGAAAAATGTGAAAGCTGACTTTTCGCGACGAAGAAAATTCTCATTGGCACGTAACATCGAGGACTGTTTTACGTTGGGCATCGCGAGAAAGACTTTCGACGACTTCTCGAGCAAGATTTAGCGAACCGGTAGTAAAGAATGCACGGTCGAGTCGCGTTGTGGGTGATTCTGGGTGTTTCACATGGAAGGCGGCTTTAATCGGACGCTGTAAATCAGGCTTAACGCTTCGTGCATAACCGGTAAACGGGCCGGAGTTATGGTTTCGTGAGGCAACGGCTCCTTCCCGTTTTGCGCCAAAGCGAAGAAAATTACGGGACGTTTCCCTCTGCCCGCCCGGCAGTGCTTTTACTTTGCCGTTTCTGTTCTCCTTGGCTCCTCGCTTATCTCGCTCCTTTCTACGGTCGCTCGGTCCGAATTACTCGTTTCTTTTATCGTTCGCTGCAAAACCCCATCGGCCAATAGTCCATATTTGAATATACATCGTACGCTAATAACAAAGGTCCGTGTAATCGTACTCCGGAGAAAATTGCACAACTTTTTGCAAGTCACCTGCCACTTAGTGTTTATTTGCAGGTTAACGATTTTACGTGTTGGCATACGTATCGTCGTGGATACGGAAACTAGCGAGAGACACTCCGTGAATTGTCCAATCGAAATTTACTTCTCACCATCTGGTGCTAATAGGATGAAGCATAGAGAAGGAATTCGCACGAGAAATATATTTTCATCAAGCTTAGCAACAAGGGACAGTGGAGCTACCGTTCATGTTCGTGTGGGGGGGCCGGGCCCCTCTGCGTGATTGGTGGAGTCATATTTGAGCGCAGAGGCCGGGGGCCCACGCAGCAACGACGCACGGCACTGCCGCCAACGCGGCGTACGAGTTCCTCGCTATACGGGATCATAATTCTGACCCGGCTAAAAAATTAAGCCGCCTGATTTCCATACACGACCCACGAGGCTCCGTAGTTGCTTCTGAAACCCGCCCTCTTTGCACCTTCGATCTAGGCTTTGTATTTCCCCATTGTCGTTCGCTATTTCTACTTTCTCTATCGGCGTCACCCTTGCTTCTGGATTTGCATTTTTTTTATCTATCCTCTCTCTCTCTCTCTCTCTCTCTCTCTCTCTCTTGATTCGAACAGACGGTTCGCACTCTTTTTCCATTTTTTTGGTTCCATCTCGATTAAATTCTCGCGCTCGAAATGTAATCGAGTGGGCTAAACGAGTCAACGAACTCCACGCCGCTTCTTAATTACACGATGTAATCTCCACAGCCGGAGATTCGCTACCCGTGAAATACGCTCCTGTCTTTATTAGATAATACCAAGCTCCGGTTTTTCAAGTTCCCCGGGTAGTCATCCGTGTGGCCTAGCCTCGGGCCACGCGGGAGATGACGTTTCGATATATTCACGAAAATGGCACCTGGTTACGCGACACTTATATCGCTGGGAAAAAATAAACGTGGAAAGTTTGGATAACAAGAAATTCAATGCAGACGATGTAACGTTATATCCCATAAGAATTTCATTCGCTCGATAAACAATGGCATTTACCGCTCGGTAGGAAATAATTTCGCATTAATTTATTCAGGCGAAACTCAATTCTACGTCTACGGCAATTAAGAGCGTGATTTAAAGGCCACGCGAATGGCGCATTTACTGCCCGGTCATCTATCCGAGTTATGCGTGTAAGTCGGTAAATTAAGAAGAGGAAGGAAGAAGGACTGGACTTTGCAGCGAGAGAGAGAGAGAGAGAGAGAGAGAGAGAGAGGGAGAGAGAGAGAGAGAGAGAGAGAGAGAGAGAGAGACTGTAGGTACTGAGAGGGCAGCCGATGGAGAGCGAAGAGGAAGAGAGAAAAAAAATAGAGAGACAAGAAAACGAAGATACGAGAGAAGAATAAAGGAAGAGGTACACGATGAAAAGCCAGGTTTGTTATACCTTCGGGCGGTGACTTACACCAAGCACGTTCATTGCGCTGTACCAGGGAGGGACTGTAAAAACGTCACCTTACCGCAAGAACGCACCGTACCATCATACAGCGACGTCTCCTCAGGATTTAACGCTCGCGCGATAAATTATTTCGGGCTGTCATGCACTTCGCCCATGGTGGGAGAAAATCCTAATTTTTTTTTTAACAGTAGAAAGCGATCCTCTCTGATTTCGTATGGGTTACGGATAGGAGCACCGTGTCTAGTGCAGTGTACCAGTAGTGTTAACGGCGGTAGCCTTCCTGACAATAATAACAATAATAGCGGGTAATATAAAGACGAAGACGGCTCTCTTCCAGCGAGTAATATACGACCGTACTTCACGGTGAATTCTTACGAAAGCGACGACGCCTTACCCAGATCGACACGCGACACAGAACGGCGGCCTTTGGATTCCATAGCGATAACTATTAACTACAGTCGTCTTATGAACTTGCCCGGTCCACATAGCTACGACCGGGTCCTCTTCTTGTAGAGAGACTGGAGCCGTACGCGGTACTTGGTACAGGAAGATGTTCCAGGCTACCTTTTCCCGGTATCTCTGTGTGATAACTCAGATTCCTGATCCTCTTCAAGCGGTTGAGTTCTTCCCTGACACTTCTGACATCGCCGGCACTCTAGCTCACAGCCTCCGTTGTCCGGTAAAGGACGTGGTTCAAGTACGCGGAACGTACCTTGAGGTACTCTTGAGCCCGAAGCTATTATGACTACCCGGTGACCCCGCTGACCCCAGGTCGCCTATTGATAGCGGGATGGCTTTGCTCGTGAAGGCCTCGAGTGCGTTTCCTTGTCCTCTTAAAATTCCACACGGTTCCAGGACCTACGAGAAGTGGAAGTTCCACTCCAGAAGACGCTCGAGTCTCGACGTCGAAGAGGAGCCGTGAAGACGCTTGAGAATAACTAGAGGTAGACACGACGAGGAAGAGTAACGTCGAAGGGAAGGTGCGCTCGGGACTGGAAATTTTTTGGGTCGAGGACTCGTCCGTCTTGTTCCTCTCGTTTCGACGATAATAATAAAATAAACCGGCCGCAGATTATTCCTGCGGATTCATACGAATAATTCTCCGGGCGAAACGAGCCCCACTCACGCACTCGCGTACGCATGCATTTTTATGTAATACTTATACGTCTACTGTACGCGCAACTGTATATGCTTACTCGCCTGTGGTGTACTGTGTTTATGTATATCTTGTACGTATACGTATCGGTACACGGGTAAGCCGTGCTGAAGAAAGGTTTGCCGTATTATACACGTCGGCCTGCAGATCCCAGAGATTAGGGGTCATCCACCCGCCGAACCGAGGATCTCTCGATCCCCTCCGAAAGAAGGCTTGCAGCCTCGAGCCAGGTGACTCGATAGATTTACACTGGATGTGAATACGCGTGATCTGCTCGACTGCGCGATACGCCGCGTTACTGCTCTCGGAATAGTTCACGATGAGAACGGATCGACGATTTGGAATTATGTCGAATGTACTTTATATCGTGCGGCTGAGGTCTATCGTGGTGCGGCATCGAATCAGCGTCAAGGATCAAAAAGTGATTTGATATCTTAAGGGGATTGTGACGATGCGAACGATGACTGATCCTTTCTTCTTTATGTTTTATTCAGGTGCATCCCGGATGGCGGGGACGTCGGTTACACGATGACGGAACTGCAGCCGTCACCGCCAGGATATCGCGGTCAGGATGAGCCTCCCGGGCCCCCTTCCTGTTCTTCGGCCTCCTTCAAATACAGCACACATGCAGGACATCCTGAATCTGGCTCGTACAAGGGCAATGCCTACCTTCAGGATCATTACGGCAAGGACTCTTACGGGAAGCCGTCGTCAAGGTCGCCCTCGGATTATTACCATGATAAGAATGACATCAGCAGACGCGACGTTGAACTCAATGGGAAGAAAGTGTCTGGATACATGGATGGATATAAGAAGAATGCACCTGGATATAAGAATGACAGCGGGTATATATATACTTCTGGAAGTTATATGTATATACTCAAGGTTGAATGTTCCTTGGGTATCATTCTTATTGTAATTACAGGTACAGCGAGAGTCTTGGCTTTGATAGCTTCAGTCTTCCTCTTAATGAGAGGGACGAGTCATCCCCTCCACCAACCCCACCAGTCAGGGATGCATCCAGTCTCAAAGGCGTTTGCTACGGCCCTGGGCATGAAAAGTATCCCTCCTGGCCTAGCGCCCCCGAAAGACATCCTGACGAGGAGCTGCACTCATCCTCTGGACACAGTGGATCTCACAGATCAAAGTCCTGGACCGATCATACAAATTATCCTAAAGAGAAACCAGCTCAGTACACCAGGCCTCACATGAAAAGACCAAATCCGGCATTCACGCAACAGGTAATCCCGAAGAAGGGAACCGAGACACGAGTAGGATGGGATGGAAGCGATAGCAATGGTACCGGTGATAGTGATAATGATGATAATAATAAAAGGTTGTATATAGAAGGAGGTGAAAGGCTGAGCTCAGCGTGATGATCGCAATTGTCGCTCGGCGCGATTTTTCAGGATCCGCAGCTTTCTCACCCACGCGAACTCGAGGAGCGAAGGTCGAGGTCGACGAGGAATCGACTCGATCGTAAATCTTGATCAGTTTGAAGCACGAAAACATCAGTTGGTAATACTGAACCGATCGTAGGTCCCGTTTCCATGGTGGGTTCATAATTGCAATGACGAATCCGCGGGGTGTAATGTGTCATCGTTAATTACATTTGGCATGGATCGGTCAAGTATCTTTGACGTTTGCTCTCTTGATATACAGTCCTTTTTTTCTACGGTTGGTCATCCCGATGGAATTCTTGAGGCAGTCTTAAGAAACTTTAAACCGTAATTACGAATTGCCTATCGCGAATAGCCGCCGGGTGAAACCTTGCTCTATAATGGAAGTGCGCCCTAAAACCGTCTCGGACAATGACTGTTATAGATTACTCCTACGATTCCTTTCTCTGGATGACGTAAGCTGTCCAAGTAGCTGATTTCCTTGAAAGAGGTCAGACGCATTGACGTAGGAATTTCTTCATTGTAACTTCCTCCAGATGAATTCCATATAACGATGACAATGGAGATAGACACGATCTCGAGAGATCCTTAGGATTCGAGGTGGCTATCGTGATCTGGATGAAAAACGGTCACGATCTCATGCATACGATCTCGTAAGCGTATCAGCACTGGTCTCGGATCGGATTCATCGGATTTCTATTCTTGCCCATCTACTCCAAATGGGTCTTATTCTATTCGAGTATCTCGACGCTAGAGATTTTTCTCTAAATAAACACTAACTACGAATACTCCGAGATCCGGCCTCTCCTTTCTCTCCGTGGTGGGTATTTCGGTTTCCGGGCGCTTGGCCAATAAACGCTCGACATTGGCTCGGCAGTACACGTTTAAAGTGCTTGTGAGCTGATCGTGACGTTTCTGCGAGTTCTCAGCTTGGACGGGTCCATTGGTATTCGTAGAAATGGGAATTCTAGCCTCCAGCGTAAAGACGAACACTTTGCCAAAATTATTCTCCAGACGGGTCTTAATGTGCCGGTTAAGATAATCTGATGACTCTTCTTTTAGCTGAAGACGGTAATGGAGCGCTGCGAGAAAATACCTGCCGAGACTTTTGAGTCTCGTGGCAGGAACAACGTGGACGAGGAACCGAGACTCTGGCCTCGTGTTGACCGCGAGGGCAAACCTCTGGGGGACGCTGAATACGTGGTGCCATCGCCACCGGAAAGGGAGCAGCAAACAACTCAGACTTTGAGCCATGCCGATCTGGAAGCTTACGTTAGGAGTTATCAGGATCCTCAGGTATCCCAGATTGGGTGATATGATTTCTTTAAATAATTAATTATGCATACAGTGTGTCATATTAAATTGTTTATTTTTTGTGTTTTCCCACTAGGTGGACCTGTACCAGGAAACTACGCTGACTCAAGCAGGCCTGGAGGAATACACCAGAGTCCAGCACTCTCAACAAGCCAGCTATGCTCAATCTGAAGGGTACCATAGTTATGTATCCAGTGTAGACTCTACCACGAACACACCTTTCCTGGACAGGTAGGTCCATCCGTTTTTTTGTCATAAAGATTATTACTAATGTTCATACCAATTGTTTTAACTAGACTGAGAAGAGACAGCGAGGCTGTGGCTCAGAGACCCACCTCCACCTGGGATGACTCTAGAGAAGGACGGGACAGCGTAGTGACTACGTCAAGTGGCAGTGCTTCCAGTAGCGAGACTTTGAAGTGGCACGGTTCAATGTCGGACGTAAGTGTCTCCAGTGGACTTCCGGCGCGACAGAACGCTCCTGAGAAATGGCATCATGGTTCCATGTCAGATGTCAGTATGAACGGTTTGGCGGGGAAGCAGAATAATGTCCATGAGAAGTGGCAGGGATCGATGAGCGACGTAAGCAGTTCTGGCATGTCGCCCTTGAAGAGTCGCCACGCGACGGAGAAGTGGCAAGACAAGTGGCAAAATTCGATGAACGAAAGGAATAAACGCGGAAGGTCGAGTCTACCACCTGTCATTGCTCATTGCAATTCCGCTGGTGATATCTGTCAGGGTCGCGAGGGCAAATGGCAAGAGTCGAGCATCGATGAAGAGGCTCATGAGAGAATGGGAAATCTGAAAAACGAATGGGAGTCATCAGGGAGGAGCGACCAGGAGAAATATAGCTCGTTACCTCAGCCAATGCCTCAGAGTCCTACTCAGAGCGGGCTGGCTGGACCCCAGAGCCCTGAGAGTTGGACGGGTCATCATGGCTCAATGTCCGACGTCAGTGCCAATGGGGTTCAGGGTAGTAAACAACTGATTGCGCATAGTGCAAGGGTGCAAACTCCGCAACGGCATCATTCCGAAAGTGTATTGTACCTGGATCGTGAGCGTAATCAGAGGAAATTGTATCCTGTCAGTACTACTCAGCCGCAAGACATAGCACAGCCAAGGTAATATTTAACGTTGATCATTTAAAATAGGCAGGACGACGAAAAGTCCATAATTGATTGACGTTGTTGTTGTTGATCTTGCAGAATGGCTCCTACTTCACCCCAACAGCCTCAACTGTCAGTAGCGGAGAGGATCAACGAATTGGAGAAGCAGCAGCAACAGCAACAGATGAGGTACACGTATTTGGATCCTGAAAAACGTCATAGGGTATCCGATCCCACGCTTAAGGCGATTCAAAAGAAAGCTCTACTATCATTTTATGAAAGACATCATCAAGCATCGTGGAGATCAGAACCACAACTAGCTCAGGGAGCTACTCCAACACCTCAAAGTCCACCTCCTCAACCACCTCCACGACCTAGACCACCTTCTTCAAGGAGAGCAAGCTCAGCCTCGGATTATGCAAGCGGAACGTGGCGTGAGAAGACTGGCAGGGGTCAAAGTACTTCAGACATGCCAAGTCCGAAGCATCAGCACAGCAGTAGCTGTGGCAGTCTCTCGACAGATTTATTGGGACCAGTGATAGTGGGTCCAGCCATATCAATCGATGATTGGGTCCCGGAAAGACCCCCGAAGAAACCTCATTTAAGAAACGTATTCAACGATCGTGTCCCTAGCCCGGACTTGCCACCGCCATCGCCACCCACGGTAACCGAGAATGAAGTTCTCAACTGCGACGATCCTCTGCCGCCACCACCACCTGAGTTAAGTGATAACCCGTCCGAGACCAAGGAACCTGCTCCTTCGGAAGATAATAAACGAGACCATCCTGAGAGACTTAAAGCCCAGCCTGAACGACAGTCTGTCCGAAGGTCAAAACATGGCAAACGGGACCACGAAAAGACAAAATCATCACCAGTCACGACGCCGACGAAGAGCCAACAGTTCGTCAGAGGGTCAAGTGTGAAACACGTTGACTCCGAGATGGTCCTGGAAAACGGTGTAACCGCAGGATACGCCACTCACAGAATGGTAGCAACAGGAAGATCAAGTCTGAGATATCCTTCCACGCAGAAGCTGATGGTAAATGGCAGAGTGGCACCAGTCAGAAGAATATCAGAAGAACGACTGTTCCCGACAAGACCACCGGCACAGTTGCCAGATCTGATCTCGCAACGTTACAGCGACTCTGGTAACCAGAGGCCGTCGCCCCAGGTACCCGTAGAGCCAAGGATCATTCGACAGGAATCGATGAGGGTTGAGAGCACAAGGATCGACGCCTCGGGCCTCCTCAGGAACGATAGTCAGCGACTAGAATCATCATCTGGTCAACGGCCGCAGCCCCAGGTGCCTAAGGGTGGAGAGAAAGGTCCGCAACCAACCCGGCCCAATTACTTAGCCATTCCCGAGAACACGAAGATATCCAAATACCCTGAAAACGCTCATAACTTCACAATCGGTAGTCCTATTAAGACGAGTTACGAAGCCAGCTCGAAGCTCTTCGCCGAGGGCAGTCCCCAGAAGTATCACGAACCACCGAAATACGTGCCTAATCTCCAAAGACATTCGGAAACGCCATCAAGGAATTACTATGCTCTACCGCCAAAGTACGTCGACGCTCCTAAACAGAAACCGCAACCTCAGTCACCGTCGGACAGATACGGAGGTGGTTCTCCAACTTCACCACCGCCGCCCCTAGCACCTAGACAAAACACACCAGGAAGAAAGTCCTTACCGCCTCCACCGCGACCCGCTCCGCCTCTCGGCCAGCAAGGGTAAGTTTTTTAACAGTTCATATAAAATCCATTAGATTTAACACACATTTCCAGATGTAAAATTATTTTAATATTTTGTCAAATTTCAAAAATTCAATTTTTACCTCGAAACCACTACCGACTACTGACATAACGTATTTACATTTATGAAATCCATACAAAAAGTTCCATTTTAACGAAGAGCCTCAACACACAGGAGTCCCAATGTTAACTGCTTTATTATCCGCAGTTTAGCGTCCATAAAAGCCGCACGAGCGAAATAACTCGCGCCGAGTTGGGATTGGTCGCTGGCGGAGCGGTTTATTTTATAATTGCAATATAATTGAATGGTAAATGAGCAACCGCGTCTACAGACACAAGCCTGAGTTCGTTCATTACATTTGATGATCGAATCCATTGGTTTACGTGCGATACATTTATCTCTCGCCGATCAATTAAATTAGTATATCCCATAATTATACCCTTTCGATTGCCAATACCGAGTGACTGGTAAAAATCGATATCGAATCCATATTGGACGAAGGACAACCCGATAAGAATATAATCGTACAAGACTTACGCGTGACTTTTGATTTTGACAGATTAAAAATTTTGCTTTTTATTATTTCTAACGCTCCAGCATCTGCTATAAAAATATTATATACCAAGCACTCTGGAAGATGATCAAGACCATCCTTAGATTTCTTATGCTGTACCTGTTAAGTACGCTTAGGTCGTACGGCGAATCGTTTATTATTATCATAAAATTATCATATCAAATATTTATAACCCCAGCTTCTTACCCAGCGAATTATAGCCGAATAACGTTTCTAAATTAATTCTCCTTTGGATTTTTAATGCTTTCGTACATTTACACGGGTATTGCGGCGAAGGCCTATCTTCGTGTCGATTTTAATAAGCATAACGAGATTTCTAAGATGAATTCGTTTCTCGACCACAAGTCCCTTGGACTTGCTACGTAAGCCAAGGTCGTGCTACAACCCGCGCGGGAAAGTTTAAGAGAGCAAGAAAGTGTGGATCAGCAGAAACCAGAGATAGTTTATCTTGCCCGAGACTAATCCGATGAATAGTCTGTTCTGCCGATCGTTGAGATTATTAGTCGTGTCAGTCCGTGTCGATAGAACGGACGTCTCCGCCCCAAGGGCAATGCTATTGTGAAAATTGCTTCCACACGGCCCGTGGAGAATTTCCAAGTAGCTTCTTGTACATTTCACACTGGAACCTTCCTCAAATCAGTGAAATCTATACGTTTGGTATAATTATTTTTATTGTCGATGTACGATCCATTCTCTTTTCGTATACTAAAATATAAAAGGTCCTTAACGAGGCATTGAAATTTAAGGTAAAATTTCATCCCATGAAAAAAGTCATTAAATAATCCAGTTAACGATACAACCGGAACGCATCCGGGGCAAAGGCGTGTTCGCAATCGACGAATCGAAATTCATTAAACGATTTCCGGATATCGAAGATCAATTTCGCAGGACACGGCGTTTTGATCGGACGGCGATAGAAAAAAAAAAAAAATGGTGGTCACGGTCCTTGAGCATAATCAACTCCGCGGATGGATAGACAATCAATGATCATTAAACTGACGAATCATTGAGAGCCAATGCGTGAAAAAGTCGATCGAACGACGGATGTAAAAGAAGTAAAATAATAAGGAGAAAGGACGTCGGTAGAGTCCTGATAATTTTTAGCTTCGATTGTTTATCAATTAGTGGCCCACCGCGTTTACGCAATCGATCACGCGCGTCGGCGCATGAATAGATGATAATGAATGACTGCGCTCCGCTACCATTAAGCCGTATGACAGGGCTGTTTGTGCCCACGACAGATGGTACGTGCCTAGTAAAGTCCGCCTGTCCCATAAATCAAAATGCCATGGGTAACGTCCGCTAACAATTTGTCAAAATACTCCGAGAGAAAATCTTTCCACAAAATCATAACATACGCCAGAATAAATTTGACTGAATTCACAAAAAAACAAAACAGTCCACGCTTCAGCCTAAAATCAGACTCTCATTGCACGAGCGACAGTCATTGCAAGAGTGTAGTACGGACCCAAAAAAAAAATAAGTCGAGCAAGGACGTTTCCTATACGCAAAATTACAATTGAAAATGTAAATAGGACCCAAGTGCTGCTAGACTCCATAAGAATCGCAACCGAAGCATCTACCTGAGGTCTCGTGACCCAGAGCCTCTTTGAGCATCGGTCCATGGTTTCTCGGGCCACGGAGCATCCTCGTCCCTCACTAAAAAAAAAAAAAAGAAAAAAAAAGGTAGAAACGATCAGCCGATAATAATTGCACCAGGGGAGAAGAGCGTGCCCGTTGGTCGAGACTCTTTACCTCGAGTCAGGATGCAGGATGTACAGTTGATCTCTCGGGCGCGATAAATCTTTTCACCTTTCTTTTGTTTCCTCCGCGCTCTGATTGGGTGACTACTCGCCTCTAGGCAACGGCCGAGTGGCTGCCGAAATATCCTCCACACGCCGTATTAAGACGTTAAGCGTTTATCCACGCATCGGGAAACATCCTCTTGATACATTATCGTTATCAGCGTGACTAACCTAAAACCTCACCGATCCGAGCTGTGGCGGGATTCGTTTTGCTGAAAAAAAAAATGCATTATAGGATTTTCACTTTTCCGTTCCCTCCTGAAATAATTGGCTGTAATTCCTGGCCAGAGTTATATTGGCGATATCAGCTATTCCCGAGGGTCGTGACACTGCTGGACGGGAGTAAAGCGAAGATACGTAATAAAACGAAAAATAATGTCCGATTCGAGCATCAGTTACAGGGAGCGTTGTAAATCAAGCGGCATTTTGCGTTTAACGAGTCTTTGCGCCTATCCTCGTCCCTGTACACGGTCCTCCTTTTTCTTTCGTCTTTCTCTGTACCGCCTCACTGTGTGCTTTATCTGTCCTCTGCGAGTTAGCCGAGGCAAACTCGTTTTACATTACTATTATACCGCGTACGTACATACGTATATACACCTGCGGCTTAGACTGTCGGATCTTCTTATACCAGCGAACGGACACCCGTAGAAAACCTTAGAGACCTTGTTGTTGCTACACCGTACTATTGCGATTCTTCCGACAACCTGGTATCGCTTAACGTCCAGCTGGCTGGTACCTCCTCGCGTTTAGATTGTCGTACGAGGATCTTTTCGTATCGACGTATCGGCAATGTATCGATACTCGCGTTTCTCCCTCGTGGAGACCGGATGAAGATGACTCGTGCTGCTTTCCTACCGATTTACCTCCATTAGGTAGCTCGTTCAGGATCTGGGCCAATTGTATGGAACAGCATAGGACACTCGATACTCTATGGTTAATGGTGGTAGCGATGCGCCCGAACGGTAGCAGGGTTAGGTTGGACTTCGTAAGAATAGAATCCGAGCAGATGGCGGGAAATCGTAATATTTGAAAGCCGGTCGCTCGGACTGATCTCAGGCACTGTACTCGTATCGTTGTTGTATCCTGAGCTTGCTCGACGACGTGTCCCTTCCTTCCTGTTAATCTTTTGGTCATTCCACGTAAACCGTCGGCCTTGCATTTTGCTTGGCTGTTCGCTGGAATGTGACCGTCTCAAGGGAGGGGAAAAAAAAGAGGCAACGTACAAAAGAGACTCGGGTTTATTGGAGCATAAAATCGCGTGAACTAACTGACCACCGAATATGCTTCACGCTAAGGTACTACACAGTATCCGCGGTTGAAGCATAATTCGGGAAATACTTTCGTTGGTCAAAAGTCTCACAGTGTCCTGGATATAATTAAAAATTGAAAAAAAAAAAAATGAAATAAATCCTAATTATATTTTTTTTCCCCTCTTTATCTTTTCACTGTTATTTCTTCGCAGTAAACGCGTTCGTAATATTAAAATAATCCAATAGCTGGTTTTTTTTTCATACGCCGTACCGCGTGCTTCCGATTTATTAATCCGCAAATCTCGAGCGCCTTCGGTACTACGACTGAACCTCTCGAATAAATTTAATAGATATTTTTTTTTTTCTTCTAATCTCCGAACAAGAGTTTAATACAGCAGCACGCGTTTTTCATCTATGTACTACAGTGGCGTGAAGGTTTCGCCTCTGAAAGCGACGGTTTCGCCAAAGCCAGAGACAATGCCAGCAGTGCAAGGAGCGAGACCAGGCACGACACCGGACACGAGCTCACGGAACCGTCTCGAGGAAGATACCGTTCTTCTCGGCGACACTCGCTCTCCCAGAAAATCGTACCGAGGAACTCGAAGAATCGAGAGAACGAAACGAACGGCACAGAAGTGGCAGGGAGTCCGAAACGTTGATTTAGTAAGAGAAAAAAAAAAAAAAAAAAAAACTTGACTTCGTACCCGTTCGTACACGGGGTGAAATTATCGCTATGTTTTTCTCACTCCATTAAATAACGAGTCACGTCACGCGAGCAGAAGTCATTGGCCTGTAGCTATAAGCATCGCGCGCTAACAAATTGCAATAATTTGCGTGCGCTCTTGTCCGTTTGCCACATCCGATCCGTTTTCGCGAAATCTCTCGCGTCGAGTATACGATACACTTATAGTATAAACATACGAGAATTATGTGGCGAATTATCTGGCTGTTTCGTAAGTGGGTATGAATGGTGGCAGGTGAAATTAAATATATATATATATATATATATATATAAACTGCATGAATGAGCACGTGGCTTTAAGTTCAGCTGAATTGTTCTGCACCACGTGCGCTGCACCCGACTTGTACCAAGTAGCGTGCAATAAAGTGCAGATCGTAAAAAAAAAAAGTCCAGCACGCCTCCTTCTTACCGAGATTGCGAACTCGCCATTGTCAAGAAACATCCGTTTCTCGTTTTGATTTCGTAGGGGCGCGACGTGAGAGCCGCAGCTTGGCGATTTCTTTTTTACCTTGTTTACCTCGGAGCGATTATGCAATCAAGATCTCGTCTGTTTGCACAGTCCGTTACCAAAGTGGCCGGTCACTAGACTCGAAGCTGTCGCAAGTGTCGAAAATAGAGGTCCGTTGGTTATTTTTGTGATTTCGCAATTTTTTTTTTTTATTATACCATCGTTCCACTGCGCACTTAGACTTGACGGTCTGCTTTATGTCTGCTATATACTTTATTCGCATTGATGCTCGACGCACGATCTCTCGTATCTGCAACACGAGAAGACCTTGCTAAATAGTACGAGCCGTGCTTGTGGAGTTGGGAAAATCAGGTTGCAGAAGTATCCACCGCGTAAGGTAATGTCTGTGTGTGATTCGCGGTTAAAACGAAGAAGTACAGCGATTCGAGGTATAAATACACTTTAGTATTGCAGCGTGATTAGAATCTTTATTGAGGCACTTTTTCGAGGTTCTTTGAGAGAAATTTTAATGAATCTTTTTATTATTGACTGATATAAGATTGGCTTTAGTATCGGGCGATAGAAAAAACAGTACGGAATACCTTACGAAACACAGGATCATTGACTGACTGAAGATCGTTGAGAATTTCGATATCGATCTTCTTAAAGATCTATGCAATTCTTATGTGTGTGAGTAGCTGTTGTTCGAGCTGTAGCATTGGGCTTGGCGTGTAAATTCAAACGTTCGAGAATTTCGCGATGATCCAGGGCCATACCGACCGGAATAGCCAGACCGAAGTACGATGGGTTATATCAGTAGCACCACTAGAAATCGTTAAAATAGCAAATGACATCAGTGGTTAAAACGGCAGTCGGCCGTACGAGTGTCTGATAAGCTGACGTGTTTTTCTTTTCCCTCGTGAACGAAGAGCTGATAAATTCGCGAGTAAATTATTGTAAGGTATAATTCAGTGGATCGAAATAAATAAATCATGAGAGCGTAAATATTTAGGTACGGTATAACGGGTGGTACGTGATATTATATTATCGAAAAGAATAATGTAATTACCCGTGCGAATAAAGATCTTGGACGTCAAATGATTAACAACGCAGAACACGGAGACATGAAGCTCGTTGCTTGTTGCACCAGGTAATCATAATAACAATGACGAATGCAAATTTCATACGGTGTGGGCGTACTTATTTGCATATGGTTTCGCGGAACGGAAGCGCATCGATAACCTCGATAACTGCAATCGTGTCACGGTGAATGACACTTATCGTTAAAAAAAAAAATATTCCCATCCTAACACCGGAAGGATATTTCATTGAACAATGCGGTGTAAAGAAATCGAGTTCAAGTTGTTTTACTGTTTTTGTCCCATTGTCCGTTTTAGTACGATGTTTGTTGAGAACCAATAATTATTATTAAGTATATGGGTATAGTGTGTATACATACGTGTATGCATGCATGCGTGCGTGTTGGATTAATAACACCCTCGAGCGCGCAGCTCCTGACATAAAGGACGTGACGTATTCACTAGGAAAAAAATATTTGATTGTCATATTACTCCGGCCACGTCAAGCCGTGCGTTTCTACTAAGGCCAAATCGAGTTTTGAAAGTTGGCCGTTCGCGAATTCGTCAGTTTCTCTCGTTTCGATAGGAAGAAGTCCCATGTACGATAGTATCAGTAGCAGTCATTGGTAGAAGGGAGGCTGAAGCCGGAAACGAACCCTTGACCTTAAAAAAAAATAAAACGACTAAACCCGTTACGCCTGTTTATATGTATAGATAGATATATGTATGTCAGAAGTATCCATATCGATGATGTACGGGTAGTTTGGTAACGTGCGTTTTGTCTGATCAATCACACGAAGTTGCACAGCGTCGTGGCGCTTTTTCTCCATGAAAAAAAAGGCATCGGATCCAACCTGTTAACAAAGTCCAAAAATCTTTTCTCTTTGGGACGAGGATTAACTGACTGCAAGTAGCCTGATTAGCTGCCAGTGACTGGGAGAGAAAGGAGGAGAAATAATAAGGATAAAAGAAAAATGAAGAATGCAGGAGAGAGTGAGAGGGATATGCAGAAGAACGAGTGAAGCAGGAGCGACGTAGTACCGTGCGATATATGTACGTCAGACTCACTTACCTAGGACAAACGCCAGAGGCTGTGCCGGTTTTCTTGGTTGGGACGAACGATCGCTCGATGCGGGTAAGGCCTGTTATTATCCGAGAATGCGAAAAAGGAGGACCGGGTGGGCATAACCTCTCTCTCGGTTGGTTCGACGGAAACCGTTAAAAAAAATGATCGGCTCACGCCTCGTTGCTCGCTTTTATACAGGTTGTATAATAAACGGCTTTCGTGGTTGCCGGAGAAGGAGGGAAACCTTCACCTTCGATGGGATGCGTGCTGGAGTTCTTCGATTCCGGGAGCTTTCGAGATCGTTAACGATCACCCGCCAACCTCGTGTTTTCTGCTCTTTCGATCTAATTGAAAATACCGCCCTTGGATAAACCTGCTAACGCGAATCGCTGTCGTTGTAACGAGTACGTGTGTTTCTTACGGATCGTTATTAATAGAAGGTCGTGACTTTAATGGCCGCCATAACAGTACGCGTCAACGACCAAACAAACAAAAACAATAATGCTTATGCCGTACGTTAATGTCTTATAAGTTTATTCTCGTCGTATCTCCTCTCTTCTTTATATTTCTTAATCGTATATCGTATATTAATATGATACGTCATGTCATACGTGCTTCATTATATCCCCTAAGGTTGTGTGTACTGATCGCGCGTTCGGATCCGAGTTGAAACTAAGTTGACAGCGCTGACCTGTCGCCGATTCCAACGCGTCGAGTAGCTTCGTGGAAGCTCGTGAACGCTCGGCCGTGCTCGGCGCACTCTTTTTATCTGTGCTCTTTCCCGACCCGTGGCTCCCAGCGGGTCGGCTCATTCTGTTGACAGCTCCCGCGCAGTGCGCAACGCTAACTAGAGAGTTCAAAGCAACGTCGCTCCAGCGATTTTGACAGCTGCCAAAAACGCCTCCTGGAGAGTTATTGCTTTCTTATTGTTTATTTGTACGAGCGCTCGCGTGTTCCCTCGCGCCAGTGACGCAGACTGCTGCCTCGTTTCGTAGGATGGTAAAGCGTCTTCGGCGCATTCATGGAAACGCGACGGAGTGAGGTATACGCGGACGATGATTTTACGAGAGTTTCGAAGTGTCTAGTGAAAAGAACAATCGACGTTCGATTCGTCGTTATTGCGCGAGTGTACGAACGTGGTGATATCATGACTTGACGATTTAACGGTTGGACAGATGTTGAATTTGAGTGTTTACAATTTGGCGGCTAGCATCAACACGATGGTTTTCGGGAGTAATAAGTTTCGTATAAGGAGGTACGTTTTATGGTGTTAACAATGCATACTCTTTATTCCTTATGTTAGAGTGGCGATACTTGTAGGCTTCGTTATTGGACAAGCGTATGAATTGCTAACGCAGGCAGGTTTTAGTTTCGTTTAAAAGTGCAATCGCGCGTGTCGGCATATGGAATAATTGCGCAATGAAGGACAAAATCTGCTTATATAGAACAATAATTAGCCCTCTCTCGTGTTCTATTCGGTGAGATTGATTATCACTCGTTTATATTTTATCAGACTTTATTTGATTCGAAAACACTCGATGTACATTGGTAACCACATTGGCATTGAATTCACAGATGGGAATAACTGTCTTTATCGTATCGGATCCGATTGACGATTAAGATAATATTTATTTGTTTCTCCTCTTCGAGTCGTTTACTTTAGTGTCGTCAACCGACGCTGTATTACGTCATGGACGATCAATAATGCTCACCGTTCCTTCTGTGCTCTGCGTAGCGTGACTATTCGAATTTTCACCTAGCCGCCATTGATATCCTGCCGGGCTGTGCGGTTTATTTTTTTTTATACTATTTAGTTCTGCACCACAGAAATAAAATAAGCCAGAACGAAATATTCAATAATGTGAAATAGAAGTGCTTTTTTTTATTTTATTTTTTTTCACCGTATATATTCAGCAGATATCGTTTTAGACAATTCGAACGGAATCAGTTATGGTCGATCGGCATGATCGTTAGGAAATAAATTCGTATTATTTTCACCTTACTCCCTGAACCGATTGATCACTTTTGAAATACCCTATAAAGCGTGATCCTACCATTCAAAGGTTTACAGCGTATCGATGCTATGGCGATTACATGCTTCTCTTTCACGTCGAGAAAATAGAGATTAACCATAACATTGATCGAGTGATCGATACATTTTTTTAAATGGAAAATTCAATGTCTGACACGTAGTGAAAATATACCTTTCTCCTTATATCCTCGATAAAACCGAAATTCATCGTTGGCCCGCGATTCGTAACGGTACCAATGCTTAAATCCAATTTTGGGGTACATTATCAAGAAATTTACTGATGTTACGCCATTTAGTCATTACGTTCTGCCAATTATCAATGCCATTGTTTAGTAAAGTTAATCGGTAGCACTTGATCGCTGAACCAACTTTCCATCTAGCATACATCATGCCTAACGTCGTATTCCGCAGCATAAAATTCATGTTACATAAAAATCATTTATTAACATTGATAACTCAGGCATGTGATTAAAAAAAAAAATTGTCTATCAATGATCCTCCTATTTATGTCGATATTACAAGGTTACCTCGTTACCAGTAGCAGCTGGTATAATACGGACTAAATGCAAAAATATTCGTGACGAGTGCGGGCGATCGATACTCCGAATACAAAATGAACACGGTCGAGCAATCAGGTCGATGGAATTTAATCGCAATAATAGGACATACCTTCTCTATCACCCTGTATCGGTAGATCTACCGCTAAATTAAATCATAGAATCGATAATCAATCTTACTTGACGATTACGTATCCTGCGGAGCAGAATAGACCAAGAAAATCAGTCGATCGCCCACCGTGCTAATTTCATCTATCACTTTTGACCAAAGTTCGCACGCGCTTGCATCCCATGGGAAAATAATTACGTTGCGTGCAAGCCTTTATGTACACCGACTGGAACCAATGTTTCCCATGAATCCATTCCAAGCTATCAGTCCAACCTATACTAGCGGTATCGTGTAAGAAGCCTGGATGCTTCCAATCGATCAGTCATCTGAGTCATCCAGGAATATTTTTCCCTGTCGAGTGTCGATTATGTATCGATAATCGATTAAAATCACCGTTAAGGATATTAGCAATAGCTTTTGGGAATTGGTCGTATCCCTTTGATCACCTACGAGGGATCAAGAGTGACATAATTATTTCCTCTGACTGCATTTCAAGATTGCATAACGATATCAGCCATTGTGTCCGACCGACTTATCAGTGTTCGATTAGCGAGCTCAGGCGTTAGTTGTAGTCGCCTTGACAGATAGTGCACCTATCACCTAGTGCAATTTCATACTAGGATCGTACCAATTAATAATAGACATCACGTTCCTGACACGCCCGCTATCCTAGCGAAGTCCCTGGGTATTAAGCGGAAGACCTATCAGTTTCCACGAGTCATTAGGCAGATCGAGCAGCTCCCGTTAATTAATAATTTCCTAATTACAAATATCGTACAGATACACGGGTTAATAGCCCCGCGATTCCTCATCCGACCTTCCGTCCAGCAAGAAGATATTCTCTTACTGAATTTTTTTCCTCTCTCTCTCTCTCTCTCTCTCACCCCGCGCGCTTTTCGCCTATTAAAAGGACACGACCTAATCCAAGTCTCTCTCTCTCCCTCTCTCTCCCCCCCTCTCTCTCTCTCCCTCTCTCTCTCTCTCCCTCTCTCTCTCTCTCTCTCTCTCTCTCTATCTCATCGCGATACAGTCTCACGAGAGTCAAGCACGACTAGGCCACTTGGCTTTTTACTTGGCTCGACGTCAATTACTATTCAGCTCGTATTCGTCTCCTAGAAACGCCGCCTTACTTCTCCATCCGATTCTCTCTCTCTCTCTCCTGACTTTTCTTCATCCTCTACGCCTCCGACCGTCCTCAGCGAGTCCTCGTCGGCTTGTAATTAATAAAGCATCTTCTTCGCCTCCTCGATGCGAGATGCAGCCATCAGCCGCCCGAACGCCGACAGCCTTATACCGGCTGTGTACCGTTTCACCTGCACGAAACTATCTACGTTTTAGGTAACAGTCCTACGCGTTGTACTGCACGAGAGCGAAGTGAATTTGCCGCCTTGCGTTTCTCTCGTCATCGTTCATACGCCTTTTTCCTTAATACAATGAGCGCGAATAATCCTGGTGGCCCCCGGGGGATCATTTTGACACGTGGGCAGGCATATCGTCCTACACCAACTAAAAATGAATCAGGAAGATGCGCGCGCACAGCTGTCTGAAGTTCGCCCGGTTCCAGTTCCGCCTAGACGTAATTGCCAGTTGTGTACCAGAGGTACATTTACCGAGGTGATAGAAGAGCGATGGCTGCGGCGTCACCGCAGCCACGATACGGAATGATAGGAGGAGATACCAGGTGATGGGAAAGTGCGCGTGTTTGTATGTATATATATATATATATATATATATATATATATACCCACGATATGGGTACAGGCAGACTAAAGAGGGAAGCAAAGAGCTCAATGTTAATCCCGTATTAAATATATATCCTATCCCGTGCGGTTACGGGACGTTCGAGTAGGCGGTCTGTCTGTGAGCTGGATCAAGGCTGCTCCCAGCCTCCGGGGGGTATGCAATACGCGTGTGTATCTGGGTATACCCAAGTACCTACCTGCGTACCCCGGCGGAATGAAAGATAAATGAAGCAAAACGATAGCGCGCGATATTACATTCGCTCGGCGGCGAACTTCCCTGTGCCGAGTCGTATCAGTGCGCGAGCACTGCATGTAATAGAGATGCTAGGTGATTTATATCGCGCCCCCGTCGAACGTCAAACTTCCTACGACCGGCCATAAATTACGGGGGACTTGATGTCCTTTATTCCGGAAGAAAGAGGGTGCGGGGAGTGCCGGCTTATTCGTTGCATCTTGGATTTATTCACGAGTCGCGCGGGGTACGGGAAACTAACGTTGAACTTCAGTGCCGTACGTAGTACGCTGCACGTCTGTTTTTTTTCTGTCCTTCTCGGAGGGCCAGGCGCGTGGCAATTCCCTCTATCCATAGAACAATAGTCTCTTTGTTTGAATTGCCAGTCGACCTGGGTTATACCTGTACAGTTTGCCCGCCGTGTTCTTTCCCACCTTCCACTTCTTTTACTCGGAGCTTCACCTTCTCCTACCACCTACTACCGATTTCCTATCCTGGTGGGTAGAGCTCTTCTTCGGGGAACTCGGTCCCTGGCGGTAGGGCCCTCGGCGTGCTCTCTTGTCATTATCAAGGAACGCCGACAGAATCATTTGCCGTCGTAATTGCTCCAGTGAAATTGAGTTCTTAGACTCGCAGTCCTATGCTAGACAAGTGTCCACGTTAAGAAGACGAGGTCGTATGACCTGGTATTCGGGTCTTGGTACGAGATTCTATTTTCTGCCTGGTCGAATTAGTCACGGGGATGCTTCTGGTTTTCTATGATTTATACGACCATGGCCGTACCGTGCTACCCAATCAGTAAGAATTCTCGCTGTTACTCTCTGCTTGATCGATTTCTTTGTTATTGATTAGCTAGGCGCTCGGGCAACGAAGGGATTCCGTCTGGCCTCTAAATGCCAGAGGACTTCGTACGCTTTCATGGCTTTACTGCTAACGAGCTCGCTTCTCCGCTCACGCTACGAGCCATTCGCTAAGATTGCACGATGCAAGAAGTAGGGGAAAAAAGATAACTACCCCAAGGAAGGGCTATCGCAGCAACCCCCTCTTGCAACGTAATTCACGATTCGTGCAGTCTCAATAATAGGGCGTAACGAACGTATCCATTGCCTATAGATATATAAGCAGAGACGTACACCCGTAAATAATCCAGAGCGTCGATAACTAAAGGAGATCGCCGGATCATGACGGCGATCCCAATTCTATCCCGATCCATTGCTCATAGATATATACGCAGAGACGTACACCCGTAAATAATCCAGAGCGTGGATAACAGAAGGAGATCGTCGGATCACGACGGCGATCCCAATTCTATCCCGATCATCGCCATCTGTTTCTCGCAGCTGTACAGTGTGTCTACCTTGGCAATCATACCCGGCATTACTCCTATAAGCATAGCGCCCATTGGGAGAACAGCGTGTCTTACCAACATTCCGACATCAAGCAATGGCCGCCGGTATACCGCGAATGCATATAGACTACAGAGTAGCCAGGCACAAGTAGCGACAGCCAGTGCGAGGCAATCCGGAAAAAAAGTGGAACGCCGACTAAATGAGAGAACGCGCGGTATGCGGCTTCTAAATCGTCAGCCATCTCGTAATGGAGCGAGCAACCGGGTACTCGCCGGTAACCGCTTTGTTGCCGGTTAGCGAGCTTTTTACCCTCGGCTACCAAGAACCTGGACAACCTCTACGTCCGTGCGCAACTTCTACGGGGTCCCGTTGAAAGGACGACCCGGCTTACGGTTACGCGGTGCAGTATGTACCTTTAGTAATATGTGTATATATACATATATATATATATATATATATATATATATATATATATATATATATATAGGTTTG